>JARUPY010000255.1:0-112915 GCA_029817715.1 Melastoma dodecandrum | reverse complement strand
ATTTAGGCTTCGGAAAATGCAAGTTCGGAAGCATCAATGTACGGAGCATGCGGGATGCACAACCTTGCGTAAGTTGTGCGCGGGGTTCCTCCTTGTGCAAACGAAAGGGACCCGAATGTCAAATGTAGAACTCCAATTTTGAATAGTTAGGGAAGCATTTGGGGATCATTTTGGCTTCGGAAAATGCAAGTTCGGAAGCACCAAGGTACGGAGCATGCGGGATGCACAACCTTGCGTAAGTTGTGCGCGGGGTTCCTCATTGTGCAAACGAAAGGGACCCGAATGTCAAATGTAGAACTCCAATTTTGAATAGTTTGGGAAGCATTTGGGGATCATTTAGGCTTCGGAAAATGCAAGTTCGGAAGCATCAATGTACGGAGCATGCGGGATGCACAACCTTGCGTAAGTTGTGCGCGGGGTTCCTCCTTGTGCAAACGAAAGGGACCCGAATGTCAAATGTAGAACTCCAATTTTGAATAGTTAGGGAAGCATTTGGGGATCATTTTGGCTTCGGAAAATGCAAGTTCGGAAGCACCAAGGTACGGAGCATGCGGGATGCACAACCTTGCGTAAGTTGTGCGCGGGGTTCCTCATTGTGCAAACGAAAGGGACCCGAATGTCAAATGTAGAACTCCAATTTTGAATAGTTTGGGAAGCATTTGGGGATCATTTAGGCTTCGGAAAATGCAAGTTCGGAAGCATCAATGTACGGAGCATGCGGGATGCACAACCTTGCGTAAGTTGTGCGCGGGGTTCCTCCTTGTGCAAACGAAAGGGACCCGAATGTCAAATGTAGAACTCCAATTTTGAATAGTTAGGGAAGCATTTGGGGATCATTTTGGCTTCGGAAAATGCAAGTTCGGAAGCACCAAGGTACGGAGCATGCGGGATGCACAACCTTGCGTAAGTTGTGCGCGGGGTTCCTCATTGTGCAAACGAAAGGGACCCGAATGTCAAATGTAGAACTCCAATTTTGAATAGTTTGGGAAGCATTTGGGGATCATTTAGGCTTCGGAAAATGCAAGTTCGGAAGCATCAATGTACGGAGCATGCGGGATGCACAACCTTGCGTAAGTTGTGCGCGGGGTTCCTCCTTGTGCAAACGAAAGGGACCCGAATGTCAAATGTAGAACTCCAATTTTGAATAGTTAGGGAAGCATTTGGGGATCATTTTGGCTTCGGAAAATGCAAGTTCGGAAGCACCAAGGTACGGAGCATGCGGGATGCACAACCATGCGTAAGTTGTGCGCGGGGTTCCTCATTGTGCAAACGAAAGGGACCCGAATGCTAAATGTAGAACTCCAATTTTGAATAGTTTGGGAAGCATTTGGGGATCATTTAGGCTTCGGAAAATGCAAGTTCGGAAGCATCAATGTACGGAGCATGCGGGATGCACAACCTTGCGTAAGTTGTGCGCGGGGTTCCTCCTTGTGCAAACGAAAGGGACCCGAATGTCAAATGTAGAACTCCAATTTTGAATAGTTAGGGAAGCATTTGGGGATCATTTTGGCTTCGGAAAATGCAAGTTCGGAAGCACCAAGGTACGGAGCATGCGGGATGCACAACCTTGCGTAAGTTGTGCGCGGGGTTCCTCATTGTGCAAACGAAAGGGACCCGAATGTCAAATGTAGAACTCCAATTTTGAATAGTTTGGGAAGCATTTGGGGATCATTTAGGCTTCGGAAAATGCAAGTTCGGAAGCATCAATGTACGGAGCATGCGGGATGCACAACCTTGCGTAAGTTGTGCGCGGGGTTCCTCCTTGTGCAAACGAAAGGGACCCGAATGTCAAATGTAGAACTCCAATTTTGAATAGTTAGGGAAGCATTTGGGGATCATTTTGGCTTCGGAAAATGCAAGTTCGGAAGCACCAAGGTACGGAGCATGCGGGATGCACAACCTTGCGTAAGTTGTGCGCGGGGTTCCTCATTGTGCAAACGAAAGGGACCCGAATGTCAAATGTAGAACTCCAATTTTGAATAGTTTGGGAAGCATTTGGGGATCATTTAGGCTTCGGAAAATGCAAGTTCGGAAGCATCAATGTACGGAGCATGCGGGATGCACAACCTTGCGTAAGTTGTGCGCGGGGTTCCTCCTTGTGCAAACGAAAGGGACCCGAATGTCAAATGTAGAACTCCAATTTTGAATAGTTAGGGAAGCATTTGGGGATCATTTTGGCTTCGGAAAATGCAAGTTCGGAAGCACCAAGGTACGGAGCATGCGGGATGCACAACCTTGCGTAAGTTGTGCGCGGGGTTCCTCATTGTGCAAACGAAAGGGACCCGAATGTCAAATGTAGAACTCCAATTTTGAATAGTTTGGGAAGCATTTGGGGATCATTTAGGCTTCGGAAAATGCAAGTTCGGAAGCATCAATGTACGGAGCATGCGGGATGCACAACCTTGCGTAAGTTGTGCGCGGGGTTCCTCCTTGTGCAAACGAAAGGGACCCGAATGTCAAATGTAGAACTCCAATTTTGAATAGTTAGGGAAGCATTTGGGGATCATTTTGGCTTCGGAAAATGCAAGTTCGGAAGCACCAAGGTACGGAGCATGCGGGATGCACAACCTTGCGTAAGTTGTGCGCGGGGTTCCTCATTGTGCAAACGAAAGGGACCCGAATGTCAAATGTAGAACTCCAATTTTGAATAGTTTGGGAAGCATTTGGGGATCATTTAGGCTTCGGAAAATGCAAGTTCGGAAGCATCAATGTACGGAGCATGCGGGATGCACAACCTTGCGTAAGTTGTGCGCGGGGTTCCTCCTTGTGCAAACGAAAGGGACCCGAATGTCAAATGTAGAACTCCAATTTTGAATAGTTAGGGAAGCATTTGGGGATCATTTTGGCTTCGGAAAATGCAAGTTCGGAAGCACCAAGGTACGGAGCATGCGGGATGCACAACCTTGCGTAAGTTGTGCGCGGGGTTCCTCATTGTGCAAACGAAAGGGACCCGAATGTCAAATGTAGAACTCCAATTTTGAATAGTTTGGGAAGCATTTGGGGATCATTTAGGCTTCGGAAAATGCAAGTTCGGAAGCATCAATGTACGGAGCATGCGGGATGCACAACCTTGCGTAAGTTGTGCGCGGGGTTCCTCCTTGTGCAAACGAAAGGGACCCGAATGTCAAATGTAGAACTCCAATTTTGAATAGTTAGGGAAGCATTTGGGGATCATTTTGGCTTCGGAAAATGCAAGTTCGGAAGCACCAAGGTACGGAGCATGCGGGATGCACAACCTTGCGTAAGTTGTGCGCGGGGTTCCTCATTGTGCAAACGAAAGGGACCCGAATGCTAAATGTAGAACTCCAATTTTGAATAGTTTGGGAAGCATTTGGGGATCATTTAGGCTTCGGAAAATGCAAGTTCGGAAGCATCAATGTACGGAGCATGCGGGATGCACAACCTTGCGTAAGTTGTGCGCGGGGTTCCTCCTTGTGCAAACGAAAGGGACCCGAATGTCAAATGTAGAACTCCAATTTTGAATAGTTAGGGAAGCATTTGGGGATCATTTTGGCTTCGGAAAATGCAAGTTCGGAAGCACCAAGGTACGGAGCATGCGGGATGCACAACCTTGCGTAAGTTGTGCGCGGGGTTCCTCATTGTGCAAACGAAAGGGACCCGAATGTCAAATGTAGAACTCCAATTTTGAATAGTTTGGGAAGCATTTGGGGATCATTTAGGCTTCGGAAAATGCAAGTTCGGAAGCATCAATGTACGGAGCATGCGGGATGCACAACCTTGCGTAAGTTGTGCGCGGGGTTCCTCCTTGTGCAAACGAAAGGGACCCGAATGTCAAATGTAGAACTCCAATTTTGAATAGTTAGGGAAGCATTTGGGGATCATTTTGGCTTCGGAAAATGCAAGTTCGGAAGCACCAAGGTACGGAGCATGCGGGATGCACAACCATGCGTAAGTTGTGCGCGGGGTTCCTCATTGTGCAAACGAAAGGGACCCGAATGCTAAATGTAGAACTCCAATTTTGAATAGTTTGGGAAGCATTTGGGGATCATTTAGGCTTCGGAAAATGCAAGTTCGGAAGCATCAATGTACGGAGCATGCGGGATGCACAACCTTGCGTAAGTTGTGCGCGGGGTTCCTCCTTGTGCAAACGAAAGGGACCCGAATGTCAAATGTAGAACTCCAATTTTGAATAGTTAGGGAAGCATTTGGGGATCATTTTGGCTTCGGAAAATGCAAGTTCGGAAGCACCAAGGTACGGAGCATGCGGGATGCACAACCTTGCGTAAGTTGTGCGCGGGGTTCCTCATTGTGCAAACGAAAGGGACCCGAATGCCAAATGTAGAACTCCAATTTTGAATAGTTTGGGAAGCATTTGGGGATCATTTAGGCTTCGGAAAATGCAAGTTCGGAAGCATCAATGTACGGAGCATGCGGGATGCACAACCTTGCGTAAGTTGTGCGCGGGGTTCCTCCTTGTGCAAACGAAAGGGACCCGAATGTCAAATGTAGAACTCCAATTTTGAATAGTTAGGGAAGCATTTGGGGATCATTTTGGCTTCGGAAAATGCAAGTTCGGAAGCACCAAGGTACGGAGCATGCGGGATGCACAACCTTGCGTAAGTTGTGCGCGGGGTTCCTCATTGTGCAAACGAAAGGGACCCGAATGTCAAATGTAGAACTCCAATTTTGAATAGTTAGGGAAGCATTTGGGGATCATTTTGGCTTCGGAAAATGCAAGTTCGGAAGCACCAAGGTACGGAGCATGCGGGATGCACAACCTTGCGTAAGTTGTGCGCGGGGTTCCTCATTGTGCAAACGAAAGGGACCCGAATGTCAAATGTAGAACTCCAATTTTGAATAGTTTGGGAAGCATTTGGGGATCATTTAGGCTTCGGAAAATGCAAGTTCGGAAGCATCAATGTACGGAGCATGCGGGATGCACAACCTTGCGTAAGTTGTGCGCGGGGTTCCTCCTTGTGCAAACGAAAGGGACCCGAATGTCAAATGTAGAACTCCAATTTTGAATAGTTAGGGAAGCATTTGGGGATCATTTTGGCTTCGGAAAATGCAAGTTCGGAAGCACCAAGGTACGGAGCATGCGGGATGCACAACCATGCGTAAGTTGTGCGCGGGGTTCCTCATTGTGCAAACGAAAGGGACCCGAATGTCAAATGTAGAACTCCAATTTTGAATAGTTAGGGAAGCATTTGGGGATCATTTTGGCTTCGGAAAATGCAAGTTCGGAAGCACCAAGGTACGGAGCATGCGGGATGCACAACCTTGCGTAAGTTGTGCGCGGGGTTCCTCATTGTGCAAACGAAAGGGACCCGAATGTCAAATGTAGAACTCCAATTTTGAATAGTTAGGGAAGCATTTGGGGATCATTTTGGCTTCGGAAAATGCAAGTTCGGAAGCACCAAGGTACGGAGCATGCGGGATGCACAACCTTGCGTAAGTTGTGCGCGGGGTTCCTCATTGTGCAAACGAAAGGGACCCGAATGTCAAATGTAGAACTCCAATTTTGAATAGTTTGGGAAGCATTTGGGGATCATTTAGGCTTCGGAAAATGCAAGTTCGGAAGCATCAATGTACGGAGCATGCGGGATGCACAACCTTGCGTAAGTTGTGCGCGGGGTTCCTCCTTGTGCAAACGAAAGGGACCCGAATGTCAAATGTAGAACTCCAATTTTGAATAGTTAGGGAAGCATTTGGGGATCATTTTGGCTTCGGAAAATGCAAGTTCGGAAGCACCAAGGTACGGAGCATGCGGGATGCACAACCTTGCGTAAGTTGTGCGCGGGGTTCCTCATTGTGCAAACGAAAGGGACCCGAATGTCAAATGTAGAACTCCAATTTTGAATAGTTAGGGAAGCATTTGGGGATCATTTTGGCTTCGGAAAATGCAAGTTCGGAAGCACCAAGGTACGGAGCATGCGGGATGCACAACCTTGCGTAAGTTGTGCGCGGGGTTCCTCATTGTGCAAACGAAAGGGACCCGAATGTCAAATGTAGAACTCCAATTTTGAATAGTTTGGGAAGCATTTGGGGATCATTTAGGCTTCGGAAAATGCAAGTTCGGAAGCATCAATGTACGGAGCATGCGGGATGCACAACCTTGCGTAAGTTGTGCGCGGGGTTCCTCCTTGTGCAAACGAAAGGGACCCGAATGTCAAATGTAGAACTCCAATTTTGAATAGTTAGGGAAGCATTTGGGGATCATTTTGGCTTCGGAAAATGCAAGTTCGGAAGCACCAAGGTACGGAGCATGCGGGATGCACAACCTTGCGTAAGTTGTGCGCGGGGTTCCTCATTGTGCAAACGAAAGGGACCCGAATGTCAAATGTAGAACTCCAATTTTGAATAGTTAGGGAAGCATTTGGGGATCATTTTGGCTTCGGAAAATGCAAGTTCGGAAGCACCAAGGTACGGAGCATGCGGGATGCACAACCTTGCGTAAGTTGTGCGCGGGGTTCCTCATTGTGCAAACGAAAGGGACCCGAATGTCAAATGTAGAACTCCAATTTTGAATAGTTTGGGAAGCATTTGGGGATCATTTAGGCTTCGGAAAATGCAAGTTCGGAAGCATCAATGTACGGAGCATGCGGGATGCACAACCTTGCGTAAGTTGTGCGCGGGGTTCCTCCTTGTGCAAACGAAAGGGACCCGAATGTCAAATGTAGAACTCCAATTTTGAATAGTTAGGGAAGCATTTGGGGATCATTTTGGCTTCGGAAAATGCAAGTTCGGAAGCACCAAGGTACGGAGCATGCGGGATGCACAACCTTGCGTAAGTTGTGCGCGGGGTTCCTCATTGTGCAAACGAAAGGGACCCGAATGTCAAATGTAGAACTCCAATTTTGAATAGTTTGGGAAGCATTTGGGGATCATTTTGGCTTCGGAAAATGCAAGTTCGGAAGCACCAAGGTACGGAGCATGCGGGATGCACAACCTTGCGTAAGTTGTGCGCGGGGTTCCTCATTGTGCAAACGAAAGGGACCCGAATGTCAAATGTAGAACTCCAATTTTGAATAGTTTGGGAAGCATTTGGGGATCATTTAGGCTTCGGAAAATGCAAGTTCGGAAGCATCAATGTACGGAGCATGCGGGATGCACAACCTTGCGTAAGTTGTGCGCGGGGTTCCTCCTTGTGCAAACGAAAGGGACCCGAATGTCAAATGTAGAACTCCAATTTTGAATAGTTAGGGAAGCATTTGGGGATCATTTTGGCTTCGGAAAATGCAAGTTCGGAAGCACCAAGGTACGGAGCATGCGGGATGCACAACCTTGCGTAAGTTGTGCGCGGGGTTCCTCATTGTGCAAACGAAAGGGACCCGAATGTCAAATGTAGAACTCCAATTTTGAATAGTTTGGGAAGCATTTGGGGATCATTTAGGCTTCGGAAAATGCAAGTTCGGAAGCATCAATGTACGGAGCATGCGGGATGCACAACCTTGCGTAAGTTGTGCGCGGGGTTCCTCCTTGTGCAAACGAAAGGGACCCGAATGTCAAATGTAGAACTCCAATTTTGAATAGTTAGGGAAGCATTTGGGGATCATTTTGGCTTCGGAAAATGCAAGTTCGGAAGCACCAAGGTACGGAGCATGCGGGATGCACAACCTTGCGTAAGTTGTGCGCGGGGTTCCTCATTGTGCAAACGAAAGGGACCCGAATGTCAAATGTAGAACTCCAATTTTGAATAGTTTGGGAAGCATTTGGGGATCATTTAGGCTTCGGAAAATGCAAGTTCGGAAGCATCAATGTACGGAGCATGCGGGATGCACAACCTTGCGTAAGTTGTGCGCGGGGTTCCTCCTTGTGCAAACGAAAGGGACCCGAATGTCAAATGTAGAACTCCAATTTTGAATAGTTAGGGAAGCATTTGGGGATCATTTTGGCTTCGGAAAATGCAAGTTCGGAAGCACCAAGGTACGGAGCATGCGGGATGCACAACCTTGCGTAAGTTGTGCGCGGGGTTCCTCATTGTGCAAACGAAAGGGACCCGAATGTCAAATGTAGAACTCCAATTTTGAATAGTTTGGGAAGCATTTGGGGATCATTTAGGCTTCGGAAAATGCAAGTTCGGAAGCATCAATGTACGGAGCATGCGGGATGCACAACCTTGCGTAAGTTGTGCGCGGGGTTCCTCCTTGTGCAAACGAAAGGGACCCGAATGTCAAATGTAGAACTCCAATTTTGAATAGTTAGGGAAGCATTTGGGGATCATTTTGGCTTCGGAAAATGCAAGTTCGGAAGCACCAAGGTACGGAGCATGCGGGATGCACAACCTTGCGTAAGTTGTGCGCGGGGTTCCTCATTGTGCAAACGAAAGGGACCCGAATGCTAAATGTAGAACTCCAATTTTGAATAGTTTGGGAAGCATTTGGGGATCATTTAGGCTTCGGAAAATGCAAGTTCGGAAGCATCAATGTACGGAGCATGCGGGATGCACAACCTTGCGTAAGTTGTGCGCGGGGTTCCTCCTTGTGCAAACGAAAGGGACCCGAATGTCAAATGTAGAACTCCAATTTTGAATAGTTAGGGAAGCATTTGGGGATCATTTTGGCTTCGGAAAATGCAAGTTCGGAAGCACCAAGGTACGGAGCATGCGGGATGCACAACCTTGCGTAAGTTGTGCGCGGGGTTCCTCATTGTGCAAACGAAAGGGACCCGAATGTCAAATGTAGAACTCCAATTTTGAATAGTTTGGGAAGCATTTGGGGATCATTTAGGCTTCGGAAAATGCAAGTTCGGAAGCACCAATGTACGGAGCATGCGGGATGCACAACCTTGCGTAAGTTGTGCGCGGGGTTCCTCATTGTGCAAACGAAAGGGACCCGAATGTCAAATGTAGAACTCCAATTTTGAATAGTTTGGGAAGCATTTGGGGATCATTTAGGCTTCGGAAAATGCAAGTTCGGAAGCATCAATGTACGGAGCATGCGGGATGCACAACCTTGCGTAAGTTGTGCGCGGGGTTCCTCCTTGTGCAAACGAAAGGGACCCGAATGTCAAATGTAGAACTCCAATTTTGAATAGTTAGGGAAGCATTTGGGGATCATTTTGGCTTCGGAAAATGCAAGTTCGGAAGCACCAAGGTACGGAGCATGCGGGATGCACAACCTTGCGTAAGTTGTGCGCGGGGTTCCTCATTGTGCAAACGAAAGGGACCCGAATGTCAAATGTAGAACTCCAATTTTGAATAGTTTGGGAAGCATTTGGGGATCATTTAGGCTTCGGAAAATGCAAGTTCGGAAGCATCAATGTACGGAGCATGCGGGATGCACAACCTTGCGTAAGTTGTGCGCGGGGTTCCTCCTTGTGCAAACGAAAGGGACCCGAATGTCAAATGTAGAACTCCAATTTTGAATAGTTAGGGAAGCATTTGGGGATCATTTTGGCTTCGGAAAATGCAAGTTCGGAAGCACCAAGGTACGGAGCATGCGGGATGCACAACCTTGCGTAAGTTGTGCGCGGGGTTCCTCCTTGTGCAAACGAAAGGGACCCGAATGTCAAATGTAGAACTCCAATTTTGAATAGTTAGGGAAGCATTTGGGGATCATTTTGGCTTCGGAAAATGCAAGTTCGGAAGCACCAAGGTACGGAGCATGCGGGATGCACAACCTTGCGTAAGTTGTGCGCGGGGTTCCTCATTGTGCAAACGAAAGGGACCCGAATGCTAAATGTAGAACTCCAATTTTGAATAGTTTGGGAAGCATTTGGGGATCATTTAGGCTTCGGAAAATGCAAGTTCGGAAGCATCAATGTACGGAGCATGCGGGATGCACAACCTTGCGTAAGTTGTGCGCGGGGTTCCTCCTTGTGCAAACGAAAGGGACCCGAATGTCAAATGTAGAACTCCAATTTTGAATAGTTAGGGAAGCATTTGGGGATCATTTTGGCTTCGGAAAATGCAAGTTCGGAAGCACCAAGGTACGGAGCATGCGGGATGCACAACCTTGCGTAAGTTGTGCGCGGGGTTCCTCATTGTGCAAACGAAAGGGACCCGAATGTCAAATGTAGAACTCCAATTTTGAATAGTTTGGGAAGCATTTGGGGATCATTTAGGCTTCGGAAAATGCAAGTTCGGAAGCATCAATGTACGGAGCATGCGGGATGCACAACCTTGCGTAAGTTGTGCGCGGGGTTCCTCCTTGTGCAAACGAAAGGGACCCGAATGTCAAATGTAGAACTCCAATTTTGAATAGTTAGGGAAGCATTTGGGGATCATTTTGGCTTCGGAAAATGCAAGTTCGGAAGCACCAAGGTACGGAGCATGCGGGATGCACAACCTTGCGTAAGTTGTGCGCGGGGTTCCTCATTGTGCAAACGAAAGGGACCCGAATGTCAAATGTAGAACTCCAATTTTGAATAGTTTGGGAAGCATTTGGGGATCATTTAGGCTTCGGAAAATGCAAGTTCGGAAGCATCAATGTACGGAGCATGCGGGATGCACAACCTTGCGTAAGTTGTGCGCGGGGTTCCTCCTTGTGCAAACGAAAGGGACCCGAATGTCAAATGTAGAACTCCAATTTTGAATAGTTAGGGAAGCATTTGGGGATCATTTTGGCTTCGGAAAATGCAAGTTCGGAAGCACCAAGGTACGGAGCATGCGGGATGCACAACCTTGCGTAAGTTGTGCGCGGGGTTCCTCATTGTGCAAACGAAAGGGACCCGAATGCTAAATGTAGAACTCCAATTTTGAATAGTTTGGGAAGCATTTGGGGATCATTTAGGCTTCGGAAAATGCAAGTTCGGAAGCATCAATGTACGGAGCATGCGGGATGCACAACCTTGCGTAAGTTGTGCGCGGGGTTCCTCCTTGTGCAAACGAAAGGGACCCGAATGTCAAATGTAGAACTCCAATTTTGAATAGTTAGGGAAGCATTTGGGGATCATTTTGGCTTCGGAAAATGCAAGTTCGGAAGCACCAAGGTACGGAGCATGCGGGATGCACAACCTTGCGTAAGTTGTGCGCGGGGTTCCTCATTGTGCAAACGAAAGGGACCCGAATGTCAAATGTAGAACTCCAATTTTGAATAGTTTGGGAAGCATTTGGGGATCATTTAGGCTTCGGAAAATGCAAGTTCGGAAGCATCAATGTACGGAGCATGCGGGATGCACAACCTTGCGTAAGTTGTGCGCGGGGTTCCTCCTTGTGCAAACGAAAGGGACCCGAATGTCAAATGTAGAACTCCAATTTTGAATAGTTAGGGAAGCATTTGGGGATCATTTTGGCTTCGGAAAATGCAAGTTCGGAAGCACCAAGGTACGGAGCATGCGGGATGCACAACCTTGCGTAAGTTGTGCGCGGGGTTCCTCATTGTGCAAACGAAAGGGACCCGAATGTCAAATGTAGAACTCCAATTTTGAATAGTTAGGGAAGCATTTGGGGATCATTTTGGCTTCGGAAAATGCAAGTTCGGAAGCACCAAGGTACGGAGCATGCGGGATGCACAACCTTGCGTAAGTTGTGCGCGGGGTTCCTCATTGTGCAAACGAAAGGGACCCGAATGTCAAATGTAGAACTCCAATTTTGAATAGTTTGGGAAGCATTTGGGGATCATTTAGGCTTCGGAAAATGCAAGTTCGGAAGCATCAATGTACGGAGCATGCGGGATGCACAACCTTGCGTAAGTTGTGCGCGGGGTTCCTCCTTGTGCAAACGAAAGGGACCCGAATGTCAAATGTAGAACTCCAATTTTGAATAGTTAGGGAAGCATTTGGGGATCATTTTGGCTTCGGAAAATGCAAGTTCGGAAGCACCAAGGTACGGAGCATGCGGGATGCACAACCTTGCGTAAGTTGTGCGCGGGGTTCCTCATTGTGCAAACGAAAGGGACCCGAATGTCAAATGTAGAACTCCAATTTTGAATAGTTTGGGAAGCATTTGGGGATCATTTAGGCTTCGGAAAATGCAAGTTCGGAAGCATCAATGTACGGAGCATGCGGGATGCACAACCTTGCGTAAGTTGTGCGCGGGGTTCCTCCTTGTGCAAACGAAAGGGACCCGAATGTCAAATGTAGAACTCCAATTTTGAATAGTTAGGGAAGCATTTGGGGATCATTTTGGCTTCGGAAAATGCAAGTTCGGAAGCACCAAGGTACGGAGCATGCGGGATGCACAACCTTGCGTAAGTTGTGCGCGGGGTTCCTCATTGTGCAAACGAAAGGGACCCGAATGTCAAATGTAGAACTCCAATTTTGAATAGTTTGGGAAGCATTTGGGGATCATTTAGGCTTCGGAAAATGCAAGTTCGGAAGCATCAATGTACGGAGCATGCGGGATGCACAACCTTGCGTAAGTTGTGCGCGGGGTTCCTCCTTGTGCAAACGAAAGGGACCCGAATGTCAAATGTAGAACTCCAATTTTGAATAGTTAGGGAAGCATTTGGGGATCATTTTGGCTTCGGAAAATGCAAGTTCGGAAGCACCAAGGTACGGAGCATGCGGGATGCACAACCTTGCGTAAGTTGTGCGCGGGGTTCCTCATTGTGCAAACGAAAGGGACCCGAATGTCAAATGTAGAACTCCAATTTTGAATAGTTAGGGAAGCATTTGGGGATCATTTTGGCTTCGGAAAATGCAAGTTCGGAAGCACCAAGGTACGGAGCATGCGGGATGCACAACCTTGCGTAAGTTGTGCGCGGGGTTCCTCATTGTGCAAACGAAAGGGACCCGAATGTTAAATGTAGAACTCCAATTTTGAATAGTTTGGGAAGCATTTGGGGATCATTTAGGCTTCGGAAAATGCAAGTTCGGAAGCATCAATGTACGGAGCATGCGGGATGCACAACCTTGCGTAAGTTGTGCGCGGGGTTCCTCCTTGTGCAAACGAAAGGGACCCGAATGTCAAATGTAGAACTCCAATTTTGAATAGTTAGGGAAGCATTTGGGGATCATTTTGGCTTCGGAAAATGCAAGTTCGGAAGCACCAAGGTACGGAGCATGCGGGATGCACAACCTTGCGTAAGTTGTGCGCGGGGTTCCTCATTGTGCAAACGAAAGGGACCCGAATGTCAAATGTAGAACTCCAATTTTGAATAGTTTGGGAAGCATTTGGGGATCATTTAGGCTTCGGAAAATGCAAGTTCGGAAGCATCAATGTACGGAGCATGCGGGATGCACAACCTTGCGTAAGTTGTGCGCGGGGTTCCTCCTTGTGCAAACGAAAGGGACCCGAATGTCAAATGTAGAACTCCAATTTTGAATAGTTAGGGAAGCATTTGGGGATCATTTTGGCTTCGGAAAATGCAAGTTCGGAAGCACCAAGGTACGGAGCATGCGGGATGCACAACCTTGCGTAAGTTGTGCGCGGGGTTCCTCATTGTGCAAACGAAAGGGACCCGAATGCTAAATGTAGAACTCCAATTTTGAATAGTTTGGGAAGCATTTGGGGATCATTTAGGCTTCGGAAAATGCAAGTTCGGAAGCATCAATGTACGGAGCATGCGGGATGCACAACCTTGCGTAAGTTGTGCGCGGGGTTCCTCCTTGTGCAAACGAAAGGGACCCGAATGTCAAATGTAGAACTCCAATTTTGAATAGTTAGGGAAGCATTTGGGGATCATTTTGGCTTCGGAAAATGCAAGTTCGGAAGCACCAAGGTACGGAGCATGCGGGATGCACAACCTTGCGTAAGTTGTGCGCGGGGTTCCTCATTGTGCAAACGAAAGGGACCCGAATGTCAAATGTAGAACTCCAATTTTGAATAGTTTGGGAAGCATTTGGGGATCATTTAGGCTTCGGAAAATGCAAGTTCGGAAGCATCAATGTACGGAGCATGCGGGATGCACAACCTTGCGTAAGTTGTGCGCGGGGTTCCTCCTTGTGCAAACGAAAGGGACCCGAATGTCAAATGTAGAACTCCAATTTTGAATAGTTAGGGAAGCATTTGGGGATCATTTTGGCTTCGGAAAATGCAAGTTCGGAAGCACCAAGGTACGGAGCATGCGGGATGCACAACCTTGCGTAAGTTGTGCGCGGGGTTCCTCATT
Source organism: Melastoma dodecandrum (assembly GCA_029817715.1). Classification (NCBI taxonomy): domain Eukaryota; kingdom Viridiplantae; phylum Streptophyta; class Magnoliopsida; order Myrtales; family Melastomataceae; genus Melastoma; species Melastoma dodecandrum. Next base: position 98,960 of record JARUPY010000255.1, on the reverse strand, counting down.
GTGCAAACGAAAGGGACCCGAATGTCAAATGTAGAACTCCAATTTTGAATAGTTAGGGAAGCATTTGGGGATCATTTTGGCTTCGGAAAATGCAAGTTCGGAAGCACCAAGGTACGGAGCATGCGGGATGCACAACCTTGCGTAAGTTGTGCGCGGGGTTCCTCATTGTGCAAACGAAAGGGACCCGAATGCTAAATGTAGAACTCCAATTTTGAATAGTTTGGGAAGCATTTGGGGATCATTTAGGCTTCGGAAAATGCAAGTTCGGAAGCATCAATGTACGGAGCATGCGGGATGCACAACCTTGCGTAAGTTGTGCGCGGGGTTCCTCCTTGTGCAAACGAAAGGGACCCGAATGTCAAATGTAGAACTCCAATTTTGAATAGTTAGGGAAGCATTTGGGGATCATTTTGGCTTCGGAAAATGCAAGTTCGGAAGCACCAAGGTACGGAGCATGCGGGATGCACAACCTTGCGTAAGTTGTGCGCGGGGTTCCTCATTGTGCAAACGAAAGGGACCCGAATGTCAAATGTAGAACTCCAATTTTGAATAGTTTGGGAAGCATTTGGGGATCATTTAGGCTTCGGAAAATGCAAGTTCGGAAGCATCAATGTACGGAGCATGCGGGATGCACAACCTTGCGTAAGTTGTGCGCGGGGTTCCTCCTTGTGCAAACGAAAGGGACCCGAATGTCAAATGTAGAACTCCAATTTTGAATAGTTAGGGAAGCATTTGGGGATCATTTTGGCTTCGGAAAATGCAAGTTCGGAAGCACCAAGGTACGGAGCATGCGGGATGCACAACCTTGCGTAAGTTGTGCGCGGGGTTCCTCATTGTGCAAACGAAAGGGACCCGAATGTCAAATGTAGAACTCCAATTTTGAATAGTTTGGGAAGCATTTGGGGATCATTTAGGCTTCGGAAAATGCAAGTTCGGAAGCATCAATGTACGGAGCATGCGGGATGCACAACCTTGCGTAAGTTGTGCGCGGGGTTCCTCCTTGTGCAAACGAAAGGGACCCGAATGTCAAATGTAGAACTCCAATTTTGAATAGTTAGGGAAGCATTTGGGGATCATTTTGGCTTCGGAAAATGCAAGTTCGGAAGCACCAAGGTACGGAGCATGCGGGATGCACAACCTTGCGTAAGTTGTGCGCGGGGTTCCTCATTGTGCAAACGAAAGGGACCCGAATGTCAAATGTAGAACTCCAATTTTGAATAGTTTGGGAAGCATTTGGGGATCATTTAGGCTTCGGAAAATGCAAGTTCGGAAGCACCAAGGTACGGAGCATGCGGGATGCACAACCTTGCGTAAGTTGTGCGCGGGGTTCCTCATTGTGCAAACGAAAGGGACCCGAATGTCAAATGTAGAACTCCAATTTTGAATAGTTTGGGAAGCATTTGGGGATCATTTAGGCTTCGGAAAATGCAAGTTCGGAAGCATCAATGTACGGAGCATGCGGGATGCACAACCTTGCGTAAGTTGTGCGCGGGGTTCCTCCTTGTGCAAACGAAAGGGACCCGAATGTCAAATGTAGAACTCCAATTTTGAATAGTTAGGGAAGCATTTGGGGATCATTTTGGCTTCGGAAAATGCAAGTTCGGAAGCACCAAGGTACGGAGCATGCGGGATGCACAACCTTGCGTAAGTTGTGCGCGGGGTTCCTCATTGTGCAAACGAAAGGGACCCGAATGTCAAATGTAGAACTCCAATTTTGAATAGTTTGGGAAGCATTTGGGGATCATTTAGGCTTCGGAAAATGCAAGTTCGGAAGCATCAATGTACGGAGCATGCGGGATGCACAACCTTGCGTAAGTTGTGCGCGGGGTTCCTCATTGTGCAAACGAAAGGGACCCGAATGTCAAATGTAGAACTCCAATTTTGAATAGTTAGGGAAGCATTTGGGGATCATTTTGGCTTCGGAAAATGCAAGTTCGGAAGCACCAAGGTACGGAGCATGCGGGATGCACAACCTTGCGTAAGTTGTGCGCGGGGTTCCTCCTTGTGCAAACGAAAGGGACCCGAATGTCAAATGTAGAACTCCAATTTTGAATAGTTAGGGAAGCATTTGGGGATCATTTTGGCTTCGGAAAATGCAAGTTCGGAAGCACCAAGGTACGGAGCATGCGGGATGCACAACCTTGCGTAAGTTGTGCGCGGGGTTCCTCATTGTGCAAACGAAAGGGACCCGAATGCTAAATGTAGAACTCCAATTTTGAATAGTTTGGGAAGCATTTGGGGATCATTTAGGCTTCGGAAAATGCAAGTTCGGAAGCATCAATGTACGGAGCATGCGGGATGCACAACCTTGCGTAAGTTGTGCGCGGGGTTCCTCCTTGTGCAAACGAAAGGGACCCGAATGTCAAATGTAGAACTCCAATTTTGAATAGTTAGGGAAGCATTTGGGGATCATTTTGGCTTCGGAAAATGCAAGTTCGGAAGCACCAAGGTACGGAGCATGCGGGATGCACAACCTTGCGTAAGTTGTGCGCGGGGTTCCTCATTGTGCAAACGAAAGGGACCCGAATGTCAAATGTAGAACTCCAATTTTGAATAGTTTGGGAAGCATTTGGGGATCATTTAGGCTTCGGAAAATGCAAGTTCGGAAGCATCAATGTACGGAGCATGCGGGATGCACAACCTTGCGTAAGTTGTGCGCGGGGTTCCTCCTTGTGCAAACGAAAGGGACCCGAATGTCAAATGTAGAACTCCAATTTTGAATAGTTAGGGAAGCATTTGGGGATCATTTTGGCTTCGGAAAATGCAAGTTCGGAAGCACCAAGGTACGGAGCATGCGGGATGCACAACCTTGCGTAAGTTGTGCGCGGGGTTCCTCATTGTGCAAACGAAAGGGACCCGAATGCTAAATGTAGAACTCCAATTTTGAATAGTTTGGGAAGCATTTGGGGATCATTTAGGCTTCGGAAAATGCAAGTTCGGAAGCATCAATGTACGGAGCATGCGGGATGCACAACCTTGCGTAAGTTGTGCGCGGGGTTCCTCCTTGTGCAAACGAAAGGGACCCGAATGTCAAATGTAGAACTCCAATTTTGAATAGTTAGGGAAGCATTTGGGGATCATTTTGGCTTCGGAAAATGCAAGTTCGGAAGCACCAAGGTACGGAGCATGCGGGATGCACAACCTTGCGTAAGTTGTGCGCGGGGTTCCTCATTGTGCAAACGAAAGGGACCCGAATGTCAAATGTAGAACTCCAATTTTGAATAGTTTGGGAAGCATTTGGGGATCATTTAGGCTTCGGAAAATGCAAGTTCGGAAGCATCAATGTACGGAGCATGCGGGATGCACAACCTTGCGTAAGTTGTGCGCGGGGTTCCTCCTTGTGCAAACGAAAGGGACCCGAATGTCAAATGTAGAACTCCAATTTTGAATAGTTAGGGAAGCATTTGGGGATCATTTTGGCTTCGGAAAATGCAAGTTCGGAAGCACCAAGGTACGGAGCATGCGGGATGCACAACCATGCGTAAGTTGTGCGCGGGGTTCCTCATTGTGCAAACGAAAGGGACCCGAATGCTAAATGTAGAACTCCAATTTTGAATAGTTTGGGAAGCATTTGGGGATCATTTAGGCTTCGGAAAATGCAAGTTCGGAAGCATCAATGTACGGAGCATGCGGGATGCACAACCTTGCGTAAGTTGTGCGCGGGGTTCCTCCTTGTGCAAACGAAAGGGACCCGAATGTCAAATGTAGAACTCCAATTTTGAATAGTTAGGGAAGCATTTGGGGATCATTTTGGCTTCGGAAAATGCAAGTTCGGAAGCACCAAGGTACGGAGCATGCGGGATGCACAACCATGCGTAAGTTGTGCGCGGGGTTCCTCATTGTGCAAACGAAAGGGACCCGAATGTCAAATGTAGAACTCCAATTTTGAATAGTTTGGGAAGCATTTGGGGATCATTTAGGCTTCGGAAAATGCAAGTTCGGAAGCATCAATGTACGGAGCATGCGGGATGCACAACCTTGCGTAAGTTGTGCGCGGGGTTCCTCCTTGTGCAAACGAAAGGGACCCGAATGTCAAATGTAGAACTCCAATTTTGAATAGTTAGGGAAGCATTTGGGGATCATTTTGGCTTCGGAAAATGCAAGTTCGGAAGCACCAAGGTACGGAGCATGCGGGATGCACAACCTTGCGTAAGTTGTGCGCGGGGTTCCTCATTGTGCAAACGAAAGGGACCCGAATGCTAAATGTAGAACTCCAATTTTGAATAGTTTGGGAAGCATTTGGGGATCATTTAGGCTTCGGAAAATGCAAGTTCGGAAGCATCAATGTACGGAGCATGCGGGATGCACAACCTTGCGTAAGTTGTGCGCGGGGTTCCTCCTTGTGCAAACGAAAGGGACCCGAATGTCAAATGTAGAACTCCAATTTTGAATAGTTAGGGAAGCATTTGGGGATCATTTTGGCTTCGGAAAATGCAAGTTCGGAAGCACCAAGGTACGGAGCATGCGGGATGCACAACCATGCGTAAGTTGTGCGCGGGGTTCCTCATTGTGCAAACGAAAGGGACCCGAATGCTAAATGTAGAACTCCAATTTTGAATAGTTTGGGAAGCATTTGGGGATCATTTAGGCTTCGGAAAATGCAAGTTCGGAAGCACCAAGGTACGGAGCATGCGGGATGCACAACCTTGCATGAGTTTGTGCGCGGGGTTCCCCCTTGTGCAAACGAAAATAAGGGAAACCGAATATCAATTGTAGAGCTCCAATTTTAACTAGTTTGGGAAGCATTTGGGGATCATTTAGGTCTTCGGAAAATGCAAGTTCGGAAGCATCAAGGTACGGGAGCATGCGGGGGAATGCACAACCTTGCATGAGTTGCAGTGCTCGGAGGGGGTTCCTCCTTGGGCAAACGAAAGGGACCGTAATAATGTCAAATGTAGAACACCAATTTTGGAATAGTTTGGGAAGCATTTCGGAGATCATTTAGGCTTCGGAAAATGCAAGTTCGGAAAGCATCAAGGTACGGAGCATGCGGGATGCCACAAGCTTGCATGAGTTACGTGACGCGGGCGGGGGTTTCCTCCTTGTGCCAAACGAAAGGGAACCCGATTGAATGTCAAATGTAGAGCTCCAATTTTGAATAGTTTGGGAAGCATTTGGGGATCATTTATGGCTTTTCGGTTTGGAAAATGCAAGTTCGGATAGCATCAAGTGTACGCGAGCATGCGGGATGCCACAACCTTGCTGAGTTGTGCGTCGGGGTTCCTCCTTTGTGACAAACGAAAGGGACCCGAAAATAGTCAAATGTTAGAACTCCGCAATTTTGAATAGTTTGCGGAAGCATTTGGAGATCATTTAGGCCTTCGGAAAATGCATGATGGAAGTTCTGGACACAGCATCAAGGGTACGGAGCATGCGGGAAATGCAACAACCTTGCATGAGTTGTGCGCGGGGTTCCTCCTTGTGCAAACGAAAGGGGACCCGAATGTCAATGTATAGCTCCAATTTTGAAATAAGTTTGGGAAGCATATTTGGGGATCATTTTGGGGGGGGGACTTCGGAAAAAATGCAAGTTCGGAAGCATCAAGGTACGGAGCATGAGGGATGCACAACCTTGATGAGTTGTCGCAGCGGTGGTTCCTCCTTGTGCAAACGAAAGGGGACCCGAATGTCAAAATGTAGGAACACCATATTTTGAATAGGTTTGGGAAGCATTTGGGTGGATCATTTAGGCTTCGGAAAATGACAAGTTTCGGAAGCATCAAGGTACGGAGCATGCGTGGATGCACAACGCTCCTGCGAAAGTTGTGCGCGGGGGTTCCTCCTTGTGCAAACGAAAAGGGACGCCGAATGTCAAAATTGTAGAAACTCCAATTTTGAATAGTTTGGGAAGCATTTGGAGATCATTTTAGGCTCTCGGAAAATGCAAGTTCGGAAGCAATCTAGGTACGGGAGCATTGCGGGATGCACAACCTTGCATGAGTTGTTGCGCGGGTGTTCCTCCTTGTGCAAACAGAAAGGGACCCGAATGTCAAATGTAGAGATCCAATTTTTGAATAGTTTGGGGGTGAAGCATTTGGGGATCATTTAGTGCTTCGGAAAATGCACTAGTTCGGAAGCATCAAGAGTACGGAGCATGCGGGGATTGCACAACCTTGATGTGAGTTGTGCGCGGGGTTTCCTCCTTGTGCAAACGAAAGGGACCCGAAATGTCAAATGCTTTAGAAACTCCATTTTTGAATAGTTTGGGAAGCATTTGGGGTATCATTTAGGACTTCGGAAAATGATGAATGTTCGGAAGCATCAATGGTACGGAGCATGCGGGATACACAACCTTGCATGAAGTTGTGCGCGGGGTTCCTCCTTGTGCAAAGAACGAAAGGGACCCCGAACGTCAAATGTAGAACTCCAATTTTGAATAGTTTTGTGGAAGGCATTTGGGGATCATTTAGGCTTCGGAAAATGGCAATAGGTTCAGGAAAGCATCAAGGAGTACTGGAGGCAATGCCGGGATGCACAACCTTGCATGAGTTAGTGCGCGGGGGGATTCCTCCTTTGTGCCCAAAACGAAAGGGACCCGAATGTCAAATGTTTTTTATAGAACACCGAATTTTGGAAAAATAGTTTGCCGGAAAGGGCATTTGGAGTATCCATTTAGGCTTCGGAAAATGCAAGTTCGGAAGCATCAATGGTACGGAGCATGCGGGGATGCACAATACATTGCATGATGTTGTAGCGCGGGGTTCCTCCTTGTGCAAAACGAAAAAGGGAACCCGAATGTCAAATGTATAGCTCCAATTTTGAATCAGTTTGGGGGAAGCATGTTAGGGTGGATCATTTAGGGCTTCGGAAAATGCAAGTTCGGAAATCATCAGGAGGGTACGGAGCATGCGGGATGCACAACCCTTGCATGAGTGTTTGTTGCGAGTGGGGTGGTTCCTCCTTGTGCAAACGAAAGGGACCCGAATGTCAAATGTAGAACACCAATTTTTGAATAGTTTGGGAAGCATTTGGAGGTTCATTTAGGCTTCGGAAAATTGAAGAGCAATCAAAAATGTTCGGCAAAGAAGCCACCAAGCAAATCCAGGTTACGGAAAGGAAGAGATGCATGCGGGAAACCATGCCACCGGGGGGGGAGTAAGACTGACTTGCACAACGTCTATGCAGGTGAGCTTCTCGTAGCCGCGTGGAGGGGTTCCTCATTGTGCAAACGGACTAAGCACAATTAACAAACACATAAAATGGGACCCGAATGTCAAAATGTTGAGAGCTCCAATTTTCTTGAATAGTTTGGGAAGCATTTGGGGATTCCATTTAGGCTTCGGAGATAAATGCAAGTTCGGAAGCAGCATCTAGGTACGGAAGGCATGCGGGAATTGCCACAACCTGTATGCATGACGTTATGTGCAGCGGAGGGTTCCTCCTTGTGCAAACGAAAGGGACCCGAATGTCAAATGCGTTAGAACTCCACAATTTTGAATAGGTTTGGGAAGGCATTTGGGGATCAATTTAGGCTTCGGAAAATGCAAAAGTTCGGATACAGCACAACCAAGGTTCGGAGCATGCGGGATGCAACAAACCTTGCATGAGTTGTGCGCGGGGTGGGGTTCCTCCTTGTGCAAACGAAAGGGAACACGAAAATGTCAATTGTAGAGCTCCAATTTTGAATAGTTTGGGAAGCATTTGCCAGATCATTTAGGCTTCGTGAAAGTGCAGTGCAGTTCGGAAGCAGCAAGGTACGGAGCATGCGAGATGCACAACCTTGCATGTGTTGTGGCGCGGGGTTCCTCCTTGTGGCAAACGAAAGGGACCCGAATGTTCAAATGTAGAACTTCCAATTTTGAATAGTTTGGGAAGCATTTGGGGAACATTTAGGCTTCGGAAAATGCAAGTTCGGAAGCACCAAGGTTCGGAGCATGCGGGATGCACAACCTTACGTAAGTTGTGCGTTGGGGTTCCTCATTTCTGTACAAACGAAAGGGACCCGAACGTCAAAATTTAGAACTCCAATTTGGAATAGTTTGGGAAGCATTTGGGGATTCATTTTAGCCTTCGGAAAATTGCAGAATGTTCGGAGAGCATCAAGGTACGGGTGCCATGCGCGGATGCACAACCTTGCCTGAGTTGTGCGCGGTGGTTCCTCCTTGTGCAAACGAAAGGGACCCGCATCGTCAAATGTTAAACACCAATTTTGAATAGTTTGGGAAGCATTTGGAGATCATTTTGGCTTCGGAAAATGCAAGTTCGGGGATCATCAAGGTACGGAGCATGCGGGATGTACAACCTTGCATGAGTTGTGGCGCGGGGTTCCTCCTTGTGCAAACGAAAGGGACACGAATGTCTAATGTAGAAACACAATTTTGAATAGTTTGGGAAGCATTTGGAGAACATTTTGGTCTTCGGAAAATGCAAGTTCGGAAGCATCAAGGTACGGAGCATTGCGGGATGCACAACGTTGCATGAGTTGGTGCGCGGGGTTCCTCCTTGTCCAAACGAAAGGGACCCGAATGTCAAATGTAGAACTTCCAATTTTTTTTCGAATAGTTTGGGAAGCATTTGGAGATCATTTAAGTGCTTCGGAAAAAAGCAGTGTAGTTCGGGAATCATCAAGGTACGGAGCATGCGGGATGCCACAACCTAGCATGAGTTGTGCGCGGGGTTCCTCCTTGTGCAAACGAAAGGGACCCGAATGTCAATGGTAGAACACCAATTTTGAATAGTTTGGGAAGCATTTTGGCGATAATTTAGGCTTCGGAAAGTGCAAGTTAGGATGCATCAAGGTACGGATCATGCGGGATGCACAACCTTGCATGAGTTGTGCGCGGTGGTTCCTCCTTGTGCAAACGATAAGGGAACCGAATGTCAATTGTCGAGCGCCAATTTTGAATAGGTTTGGTGAAGCCATGTTGCGGATCATTTTAGGCTTCGGAAAGGTTGCAAGTTCGGAAGCATCAGGTACGGAGGCATGCCGGGATTGCACAAACCTTGCGTAATGTGTGTGCGCGGGGGGGATTACTCCTTGTGCAAACGAAAAGGGACCCGAATGTCAAATGTAGAACTCCAATTTTGAATAGTTTGGGAAGCATTTTGGGGATCATTTAGGCTTCAGAAAATGCAAGTGTGTAGTTCGGAAGCATCAAGGTTCGGAGCATGCAAGATGCACATCCTGTTGCCTGAGTGTTGCGCGGGGTTCCTCCTTGTGCAAACGAAAGGGACCCGAATGTCAAATGTAGAACTCTAATTTTGAATAGTTAGGGAAGCATTTGGGGATCATTTTGGCTTCGGAAAATGCAAGTTCGGAAGCACCAAGGTACGGAGCATGCGGGATGCACAACCTTGCGTAAGTTGTGCGCGGGGTTCCTCATTGTGCAAACGAAAGGGACCCGAATGCTAAATGTAGAACTCCAATTTTGAATAGTTTGGGAAGCATTTGGGGATCATTTAGGCTTCGGAAAATGCAAGTTCGGAAGCATCAATGTACGGAGCATGCGGGATGCACAACCTTGCGTAAGTTGTGCGCGGGGTTCCTCCTTGTGCAAACGAAAGGGACCCGAATGTCAAATGTAGAACTCCAATTTTGAATAGTTAGGGAAGCATTTGGGGATCATTTTGGCTTCGGAAAATGCAAGTTCGGAAGCACCAAGGTACGGAGCATGCGGGATGCACAACCTTGCGTAAGTTGTGCGCGGGGTTCCTCATTGTGCAAACGAAAGGGACCCGAATGTCAAATGTAGAACTCCAATTTTGAATAGTTTGGGAAGCATTTGGGGATCATTTAGGCTTCGGAAAATGCAAGTTCGGAAGCATCAATGTACGGAGCATGCGGGATGCACAACACACACTATAAAGTTGTCGCGCGGGTTTCCTCCTTGTGCAAACGAAAGGGAACCCGAAATGAGAAATGTAGAACCTCCAATTTTGAAGATAGTTTAGTGGAAGCATTATTTGGGATCATTTTGGCTTCGGAAAATGCAAGTTCGGAAGCACCAAGGTACGGAACATGCGGTATGCACAACCATGCGTAAGTTGTGCGCGGGGTTCCTCATTGTGCAAACGAAAGGGACCCGAATGCTAAATGTAGAACTCCAATTTTGAATAGTTTGGGAAGCATTTGGGGATCATTTAGGCTTCGGAAAATGCAAGTTCGGAAGCATCAATGTACGGAGCATGCGGGATGCACAACCTTGCGTAAGTTGTGCGCGGGGTTCCTCCTTGTGCAAACGAAAGGGACCCGAATGTCAAATGTAGAACTCCAATTTTGAATAGTTAGGGAAGCATTTGGGGATCATTTTGGCTTCGGAAAATGCAAGTTCGGAAGCACCAAGGTACGGAGCATGCGTGATGCCCAACCTTGCGTAAGTTGTGCGCGGGTTCCTCATTGTGCAAACGAAAGGGACCCGAATGTCAAATGTAGAACTTAAATTTTGAATAGTTTGGGAAGCATTTGGAGATCATTTAGGCTTCGGAAAATGCAAGTTCGGAAGCATCAATGTACGGAGCATGCGGGATGCACAACCTTGCGTAAGTTGTGCGCGGGGTTCCTCCTTGTGCAAACGAAAGGGACCCGAATGTGAAATGTAGAACTCCAATTTTGAATAGTTAGGGAAGCATTTGGGGATCATTTTGGCTTCGGAAAATGCAAGTTCGGAAGCACCAAGGTACGGAGCATGCGGGATATACAACCATGCGTAAGTTGTGCGCGGGGTTCCTCATTGTGCAAACGAAAGGGACCCGAATGCTAAATGTAGAACTCCAATTTTGAATAGTTTGGGAAGCATTTGGGGATCATTTAGGCTTCGGAAAATGCAAGTTCGGAAGCATCAATGTACGGAGCATGCGGGATGCACAACCTTGCGTAAGTTGTGCGCGGGGTTCCTCCTTGTGCAAACGAAAGGGACCCGAATGTCAAATGTAGAACTCCAATTTTGAATAGTTAGGGAAGCATTTGGGGATCATTTTGGCTTCGGAAAATGCAAGTTCGGAAGCACCAAGGTACGGAGCATGCGTGATGCCCAACCTTGCGTAAGTTGTGCGCGGGGTTCCTCATTGTGCAAACGAAAGGGACCCGAATGTCAAATGTAGAACTTCAATTTTGAATAGTTTGGGAAGCATTTGGAGATCATTTAGGCTTCGGAAAATGCAAGTTCGGAAGCATCAATGTACGGAGCATGCGGGATGCACAACCTTGCGTAAGTTGTGCGCGGGGTTCCTCCTTGTGCAAACGAAAGGGACCCGAATGTGAAATGTAGAACTCCAATTTTGAATAGTTAGGGAAGCATTTGGGGATCATTTTGGCTTCGGAAAATGCAAGTTCGGAAGCACCAAGGTACGGAGCATGCGGGATATACAACCATGCGTAAGTTGTGCGCGGGGTTCCTCATTGTGCAAACGAAAGGGACCCGAATGCTAAATGTAGAACTCCAATTTTGAATAGTTTGGGAAGCATTTGGGGATCGTTTAGGCTTCAGAAAATGCAAGTTCGGAAGCATCAATGTACGGAGCATGCGGGATGCACCACCTTGCGTAAGTTGTGCGCGGGGTTCCTCCTTGTGCAAACGAAATTGACCCGAATGTCAAATGTAGAACTCCAATTTTGAATAGTTAGGGAAGCATTTGGGGATCATTTTGGCTTCGGAAAATGCAAGTTCGGAAGCACCAAGGTACGGAGCATGCGGGATGCACAACCATGCGTAAGTTGTGCGCGGGGTTCCTCATTGTGCAAACGAAAGGGACCCGAATGCGAAATGTAGAACTCCAATTTTGAATAGTTTGGGAAGCATTTGGGGATCATTTAGGCTTCGGAAAATGCAAGTTCGGAAGCATCAATGTACGGAGCATGCGGGATGCACAACCTTGCGTAAGTTGTGCGCGGGGTTCCTCCTTGTGCAAACGAAAGGGACCCGGATGTCAAATGTAGAACTCCAATTTTAAATAGTTAGGGAAGCATTTGGGGATCATTTTGGCTTCGGAAAATGCAAGTTCGGAAGCACCAAGGTACGGAGCATGCGGTATTCACAACCATGCGTAAGTTGTGCGCGGGGTTCCTCATTGTGCAAACGAAAGGGACCCGAATGCTAAATGTAGAACTCCAATTTTGAATAGTTTGGGAAGCATTTGGGGATCATTTAGGCTTCGGAAAATGCAAGTTCGGAAGCATCAATGTACGGAGCATGCGGGATGCACAACCTTGCGTAAGTTGTGCGCGGGGTTCCTCCTTGTGCAAACGAAATTGACCCGAATGTCAAATGTAGAACTCCAATTTTGAATAGTTAGGGAAGCATTTGGGGATCATTTTGGCTTCGGAAAATGCAAGTTCGGAAGCACCAAGGTACGGAGCATGCGGGATGCACAACCATGCGTAAGTTGTGCGCGGGGTTCCTCATTGTGCAAACGAAAGGGACCCGAATGCGAAATGTAGAACTCCAATTTTGAATAGTTTGGGAAGCATTTGGGGATCATTTAGGCTTCGGAAAATGCAAGTTCGGAAGCATCAATGTACGGAGCATGCGGGATGCACAACCTTGCGTAAGTTGTGCGCGGGGTTCCTCCTTGTGCAAACGAAAGGGACCCGAATGTCAAATGTAGAACTCCAATTTTGAATAGTTAGGGAAGCATTTGGGGATCATTTTGGCTTCGGAAAATGCAAGTTCGGAAGCACCAAGGTACGGAGCATGCGTGATGCCCAACCTTGCGTAAGTTGTGCGCGGGGTTCCTCCTTGTGCAAACGAAAGGGACCCGAATGTCAAATGTAGAACTCCAATTTTGAATAGTTAGGGAAGCATTTGGGGATCATTTTGGCTTCGGAAAATGCAAGTTCGGAAGCACCAAGGTACGGAACATGCGGTATGCACAACCATGCGTAAGTTGTGCGCGGGGTTCCTCATTGTGCAAACGAAAGGGACCCGAATGCTAAATGTAGAACTCCAATTTTGAATAGTTTGGGAAGCATTTGGGGATCATTTAGGCTTCGGAAAATGCAAGTTCGGAAGCATCAATGTACGGTGCATGCGGGATGCACAACCTTGCGTAAGTTGTGCGCGGGGTTCCTCCTTGTGCAAACGAAAGGGACCCGAATGTCAAATGTAGAACTCCAATTTTGAATAGTTAGGGAAGCATTTGGGGATCATTTTGGCTTCGGAAAATGCAAGTTCGGAAGCACCAAGGTACGGAGCATGCGTGATGCCCAACCTTGCGTAAGTTGTGCGCGGGGTTCCTCATTGTGCAAACGAAAGGGACCCGAATGTCAAATGTAGAACTTCAATTTTGAATAGTTTGGGAAGCATTTGGAGATCATTTAGGCTTCGGAAAATGCAAGTTCGGAAGCATCAATGTACGGAGCATGCGGGATGCACAACCTTGCGTAAGTTGTGCGCGGGGTTCCTCCTTGTGCAAACGAAAGGGACCCGAATGTGAAATGTAGAACTCCAATTTTGAATAGTTAGGGAAGCATTTGGGGATCATTTTGGCTTCGGAAAATGCAAGTTCGGAAGCACCAAGGTACGGAACATGCGGTATGCACAACCATGCGTAAGTTGTGCGCGGGGTTCCTCATTGTGCAAACGAAAGGGACCCGAATGCTAAATGTAGAACTCCAATTTTGAATAGTTTGGGAAGCATTTGGGGATCATTTAGGCTTCGGAAAATGCAAGTTCGGAAGCATCAATGTACGGAGCATGCGGGATGCACAACCTTGCGTAAGTTGTGCGCGGGGTTCCTCCTTGTGCAAACGAAATTGACCCGAATGTCAAATGTAGAACTCCAATTTTGAATAGTTAGGGAAGCATTTGGGGATCATTTTGGCTTCGGAAAATGCAAGTTCGGAAGCACCAAGGTACGGAGCATGCGTGATGCCCAACCTTGCGTAAGTTGTGCGCGGGGTTCCTCATTGTGCAAACGAAAGGGACCCGAATGCTAAATGTAGAACTCCAATTTTGAATAGTTTGGGAAGCATTTGGGGATCATTTAGGGTTCGGAAAATGCAAGTTCGGAAGCATCAATGTACGGAGCATGCGGGATGCACAACCTTGCGTAAGTTGTGCGCGGGGTTCCTCCTTGTGCAAACGAAAGGGACCCGAATGTCAAATGTAGAACTCCAATTTTGAATAGTTAGGGAAGCATTTGGGGATCATTTTGGCTTCGGAAAATGCAAGTTCGGAAGCACCAAGGTACGGAGCATGCGTGATGCCCAACCTTGCGTAAGTTGTGCGCCGGGTTCCTCATTGTGCAAACGAAAGGGACCCGAATGTCAAATGTAGAACTACAATTTTGAATAGTTTGGGAAGCATTTGGAGATCATTTAGGCTTCGGAAAATGCAAGTTCGGAAGCATCAATGTACGGAGCATGCGGGATGCACAACCTTGCGTAAGTTGTGCGCGGGGTTCCTCCTTGTGCAAACGAAAGGGACCCGAATGTCAAATGTAGAACTCCAATTTTGAATAGTTAGGGAAGCATTTGGGGATCATTTTGGCTTCGGAAAATGCAAGTTCGGAAGCACCAAGGTACGGAGCATGCGGGATATACAACCATGCGTAAGTTGTGCGCGGGGTTCCTCATTGTGCAAACGAAAGGGACCCGAATGCTAAATGTAGAACTCCAATTTTGAATAGTTTGGGAAGCATTTGGGGATCATTTAGGCTTCGGAAAATGCAAGTTCGGAAGCATCAATGTACGGAGCATGCGGGATGCACAACCTTGCGTAAGTTGTGCGCGGGGTTCCTCCTTGTGCAAACGAAATTGACCCGAATGTCAAATGTAGAACTCCAATTTTGAATAGTTAGGGAAGCATTTGGGGATCATTTTGGTTTCGGAAAATGCAAGTTCGGAAGCACCAAGGTACGGAGCATGCGGGATGCCCAACCTTGCGTAAGTTGTGCGCGGGGTTCCTCATTGTGCAAACGAAAGGGACCCGAATGTCAAATGTAGAACTTCAATTTTGAATAGTTTGGGAAGCATTTGGAGATCATTTAGGCTTCGGAAAATGCAAGTTCGGAAGCATCAATGTACGGAGCATGCGGGATGCACAACCTTGCGTAAGTTGTGCGCGGGGTTCCTCCTTGTGCAAACGAAAGGGACCCGAATGTCAAATGTAGAACTCCAATTTTGAATAGTTAGGGAAGCATTTGGGGATCATTTTGGCTTCGGAAAATGCAAGTTCGGAAGCACCAAGGTACGGAGCATGCGGTATTCACAACCATGCGTAAGTTGTGCGCGGGGTTCCTCATTGTGCAAACGAAAGGGACCCTGTTGGATCGTTTATGTATACTAAGAGGGGGGTGAATTAGTGTTTATCACTTTTTCGCCCTTTCTCGGTGTAAGCGGAAGCGTACTGTATCACAGCAGAGCGTTTCTCAGAATGAGAAATACCTTACTGTAACTGTTACGATTTTGTCGAGTAGGTTTTCGTACGAGTGTTGCGCGATCGTAATGGACACAGTGATTTATAGTGGTTCGGCCTTAATTGACCTACGTCCACTTTCCACCAACAAGGTGATTCCACTATATAAAATAATGGGTGCAAAAAGCCCTTGCACTAGGCGTATGTTCTTCTCACAAAGTGAGATTTAGAATCCCGTACAATAGATGATCACTCCTGGCAACGGTCAGCTCCTCACACAGTGGACGTCTTCTCGTTTCCAGCAGAATGATGCTTATCCTCAGCAGTTGGTAGCTCAATGGATTCCACACAGCTCGTTGTCGCTTAATATAAACCTGACTTATCAAAGAGCAAAGACAACGTTATGTTAGAGTATAAATCCTCGCAGATAACTCCTTACGGTGAAGAATGTATTCTCAGAGAGCAGCTCGTTTCTGTTTCACAGCGAAGGATTGCTTCAGCACTTGTTTGCTCAGCAGAGGATTTCCACACAGATCTTGTCTCTCCTTAAGATAAGCCTGCACTTGCTTAAGAGACAACCACAAAGTTGAACCACAAAGATCACGAAGATAGAAACCACAAAGATCACAAAGAAAACCACAAAGCCACTTAGAAGGTATACGTCCTACACTCAGTTCGGACGTGCACGGTTACCACAGCCGTGACTCACTGCACTGCACACCCAGTGCCTAGGGTGGAATTTTCCGATCCGTTGGCTTCCACGCAACCTGCTTTACTAACCCTCTGTATCAGGCGTTCAAGACTTCTGCACAGCACCCCTGTGCTCGGGAGGAACTCTTTCCACTCCGGCGGCGTTCCCAACTCCTGCTCTACCCTGCAGGCACGAGACTTCTGGCGCGCACCCGCAAGTGCGTGTCTAACTGCTCAAACTCCGTAGGCTCGAGACTTCCCTGCGAAAAGACACGACAAGAACGGCTTCTTGCCGATGGGTCAGCAACCGGTTACTGAATTCAGAGCAGGTATTCACTTAGCTTCCCTCAGACGATTCGCCGGCTGCTCGTTGAACGCACCGAGGACACCTAGTCCCTCTCAGACGATTCAAGGGATCTGACCTCAGCCCCTTGACACTCTCACACGCAGCTTGCAAGAGAAAGAACCAGGAGACACTTAGCACCTTCCGCTCTCCGTCGACGCACAAAGCTCACTTAGACCACTTAGCCACTCAGACCACTCAGACGCACAAAGGCAGAGAGAAAATGTCGTCCATGGTCTAATTATAACGAAGAAGGAAGCATAAGGGACGTCCAGGCAATCTTCGAGATTTGTTGCCAAAACTGGCAGCGAGGACACAGCAACGGTCTGCTCAACGTTTGCTGTGCCATAAAAGGAAAGACACCAACGGTAACTTCCTTTACTTATCTCAATCAAATAGATTGTTTCCAATCTCCAACATCATATCTAATCAATATATTTAATTAAATATATTTAATTTGATATTTTCTCCCATTACAGCGAGACGTTGCTGCAGAAGATCAGACAAATATTTTGTTTCCAAAAATAACAATTGGAAAGATAATCTCAATATATTTTGTTGCCTAATAGTTTATAATAGGTCATTAGGCTACGCTAAACGAACCTAGACACTCAGAATAATTATCTGAGATAGATTAAAATAAATCTTGGAATAAATCATGATTATTAAAAATATGTTTCCATATTTTCAACTTCTATGCGTAATATCACAGTAACAGTGTACTGGAACGCAATAATATATAACTGCTACTAGCTGTGGTTCAGCAACATATTGCTCAAGCTCATCACTAAGGCTGAACACATAACTTGTGAAACATTATTACTGACTACCAGTAACATGTCGCTTACCACCAGTAACATGTCGCTTAAGTTCATCATCAAAACCAGGTCAACATTCTCCCCCTTTTTGATGATGACAAAATATGGACTTAGGGATCGAGCTTGTGTCAACTCCCCCTTAAATCCTTAACTCCCCCTGAACTTATTCTTCTCCCCCTTTTTGTCATATCAAAAAGAAAAAGAAAAGAGGATAACAAATGATAGTTTTATTACTAGTGCAGCAAGAATATGCTAGCACCCAAAAGACAAAGTCAGCAGCCAACAGTTGCTGCGATGCATCAAAACGAAACAGTTTTTTTTAACAAGTTCAGAAATAGAAGAGCATAGCTCATTCTAGAACAACAAAGCAGACACCTAAAGATAAAGGAGAGTAGCTCAATCCTAAACGGAGAGCATGGCTCAATCCTCAGCATTATCAAGCAAGGTCTGGACCATATTTTCCAGGCGGGTCAGCCTCTCAGCAAATCCATCCAGCCTTTCAAGAATGGAGCGTCTGGTGTAGCTTAATTCCTCACAGAGGACTTTCTGAAGCTTGGAAGAAGAAGGGGACTCATCCTTGGATGTAGAAGCTGCCTTCTCACGTTCAGCATAGCGTTGCTTGCCAAGTGCAGCTGTGGACTTGCCACGGACAGAAGCAGCGATCTGTCGCTTGGTTGGTTTCTTGACAAAAACACCATCCACAAACTGGTAGCCCATACTTGCTACAGAGTTAGCTCCAATAACCTGAGTACTCCAGGTGTCCATTTGATTCACAGGAACAATCTGCTCCCCATAGAACTGCAGCAATGCAGTGATAACATGCGCAAATGGAAGTGCCCTGTTCTCGTCCTGGACACAAGATGCCATATGGCCAAATATCACACTTCCCAAGTTCACAGGAATACCTCTTTTAAGATGAACCATCAGATTCCAATCTCTTGGCATGACAGTGTCGATGCTGCCAATCCGAGGGGCCAAGCAAGACATTACTGCCTTGTGAAACATCCGGTTGCTGAAACTCAGCCCGGTGTTCTGCAGATATCCGCTGACAGCAACCACCTCACCATCGTTGATGGTCTGATAAGCTTCCAGCTTTCCTTCACTGATCACCCTCAGGTTGTTAACAAGATCAGATTCAAAGAGACGGCAGACATCAAACACAGAGAAAACAAAGGTTTTCTCATCTACCAACACCTTGATGAATTTAATGAGAGAGTCTTCCTTATGAAAAGTAATATTGGCATAGAATTCCTTGACCTTTGAGATGGAACTGATGCCATCATACTCACAAAAGGATCGCCAGGTCAACCTTTCAAACATCTCAGCAAAGCAGAGCTCATGTTGAGTAAACCAGTCAAAGTCTACACGCTTGCATGCAGCAATGTTGCGCTTAGTCATGTTTCTATTCGGCATAGTATCATCAGCAAGAATCCGATTTAATTCAGCCAGAGAAACATACTGATCAACCGCAGGAATAAAAACAGAGGAATCTGCATTTCTCACTTTCTTGTGAATAGGAGAGCCAGAATGCATACCATCCCTTATACCAGCATAAGGTCTCTTCATCCTGGTGCGAGAGGCAACACCAAGAGAAGAGCGAATCGGAGGATTCTGAACAGAGCCGATCACCTCCACATTCTCATCCTCGTCAGGAGTCTCTTCAGCCAAAGAGTCCTGTTCATCAGCGCTCTGGAAATCCTCAGGATCCTCAGCGCTTTTCTTGCCTATTTCGGCTTGAGTCTCCTCATCAGAAGCAGGGGAGTTTGCTGCTTTGGGAGACGCAGAAGTGGACTTGGTAACCGCCTCCGGTGGAGCGGTTTCCTCCTCAACAACGAGGGTTTTCTCCGTAGCACCCTCAGGTTCGCCAAAAGTGGTGGCATCACCAGTCAAAGCCACATTGTCCTTGGCAGGAACCGGAGCAGGTGTCTCCTTGGTCTCAGTGACCACCGAAGCAGGGGTTTGCATCATCGAGGGCTCCCCCTCAGTAACTGACGGAGGCTCCACAACAGGGAGTTGCTGGGCAGAAGCAGCCACAGCCTGTGACCGTTTCTTGGGAGTTCCCTTGCCCTTTCCAGATTTCGCGGATTTGGGTGCCATTTTCAGAGGAGAAATGGAGAAGAAGGAAGAGGGTCGAGGTTGAAGAAGAAACGAGGGAAGTTAGGGATTTGAAAAGAAACTGTAGGTGGTTTTCTTTTTATAAAATGTTTTGTAGAAGAAGGAAATAAAAAGAAATAGGAATGAAATGGCACCGTAGGAATATTTTTAATTTCCTATCAAAACTTTCTCAAAATAAATAGATGACAATCTTATCATCTCAGAGATTTGGATTACATATCCCCAACTCACTTCGTAAATATTCAAACCTTTCCTTGTCAAGCGGTTTAGTAAGAATATCAGCAAGCTGTTGCTCAGTATTTACATACTGAATATCAATTTTACCGCTTTGTACATTATCACGTAGAAAGTGATGTCTTAACTCAATATGCTTAGATCTTGAGTGATAGACAGGATTTCGTGATAAATTAATTGCACTTGTGTTATCACACATTATTGGAATAGAATCAAAATGAAGATCATAATCTTCAAGTTGTTGTCGCATCCATAGTAACTGCGCACAGCAACTAGCTGCTGAGACATATTCAGCCTCTGCTGTGGATAAGGCGACAGTTGTTTGCTTCTTAGAAAACCAGGAAATAAGCATATTTCCCAATAGTTGACAAGTACCAGACGTGCTTTTCCTATCAATACGACATCCAGCATAGTCAGCATCTGAATATCCTCTAGGATCCAGCAACGATTCTCTTGGATACCACAGACCTAAGCTAACAGTTCCTGCGAGGTATCGAAAGATCCTCTTAACTGCAGCAAGGTGTGACTCTTTTGGAGCAGACTGATATCTAGCGCATAAGCATACGCTAAACATGATATCAGGTCTCGAAGCAGTAAGATAGAGTAATGACCCTATCATGCTTCTGTAAAGTTTGGAGTCAACTTCCTTTCCTCCTTCATCCTTTTCAATTTTGGTATTGCTACCAATAGGAGTTGACAAAGGTTTAGCATGCTGAAGCTCAAATTTCTTGAGCAACTGTTTGCTGTATTTTTCTTGATGGATAAAAATTCCATCTGCTGTTTGTTTAATTTGAAGTCCGAGGAAGAAAGTAAGTTCTCCCATGAGACTCATTTCAAATTCTCCTTTCATTAGATTAGAGAATTCATTACATAATTTTTCATTAGTTGAACCAAATATAATGTCATCGACATATATTTGAGCAACTAAAAGATCAGCATCCTGTTTCTTAAGAAACAAGGTTGTATCGATTTTTCCACGCCTATATCCCTTTGCAATAAGAAAGGAACTAAGCTTTTCATACCATGCTCGCGGAGCTTGTTTAAGCCCATACAAAGCTTTAGAGAGCTTATAAACATGATTACGATACTTTGGATCGGTGAATCCAGGAGGTTGTTCAACATAGACTTCCTCTTTTATATCACCATTTAGGAAAGCACTTTTCACATCCATTTGAAATAACTTAAAGTTATTATAGCAAGCATACGCTAGGAGTAAGCGTATTGCTTCTAGACGCGCCACTGGGGCGAACGTTTCATCATAATCGATGCCTTCTTCTTGTGAGTAACCTTTTGCTACAAGTCTAGCTTTGTTTCTTACAACATTTCCAGACTCGTCAAGTTTATTTCGATAAACCCATTTTGTTCCAATAATGGAACGATCATTGGGTCTAGGTACTAAACTCCAAACTTTGTTTCTCTCAAATTGGTTCAATTCCTCTTGCATAGCAAGAATCCAATTAGGATCATCAAGCGCATCATCAATGCCTTGAGGTTCATCTTGAGAGATAAAAGCAGAGTGTTCACAGTACAAACTTGCTGTATTGCGGGTTCGTACTCCTGTGTGCAAAGAACCTATTACTTGATCAATAGGATGTCTTTTCTTATATAATGAAGGAATACGATTCTCAATTTGAGAATCTTGGAAATCACCAGAAGCATTTTCAGTGTGTGCAGCAGGCACTTGCTGTACATTTGCTACAGTGTTTCCGTTCGGATTATTGTCAGCAATCATTTGCTGGGAGGTTTCATTTAATGCTGTTGTTGAGGATTGTACTGCTGCTTCCACAGCAACTTCCTCCTGTGTCGGAGAATCATCAATTTTAACATTGATAGACTCTTCAACGGTCAGAGTTCTTTTATTAAAAACTCTATATGCTTTGCTTGTTAGGGAGTATCCTAAGAATATGCCCTCATCAGATCGAGCATCAAACTTTCCAACACCATCTTTGATGGGTCTCAAGATATAGCACTTACTTCCAAATGGATGAAAGTATGAAATATTAGGCTTTCTGCCTTTATATAACTCATAAGGAGTTTTACCTAATGAGTGTCTCAAATGAATACGATTTGAGATGTAGCATGCTGTGCTTACAGCTTCAGCCCAAAGATTTTTAGCAACCTCACTTTCCAGCAACATGGTTCTCGCCATGTCTTGTAAGGTTCGATTCTTTCGCTCTACAACTCCATTTTGCTGTGGAGTATATGGAGCAGAGAAATTATGGTTTATACCATATTCTTCACAAAAAGAAGTAAAGTCATGGTTTTCAAATTCGGTACCATGATCCGTTCTTATGCTTCTTAGAGAAACACCTTTCTCATTTTGAAGTTGTTTGACTAAAGTTTCAAAGATTGCAAACGCATCACTCTTGTGAGCTAAGAATTTAACCCAAGTGAATCTGGAAAAGTCATCTACCACAACTAATCCATAACGTTTACCTCCAAGACTTTGAGTCCTTGTTGGACCAAATAAGTCCATATGAAGTAAATCAAGCGGAGCTTTGCTTGAAATCATATTTTTACTTTTAAAAGATACATTTGTTTGTTTGCCAATAGAACAAGCTTTGCAAACCTGATCATTGTCAAACTTGATTTTAGGCAATCCCTTAATGATGTCCTTTTTGACAAGTTTGGACAGCAAGTCGTAGTTAGCATGTCCCAACTTTCTATGCCACAGAGTAGCTTCGTCCTTAACGGACAAGAGACAATTTTCTCCAGCGGAGATGTTCTTAAAGGACAGGATATAGATGTTTTTCTTGCGTTCACCAACGAAGCAAGTGACACCATCCCGTGAAACGTTACATGTTTTCTCATTGAAAGAAACATTGTAACCTTTATCGCACAATTGGCTGATACTAATCAAATTGTGTTGGAGGCCTTTAACATAAAGAACTCCTTCAATGGTTAGGGAGTTAGAACAGCAAATGGTTCCTATTCCTTTAACAATCCCTTTTCCATTATCACCAAAAGTGACAGCACCACCATCCTGGAAAACCAGTGTGGAGAATAAGGAGACATCTCCTGACATATGCCTCGAACAGCCACTATCTAAGTACCATACATGGTCCTTAGTGATGGACTTGAAGCATCCCTGAAATAGAGAAGGAAGTTAAGTAAGTCGTTGCTTCCATTTAACAATAGAACCATCAACTTTAGAAGTAATGCCAAGCATGTCATTTCGCCGCACATGGCAATTTTTAATAAAATGATCCGGCTTTCTACAATAGTAACAAAGCCTAGGTAACCTTTGAATAATAAAATGAGACTCGCCATTCCTAACATGAGGGGGAACATATTTCCCATGTCGTGAATGTTTCTCATTTTCAGAATCATGCTTCTCATGCATACATAATTCTGTTTTGTTGTTTACAGCATCTAGTTGCTGCTGCAGCTCCTCAATTATTAATTTGGATTGAGAAAGTTTCTTTGTCGCTTTCTTAGCCTTTGCTGATAACTCTTCCTTTAGAGAATCGTTCTCAGCACTCAAGAATTTATTCTCCTTCTTAAGAGCCTTATTGTTTGCGGATAAAGACTCAATTTTATCATAAAGTTCGGAGAAAAGATTCTCAATATCTTCAGCAGACAGATCAGAAGGTGAGAAAGCATTTACCTTCTCAGTATCAGCATCAGTTTGCGCCATATAGCAGATGTTTGCTGTTTCGTCATCCTGATCTGATTCTTCGTCACTATCACTCCAAGATGCCATCATGGCATTTTTCTTATATTTTGAAGGCTTGCCCTTCTCATTCAAAAGTGGGCAATCTGGTCTCAAGTGACCAGGTTTATTGCACTCATAGCATACACCACTTTTACCTTGGTGTGGTTTAGTATTCTTCTTTTTAATATCTCGCTTTCCCTTAAAGCGATTTTTGCGAAGATACCTTTTGAATTTCTTTGCCATCAAGGAAACTTCATCCTCAGAATCAGATGAAGATTCATCCTCAGATTCAACGGACATTTCAGTACTTCCCTTGAATGCAACAGCATTGATCTTCTTATCATCAGCAACCTTGTTCTCATTTTCGTACGCAACGAGAGAACCAAGCAACTGTTGAAGACTTAAGTTTGTCAAATCTTTAGCTTCTTCAATTGCCGTCTTCTTGGCTTCCCAAGTTTTAGGCAATGAGCGAAGTATCTTTCTGACCAACTCAGAATTAGAAATTGTTTTGCCAAGTGATTCCATGGCATTAGTGATTTCGGTGAGTCTATCAAACATTTGATTTATTGACTCATCCTTTTTCATCTTAAATGCTTCGTATTGAGTTACTAAAGCATTTATTTTGGACTCCTTGACTTGTTCTGTTCCTTCATAGATCAAAGCAAGTCTATCCCACATTTCTTTCGCTGTCTTACAAGTGGAGACGCGATTGAACTCATTTCCAGCAAGAGCACACACTAAGTAGTGCTTTGCTTTAGTGTTCAGCGAGATAATTCTCTTTCTTTCAAATTCATGCCGAGAGTCGCTGGGATTAGATGGAGGAATTACAAGATCTCCTTCCATTATAATCTGCAAGCAATCGGCTTCTTTTGCTCCTATGAACAACTCCATTCTCATCTTCCAATATGAGAAATGTTGTCCAGCAAAGAGCGGCGGACGTTCGGTCGAATGACCATCAGTCAAGAGCATCGACATCCTGTTGAGTACTCAGTAACACCTTACTGTGTAAGACTTTCAGCAACAAGCTGTTTGATTCAGCAACAAGTTGTTTTGGTTCAGCAACAAGCTGTTTTAGTTCAGCAACAGAGTTCTGTACTAGCAATCACACAGAAAGCTTTCCAGCAAACCCGCTCTGATACCAATTGTTGGATCGTTTATGTATACTAAGAGGGGGGTGAATTAGTGTTTATCACTTTTTCGCCCTTTCTCGGTGTAAGCGGAAGCGTACTGTATCACAGCAGAGCGTTTCTCAGAATGAGAAATACCTTACTGTAACTGTTACGATTTTGTCGAGTAGGTTTTCGTACGAGTGTTGCGCGATCGTAATGGACACAGTGATTTATAGTGGTT
This sequence comes from Melastoma dodecandrum, assembly GCA_029817715.1. NCBI lineage: Eukaryota > Viridiplantae > Streptophyta > Magnoliopsida > Myrtales > Melastomataceae > Melastoma > Melastoma dodecandrum. The sequence continues at coordinate 74,462 of JARUPY010000255.1, read as the reverse complement.
CGGCCTTAATTGACCTACGTCCACTTTCCACCAACAAGGTGATTCCACTATATAAAATAATGGGTGCAAAGAGCCCTTGCACTAGGCGTATGTTCCTCTCACAAAGTGAGATTTAGAATCCCGTACAATAGATGATCACTCCTGGCAACGGTCAGCTCCTCACACAGTGGACGTCTTCTCGTTTCCAGCAGAATGATGCTTATCCTCAGCAGTTGGTAGCTCAATGGATTCCACACAGCTCGTTGTCGCTTAATATAAACCTGACTTATCAAAGAGCACAGACAACGTTATGTTAGAGTATAAATCCTCGCAGATAACTCCTTACGGTGAAGAATGTATTCTCAGAGAGCAGCTCGTTTCTGTTTCACAGCGAAGGATTGCTTCAGCACTTGTTTGCTCAGCAGAGGATTTCCACACAAATCTTGTCTCTCCTTAAGATAAGCCTGCACTTGCTTAAGAGACAACCACAAAGTTGAACCACAAAGATCACGAAGATAGAAACCACAAAGATCACAAAGAAAACCACAAAGCCACTTAGAAGGTATACGTCCTACACTCAGTTCGGACGTGCACGGTTACCACAGCCGTGACTCACTGCACTGCACACCCAGTGCCTAGGGTGGAATTTTCCGATCCATTGGCTTCCACGCAACCTGCTTTACTAACCCTCTGTATCAGGCGTTCAAGACTTCTGCACAGCACCCCTGTGCTCGGGAGGAACTCTTTCCACTCCGGCGGCGTTCCCAACTCCTGCTCTACCCTGCAGGCACGAGACTTCTGGCGCGCACCCGCAAGTGCGTGTCTAACTGCTCAAACTCCGTAGGCTCGAGACTTCCCTGCGAAAAGACACGACAAGAACGGCTTCTTGCCGATGGGTCAGCAACCGGTTACTGAATTCAGAGCAGGTATTCACTTAGCTTCCCTCAGACGATTCGCCGGCTGCTCGTTGAACGCACCGAGGACACCTAGTCCCTCTCAGACGATTCAAGGGATCTGACCTCAGCCCCTTGACACTCTCACACGCAGCTTGCAAGAGAAAGAACCAGGAGACACTTAGCACCTTCCGCTCTCCGTCGACGCACAAAGCTCACTTAGACCACTTAGCCACTCAGACCACTCAGACGCACAAAGGCTTAGAGAAAATGTCATCCATGGTCTGATTATAACGAAGAAGGAAGCATAAGGGACGTCCAGGCAATCTTCGAGATTTGTTGCCAAAGCTGGCAGCGAGGACACAGCAACGGTCTGCTCAACGTTTGCTGTGCCATAAAAGGAAAGACACCAACGGTAACTTCCTTTACTTATCTCAATCAAATAGATTGTTTCCAATCTCCAACATCATATCTAATCAATATATTTAATTAAATATATTTAATTTGATATTTTCTCCCATTACAGCGAGACGTTGCTGCAGAAGATCAGACAAATATTTTGTTTCCAAAAATAACAATTGGAAAGATAATCTCAATATATTTTGTTGCCTAATAGTTTATAATAGGTCATTAGGCTACGTTAAACGAACCTAGACACTCAGAATAATTATCTGAGATAGATTAAAATAAATCTTGGAATAAATCATGATTATTAAAAATATGTTTCCATATTTTCAACTTCTATGCGTAATATCACAGTAACAGTGTACTGGAACGCAATAATATATAACTGCTACTAGCTGTGGTTCAGCAACATATTGCTCAAGCTCATCACTAAGGCTGAACACATAACTTGTGAAACATTATTACTGACTACCAGTAACATGTCGCTTACCACCAGTAACATGTCGCTTAAGTTCATCATCAAAACCAGGTCAACAGACCCGAATGCTAAATGTAGAACACCAATTTTGAATAGTTTGGGAAGCATTTGGGGATCATTTAGGCTTCGGAAAATGCAAGTTCGGAAGCATCAATGTAGGGAGCATGCGGGATGCACAACCTTGCGTAAGTTGTGCGCGGGGTTCCTCCTTGTGCAAACGAAATTGACCCGAATGTCAAATGTAGAACTCCAATTTTGAATAGTTAGGGAAGCATTTGGGGATCATTTTGGCTTCGGAAAATGCAAGTTCGGAAGCACCAAGGTACGGAGCATGCGGGATATACAACCATGCGTAAGTTGTGCGCGGGGTTCCTCATTGTGCAAACGAAAGGGACCCGAATGCGAAATGTAGAACTCCAATTTTGAATAGTTTGGGAAGCATTTGGGGATCATTTAGGCTTCGGAAAATGCAAGTTCGGAAGCATCAATGTACGGAGCATGCGGGATGCACAACCTTGCGTAAGTTGTGCGCGGGGTTCCTCCTTGTGCAAACGAAATTGACCCGAATGTCAAATGTAGAACTCCAATTTTGAATAGTTAGGGAAGCATTTGGGGATCATTTTGGTTTCGGAAAATGCAAGTTCGGAAGCACCAAGGTACGGAGCATGCGGGATGCCCAACCTTGCGTAAGTTGTGCGCGGGGTTCCTCATTGTGCAAACGAAAGGGACCCGAATGTCAAATGTAGAACTCCAATTTTGAATAGTTTGGGAAGCATTTGGAGATCATTTAGGCTTCGGAAAATGCAAGTTCGGAAGCATCAATGTACGGAGCATGCGGGATGCACAACCTTGCGTAAGTTGTGCGCGGGGTTCCTCCTTGTGCAAACGAAAGGGACCCGAATGTCAAATGTAGAACTCCAATTTTGAATAGTTAGGGAAGCATTTGGGGATCATTTTGGCTTCGGAAAATGCAAGTTCGGAAGCACCAAGGTACGGAGCATGCGGGATGCACAACCTTGCGTAAGTTGTGCGCGGGTTCCTCATTGTGCAAACGAAAGGGACCCGAATGTCAAATGTAGAACTCCAATTTTGAATAGTTTGGGAAGCATTTGGGGATCATTTAGGCTTCGGAAAATGCAAGTTCGGAAGCATCAATGTACGGAGCATGCGGGATGCACAACCTTGCGTAAGTTGTGCGCGGGGTTCCTCCTTGTGCAAACGAAAGGGACCCGAATGTCAAATGTAGAACTCCAATTTTGAATAGTTAGGGAAGCATTTGGGGATCATTTTGGCTTCGGAAAATGCAAGTTCGGAAGCACCAATGTACGGAGCATGCGGGATGCACAACCTTGCGTAAGTTGTGCGCGGGGTTCCTCATTGTGCAAACGAAAGGGACCCGAATGCTAAATGTAGAACTCCAATTTTGAATAGTTTGGGAAGCATTTGGGGATCATTTAGGCTTCGGAAAATGCAAGTTCGGAAGCATCAATGTACGGAGCATGCGGGATGCACAACCTTGCGTAAGTTGTGCGCGGGGTTCCTCCTTGTGCAAACGAAAGGGACCCGAATGTCAAATGTAGAACTCCAATTTTGAATAGTTAGGGAAGCATTTGGGGATCATTTTGGCTTCGGAAAATGCAAGTTCGGAAGCATCAATGTACGGAGCATGCGGGATGCACAACCTTGCGTAAGTTGTGCGCGGGGTTCCTCCTTGTGCAAACGAAAGGGACCCGAATGTCAAATGTAGAACTCCAATTTTGAATAGTTAGGGAAGCATTTGGGGATCATTTAGGCTTCGGAAAATGCAAGTTCGGAAGCACCAAGGTACGGAGCATGCGGGATGCACAACCATGCGTAAGTTGTGCGCGGGGTTCCTCATTGTGCAAACGAAAGGGACCCGAATGCTAAATGTAGAACTCCAATTTTGAATAGTTTGGGAAGCATTTGGGGATCATTTAGGCTTCGGAAAATGCAAGTTCGGAAGCATCAATGTACGGAGCATGCGGGATGCACAACCTTGCGTAAGTTGTGCGCGGGGTTCCTCCTTGTGCAAACGAAAGGGACCCGAATGTCAAATGTAGAACTCCAATTTTGAATAGTTAGGGAAGCATTTGGGGATCATTTTGGCTTCGGAAAATGCAAGTTCGGAAGCATCAATGTACGGAGCATGCGGGATGCACAACCTTGCGTAAGTTGTGCGCGGGGTTCCTCCTTGTGCAAACGAAAGGGACCCGAATGTCAAATGTAGAACTCCAATTTTGAATAGTTAGGGAAGCATTTGGGGATCATTTTGGCTTCGGAAAATGCAAGTTCGGAAGCATCAAGGTACGGAGCATGCGGGATGCACAACCTTGCGTAAGTTGTGCGCGGGGTTCCTCATTGTGCAAACGAAAGGGACCCGAATGTCAAATGTAGAACTCCAATTTTGAATAGTTTGGGAAGCATTTGGGGATCATTTAGGCTTCGGAAAATGCAAGTTCGGAAGCATCAAGGTACGGAGCATGCGGGATGCACAACCTTGCGTAAGTTGTGCGCGGGGTTCCTCATTGTGCAAACGAAAGGGACCCGAATGTCAAATGTAGAACTCCAATTTTGAATAGTTTGGGAAGCATTTGGGGATCATTTAGGCTTCGGAAAATGCAAGTTCGGAAGCATCAATGTACGGAGCATGCGGGATGCACAACCTTGCGTAAGTTGTGCGCGGGGTTCCTCCTTGTGCAAACGAAAGGGACCCGAATGTCAAATGTAGAACTCCAATTTTGAATAGTTAGGGAAGCATTTGGGGATCATTTTGGCTTCGGAAAATGCAAGTTCGGAAGCACCAAGGTACGGAGCATGCGGGATGCACAACCTTGCGTAAGTTGTGCGCGGGGTTCCTCATTGTGCAAACGAAAGGGACCCGAATGCTAAATGTAGAACTCCAATTTTGAATAGTTTGGGAAGCATTTGGGGATCATTTAGGCTTCGGAAAATGCAAGTTCGGAAGCATCAATGTACGGAGCATGCGGGATGCACAACCTTGCGTAAGTTGTGCGCGGGGTTCCTCCTTGTGCAAACGAAAGGGACCCGAATGTCAAATGTAGAACTCCAATTTTGAATAGTTAGGGAAGCATTTGGGGATCATTTTGGCTTCGGAAAATGCAAGTTCGGAAGCACCAAGGTACGGAGCATGCGGGATGCCCAACCTTGCGTAAGTTGTGCGCGGGGTTCCTCATTGTGCAAACGAAAGGGACCCGAATGTCAAATGTAGAACTCCAATTTTGAATAGTTTGGGAAGCATTTGGGGATCATTTAGGCTTCGGAAAATGCAAGTTCGGAAGCATCAATGTACGGAGCATGCGGGATGCACAACCTTGCGTAAGTTGTGCGCGGGGTTCCTCCTTGTGCAAACGAAAGGGACCCGAATGTCAAATGTAGAACTCCAATTTTGAATAGTTAGGGAAGCATTTGGGGATCATTTTGGCTTCGGAAAATGCAAGTTCGGAAGCACCAATGTACGGAGCATGCGGGATGCACAACCTTGCGTAAGTTGTGCGCGGGGTTCCTCCTTGTGCAAACGAAAGGGACCCGAATGTCAAATGTAGAACTCCAATTTTGAATAGTTTGGGAAGCATTTGGGGATCATTTAGGCTTCGGAAAATGCAAGTTCGGAAGCACCAAGGTACGGAGCATGCGGGATGCACAACCTTGCGTAAGTTGTGCGCGGGGTTCCTCATTGTGCAAACGAAAGGGACCCGAATGTCAAATGTAGAACTCCAATTTTGAATAGTTTGGGAAGCATTTGGGGATCATTTAGGCTTCGGAAAATGCAAGTTCGGAAGCATCAATGTACGGAGCATGCGGGATGCACAACCTTGCGTAAGTTGTGCGCGGGGTTCCTCATTGTGCAAACGAAAGGGACCCGAATGTCAAATGTAGAACTCCAATTTTGAATAGTTTGGGAAGCATTTGGGGATCATTTAGGCTTCGGAAAATGCAAGTTCGGAAGCATCAATGTACGGAGCATGCGGGATGCACAACCTTGCGTAAGTTGTGCGCGGGGTTCCTCATTGTGCAAACGAAAGGGACCCGAATGTTAAATGTAGAACTCCAATTTTGAATAGTTTGGGAAGCATTTGGGGATCATTTAGGCTTCGGAAAATGCAAGTTCGGAAGCATCAATGTACGGAGCATGCGGGATGCACAACCTTGCGTAAGTTGTGCGCGGGGTTCCTCCTTGTGCAAACGAAAGGGACCCGAATGTCAAATGTAGAACTCCAATTTTGAATAGTTAGGGAAGCATTTGGGGATCATTTTGGCTTCGGAAAATGCAAGTTCGGAAGCACCAAGGTACGGAGCATGCGGGATGCACAACCATGCGTAAGTTGTGCGCGGGGTTCCTCATTGTGCAAACGAAAGGGACCCGAATGTCAAATGTAGAACTCCAATTTTGAATAGTTTGGGAAGCATTTGGGGATCATTTAGGCTTCGGAAAATGCAAGTTCGGAAGCATCAATGTACGGAGCATGCGGGATGCACAACCTTGCGTAAGTTGTGCGCGGGGTTCCTCCTTGTGCAAACGAAAGGGACCCGAATGTCAAATGTAGAACTCCAATTTTGAATAGTTAGGGAAGCATTTGGGGATCATTTTGGCTTCGGAAAATGCAAGTTCGGAAGCACCAAGGTACGGAGCATGCGGGATGCCCAACCTTGCGTAAGTTGTGCGCGGGGTTCCTCATTGTGCAAACGAAAGGGACCCGAATGTCAAATGTAGAACTCCAATTTTGAATAGTTTGGGAAGCATTTGGGGATCATTTAGGCTTCGGAAAATGCAAGTTCGGAAGCATCAATGTACGGAGCATGCGGGATGCACAACCTTGCGTAAGTTGTGCGCGGGGTTCCTCCTTGTGCAAACGAAAGGGACCCGAATGTCAAATGTAGAACTCCAATTTTGAATAGTTAGGGAAGCATTTGGGGATCATTTTGGCTTCGGAAAATGCAAGTTCGGAAGCACCAAGGTACGGAGCATGCGGGATGCACAACCTTGCGTAAGTTGTGCGCGGGGTTCCTCATTGTGCAAACGAAAGGGACCCGAATGTCAAATGTAGAACTCCAATTTTGAATAGTTTGGGAAGCATTTGGGGATCATTTAGGCTTCGGAAAATGCAAGTTCGGAAGCATCAATGTACGGAGCATGCGGGATGCACAACCTTGCGTAAGTTGTGCGCGGGGTTCCTCCTTGTGCAAACGAAAGGGACCCGAATGTCAAATGTAGAACTCCAATTTTGAATAGTTAGGGAAGCATTTGGGGATCATTTTGGCTTCGGAAAATGCAAGTTCGGAAGCACCAAGGTACGGAGCATGCGGGATGCACAACCTTGCGTAAGTTGTGCGCGGGGTTCCTCATTGTGCAAACGAAAGGGACCCGAATGTCAAATGTAGAACTCCAATTTTGAATAGTTTGGGAAGCATTTGGGGATCATTTAGGCTTCGGAAAATGCAAGTTCGGAAGCATCAATGTACGGAGCATGCGGGATGCACAACCTTGCGTAAGTTGTGCGCGGGGTTCCTCCTTGTGCAAACGAAAGGGACCCGAATGTCAAATGTAGAACTCCAATTTTGAATAGTTAGGGAAGCATTTGGGGATCATTTTGGCTTCGGAAAATGCAAGTTCGGAAGCACCAAGGTACGGAGCATGCGGGATGCCCAACCTTGCGTAAGTTGTGCGCGGGGTTCCTCATTGTGCAAACGAAAGGGACCCGAATGTCAAATGTAGAACTCCAATTTTGAATAGTTTGGGAAGCATTTGGAGATCATTTAGGCTTCGGAAAATGCAAGTTCGGAAGCATCAATTTACGGAGCATGCGGGATGCACAACCTTGCGTAAGTTGTGCGCGGGGTTCCTCCTTGTGCAAACGAAAGGGACCCGAATGTCAAATGTAGAACTCCAATTTTGAATAGTTAGGGAAGCATTTGGGGATCATTTTGGCTTCGGAAAATGCAAGTTCGGAAGCACCAAGGTACGGAGCATGCGGGATGCACAACCTTGCGTAAGTTGTGCGCGGGGTTCCTCATTGTGCAAACGAAAGGGACCCGAATGTCAAATGTAGAACTCCAATTTTGAATAGTTTGGGAAGCATTTGGGGATCATTTAGGCTTCGGAAAATGCAAGTTCGGAAGCATCAATGTACGGAGCATGCGGGATGCACAACCTTGCGTAAGTTGTGCGCGGGGTTCCTCCTTGTGCAAACGAAAGGGACCCGAATGTCAAATGTAGAACTCCAATTTTGAATAGTTAGGGAAGCATTTGGGGATCATTTTGGCTTCGGAAAATGCAAGTTCGGAAGCACCAAGGTACGGAGCATGCGGGATGCACAACCTTGCGTAAGTTGTGCGCGGGGTTCCTCATTGTGCAAACGAAAGGGACCCGAATGTCAAATGTAGAACTCCAATTTTGAATAGTTTGGGAAGCATTTGGGGATCATTTAGGCTTCGGAAAATGCAAGTTCGGAAGCATCAATGTACGGAGCATGCGGGATGCACAACCTTGCGTAAGTTGTGCGCGGGGTTCCTCCTTGTGCAAACGAAAGGGACCCGAATGTCAAATGTAGAACTCCAATTTTGAATAGTTAGGGAAGCATTTGGGGATCATTTTGGCTTCGGAAAATGCAAGTTCGGAAGCACCAAGGTACGGAGCATGCGGGATGCACAACCTTGCGTAAGTTGTGCGCGGGGTTCCTCATTGTGCAAACGAAAGGGACCCGAATGTCAAATGTAGAACTCCAATTTTGAATAGTTTGGGAAGCATTTGGGGATCATTTAGGCTTCGGAAAATGCAAGTTCGGAAGCATCAATGTACGGAGCATGCGGGATGCACAACCTTGCGTAAGTTGTGCGCGGGGTTCCTCCTTGTGCAAACGAAAGGGACCCGAATGTCAAATGTAGAACTCCAATTTTGAATAGTTAGGGAAGCATTTGGGGATCATTTTGGCTTCGGAAAATGCAAGTTCGGAAGCACCAAGGTACGGAGCATGCGGGATGCACAACCTTGCGTAAGTTGTGCGCGGGGTTCCTCATTGTGCAAACGAAAGGGACCCGAATGTCAAATGTAGAACTCCAATTTTGAATAGTTTGGGAAGCATTTGGGGATCATTTAGGCTTCGGAAAATGCAAGTTCGGAAGCATCAATGTACGGAGCATGCGGGATGCACAACCTTGCGTAAGTTGTGCGCGGGGTTCCTCCTTGTGCAAACGAAAGGGACCCGAATGTCAAATGTAGAACTCCAATTTTGAATAGTTTGGGAAGCATTTGGGGATCATTTAGGCTTCGGAAAATGCAAGTTCGGAAGCACCAAGGTACGGAGCATGCGGGATGCACAACCTTGCGTAAGTTGTGCGCGGGGTTCCTCATTGTGCAAACGAAAGGGACCCGAATGTCAAATGTAGAACTCCAATTTTGAATAGTTTGGGAAGCATTTGGGGATCATTTAGGCTTCGGAAAATGCAAGTTCGGAAGCATCAATGTACGGAGCATGCGGGATGCACAACCTTGCGTAAGTTGTGCGCGGGGTTCCTCCTTGTGCAAACGAAAGGGACCCGAATGTCAAATGTAGAACTCCAATTTTGAATAGTTAGGGAAGCATTTGGGGATCATTTTGGCTTCGGAAAATGCAAGTTCGGAAGCACCAAGGTACGGAGCATGCGGGATGCACAACCATGCGTAAGTTGTGCGCGGGGTTCCTCATTGTGCAAACGAAAGGGACCCGAATGTCAAATGTAGAACTCCAATTTTGAATAGTTTGGGAAGCATTTGGGGATCATTTAGGCTTCGGAAAATGCAAGTTCGGAAGCATCAATGTACGGAGCATGCGGGATGCACAACCTTGCGTAAGTTGTGCGCGGGGTTCCTCATTGTGCAAACGAAAGGGACCCGAATGTCAAATGTAGAACTCCAATTTTGAATAGTTTGGGAAGCATTTGGGGATCATTTAGGCTTCGGAAAATGCAAGTTCGGAAGCATCAATGTACGGAGCATGCGGGATGCACAACCTTGCGTAAGTTGTGCGCGGGGTTCCTCCTTGTGCAAACGAAAGGGACCCGAATGTCAAATGTAGAACTCCAATTTTGAATAGTTTGGGAAGCATTTGGGGATCATTTAGGCTTCGGAAAATGCAAGTTCGGAAGCACCAAGGTACGGAGCATGCGGGATGCACAACCTTGCGTAAGTTGTGCGCGGGGTTCCTCATTGTGCAAACGAAAGGGACCCGAATGTCAAATGTAGAACTCCAATTTTGAATAGTTTGGGAAGCATTTGGGGATCATTTAGGCTTCGGAAAATGCAAGTTCGGAAGCATCAAGGTACGGAGCATGCGGGATGCACAACCTTGCGTAAGTTGTGCGCGGGGTTCCTCCTTGTGCAAACGAAAGGGACCCGAATGTCAAATGTAGAACTCCAATTTTGAATAGTTAGGGAAGCATTTGGGGATCATTTTGGCTTCGGAAAATGCAAGTTCGGAAGCACCAAGGTACGGAGCATGCGGGATGCACAACCTTGCGTAAGTTGTGCGCGGGGTTCCTCATTGTGCAAACGAAAGGGACCCGAATGTCAAATGTAGAACTCCAATTTTGAATAGTTTGGGAAGCATTTGGGGATCATTTAGGCTTCGGAAAATGCAAGTTCGGAAGCATCAATGTACGGAGCATGCGGGATGCACAACCTTGCGTAAGTTGTGCGCGGGGTTCCTCCTTGTGCAAACGAAAGGGACCCGAATGTCAAATGTAGAACTCCAATTTTGAATAGTTAGGGAAGCATTTGGGGATCATTTTGGCTTCGGAAAATGCAAGTTCGGAAGCACCAAGGTACGGAGCATGCGGGATGCACAACCTTGCGTAAGTTGTGCGCGGGGTTCCTCATTGTGCAAACGAAAGGGACCCGAATGTCAAATGTAGAACTCCAATTTTGAATAGTTTGGGAAGCATTTGGGGATCATTTAGGCTTCGGAAAATGCAAGTTCGGAAGCATCAATGTACGGAGCATGCGGGATGCACAACCTTGCGTAAGTTGTGCGCGGGGTTCCTCCTTGTGCAAACGAAAGGGACCCGAATGTCAAATGTAGAACTCCAATTTTGAATAGTTAGGGAAGCATTTGGGGATCATTTTGGCTTCGGAAAATGCAAGTTCGGAAGCACCAAGGTACGGAGCATGCGGGATGCCCAACCTTGCGTAAGTTGTGCGCGGGGTTCCTCATTGTGCAAACGAAAGGGACCCGAATGTCAAATGTAGAACTCCAATTTTGAATAGTTTGGGAAGCATTTGGGGATCATTTAGGCTTCGGAAAATGCAAGTTCGGAAGCATCAATGTACGGAGCATGCGGGATGCACAACCTTGCGTAAGTTGTGCGCGGGGTTCCTCCTTGTGCAAACGAAAGGGACCCGAATGTCAAATGTAGAACTCCAATTTTGAATAGTTAGGGAAGCATTTGGGGATCATTTAGGCTTCGGAAAATGCAAGTTCGGAAGCACCAAGGTACGGAGCATGCGGGATGCACAACCTTGCGTAAGTTGTGCGCGGGGTTCCTCATTGTGCAAACGAAAGGGACCCGAATGTCAAATGTAGAACTCCAATTTTGAATAGTTTGGGAAGCATTTGGGGATCATTTAGGCTTCGGAAAATGCAAGTTCGGAAGCATCAAGGTACGGAGCATGCGGGATGCACAACCTTGCGTAAGTTGTGCGCGGGGTTCCTCATTGTGCAAACGAAAGGGACCCGAATGTCAAATGTAGAACTCCAATTTTGAATAGTTTGGGAAGCATTTGGGGATCATTTAGGCTTCGGAAAATGCAAGTTCGGAAGCATCAATGTACGGAGCATGCGGGATGCACAACCTTGCGTAAGTTGTGCGCGGGGTTCCTCCTTGTGCAAACGAAAGGGACCCGAATGTCAAATGTAGAACTCCAATTTTGAATAGTTAGGGAAGCATTTGGGGATCATTTTGGCTTCGGAAAATGCAAGTTCGGAAGCACCAAGGTACGGAGCATGCGGGATGCCCAACCTTGCGTAAGTTGTGCGCGGGGTTCCTCATTGTGCAAACGAAAGGGACCCGAATGTCAAATGTAGAACTCCAATTTTGAATAGTTTGGGAAGCATTTGGGGATCATTTAGGCTTCGGAAAATGCAAGTTCGGAAGCATCAATGTACGGAGCATGCGGGATGCACAACCTTGCGTAAGTTGTGCGCGGGGTTCCTCCTTGTGCAAACGAAAGGGACCCGAATGTCAAATGTAGAACTCCAATTTTGAATAGTTAGGGAAGCATTTGGGGATCATTTTGGCTTCGGAAAATGCAAGTTCGGAAGCACCAAGGTACGGAGCATGCGGGATGCACAACCTTGCGTAAGTTGTGCGCGGGGTTCCTCATTGTGCAAACGAAAGGGACCCGAATGTCAAATGTAGAACTCCAATTTTGAATAGTTTGGGAAGCATTTGGGGATCATTTAGGCTTCGGAAAATGCAAGTTCGGAAGCATCAATTTACGGAGCATGCGGGATGCACAACCTTGCGTAAGTTGTGCGCGGGGTTCCTCCTTGTGCAAACGAAAGGGACCCGAATGTCAAATGTAGAACTCCAATTTTGAATAGTTAGGGAAGCATTTGGGGATCATTTTGGCTTCGGAAAATGCAAGTTCGGAAGCACCAAGGTACGGAGCATGCGGGATGCCCAACCTTGCGTAAGTTGTGCGCGGGGTTCCTCATTGTGCAAACGAAAGGGACCCGAATGTCAAATGTAGAACTCCAATTTTGAATAGTTTGGGAAGCATTTGGGGATCATTTAGGCTTCGGAAAATGCAAGTTCGGAAGCATCAATGTACGGAGCATGCGGGATGCACAACCTTGCGTAAGTTGTGCGCGGGGTTCCTCCTTGTGCAAACGAAAGGGACCCGAATGTCAAATGTAGAACTCCAATTTTGAATAGTTAGGGAAGCATTTGGGGATCATTTTGGCTTCGGAAAATGCAAGTTCGGAAGCACCAAGGTACGGAGCATGCGGGATGCACAACCTTGCGTAAGTTGTGCGCGGGGTTCCTCATTGTGCAAACGAAAGGGACCCGAATGTCAAATGTAGAACTCCAATTTTGAATAGTTTGGGAAGCATTTGGGGATCATTTAGGCTTCGGAAAATGCAAGTTCGGAAGCATCAATGTACGGAGCATGCGGGATGCACAACCTTGCGTAAGTTGTGCGCGGGGTTCCTCCTTGTGCAAACGAAAGGGACCCGAATGTCAAATGTAGAACTCCAATTTTGAATAGTTAGGGAAGCATTTGGGGATCATTTTGGCTTCGGAAAATGCAAGTTCGGAAGCACCAAGGTACGGAGCATGCGGGATGCACAACCTTGCGTAAGTTGTGCGCGGGGTTCCTCATTGTGCAAACGAAAGGGACCCGAATGTCAAATGTAGAACTCCAATTTTGAATAGTTTGGGAAGCATTTGGGGATCATTTAGGCTTCGGAAAATGCAAGTTCGGAAGCATCAATGTACGGAGCATGCGGGATGCACAACCTTGCGTAAGTTGTGCGCGGGGTTCCTCATTGTGCAAACGAAAGGGACCCGAATGTCAAATGTAGAACTCCAATTTTGAATAGTTAGGGAAGCATTTGGGGATCATTTTGGCTTCGGAAAATGCAAGTTCGGAAGCACCAAGGTACGGAGCATGCGGGATGCACAACCTTGCGTAAGTTGTGCGCGGGGTTCCTCATTGTGCAAACGAAAGGGACCCGAATGTCAAATGTAGAACTCCAATTTTGAATAGTTTGGGAAGCATTTGGGGATCATTTAGGCTTCGGAAAATGCAAGTTCGGAAGCATCAAGGTACGGAGCATGCGGGATGCACAACCTTGCGTAAGTTGTGCGCGGGTTCCTCATTGTGCAAACGAAAGGGACCCGAATGTCAAATGTAGAACTCCAATTTTGAATAGTTTGGGAAGCATTTGGGGATCATTTAGGCTTCGGAAAATGCAAGTTCGGAAGCACCAAGGTACGGAGCATGCGGGATGCACAACCTTGCGTAAGTTGTGCGCGGGGTTCCTCATTGTGCAAACGAAAGGGACCCGAATGTCAAATGTAGAACTCCAATTTTGAATAGTTAGGGAAGCATTTGGGGATCATTTAGGCTTCGGAAAATGCAAGTTCGGAAGCACCAAGGTACGGAGCATGCGGGATGCACAACCTTGCGTAAGTTGTGCGCGGGGTTCCTCATTGTGCAAACGAAAGGGACCCGAATGTCAAATGTAGAACTCCAATTTTGAATAGTTTGGGAAGCATTTGGGGATCATTTTGGCTTCGGAAAATGCAAGTTCGGAAGCATCAAGGTACGGAGCATGCGGGATGCACAACCTTGCGTAAGTTGTGCGCGGGGTTCCTCATTGTGCAAACGAAAGGGACCCGAATGTCAAATGTAGAACTCCAATTTTGAATAGTTTGGGAAGCATTTGGGGATCATTTAGGCTTCGGAAAATGCAAGTTCGGAAGCATCAATGTACGGAGCATGCGGGATGCACAACCTTGCGTAAGTTGTGCGCGGGGTTCCTCCTTGTGCAAACGAAAGGGACCCGAATGTCAAATGTAGAACTCCAATTTTGAATAGTTAGGGAAGCATTTGGGGATCATTTTGGCTTCGGAAAATGCAAGTTCGGAAGCACCAAGGTACGGAGCATGCGGGATGCACAACCTTGCGTAAGTTGTGCGCGGGGTTCCTCATTGTGCAAACGAAAGGGACCCGAATGTCAAATGTAGAACTCCAATTTTGAATAGTTTGGGAAGCATTTGGGGATCATTTAGGCTTCGGAAAATGCAAGTTCGGAAGCATCAATGTACGGAGCATGCGGGATGCACAACCTTGCGTAAGTTGTGCGCGGGGTTCCTCATTGTGCAAACGAAAGGGACCCGAATGTCAAATGTAGAACTCCAATTTTGAATAGTTTGGGAAGCATTTGGGGATCATTTAGGCTTCGGAAAATGCAAGTTCGGAAGCACCAATGTACGGAGCATGCGGGATGCACAACCTTGCGTAAGTTGTGCGCGGGGTTCCTCATTGTGCAAACGAAAGGGACCCGAATGTCAAATGTAGAACTCCAATTTTGAATAGTTTGGGAAGCATTTGGGGATCATTTAGGCTTCGGAAAATGCAAGTTCGGAAGCACCAATGTACGGAGCATGCGGGATGCACAACCTTGCGTAAGTTGTGCGCGGGGTTCCTCATTGTGCAAACGAAAGGGACCCGAATGTCAAATGTAGAACTCCAATTTTGAATAGTTTGGGAAGCATTTGGGGATCATTTAGGCTTCGGAAAATGCAAGTTCGGAAGCACCAAGGTACGGAGCATGCGGGATGCACAACCATGCGTAAGTTGTGCGCGGGGTTCCTCATTGTGCAAACGAAAGGGACCCGAATGTCAAATGTAGAACTCCAATTTTGAATAGTTTGGGAAGCATTTGGGGATCATTTAGGCTTCGGAAAATGCAAGTTCGGAAGCATCAATGTACGGAGCATGCGGGATGCACAACCTTGCGTAAGTTGTGCGCGGGGTTCCTCATTGTGCAAACGAAAGGGACCCGAATGTCAAATGTAGAACTCCAATTTTGAATAGTTTGGGAAGCATTTGGGGATCATTTAGGCTTCGGAAAATGCAAGTTCGGAAGCATCAAGGTACGGAGCATGCGGGATGCACAACCTTGCGTAAGTTGTGCGCGGGGTTCCTCATTGTGCAAACGAAAGGGACCCGAATGTCAAATGTAGAACTCCAATTTTGAATAGTTAGGGAAGCATTTGGGGATCATTTTGGCTTCGGAAAATGCAAGTTCGGAAGCACCAAGGTACGGAGCATGCGGGATGCACAACCTTGCGTAAGTTGTGCGCGGGGTTCCTCATTGTGCAAACGAAAGGGACCCGAATGTCAAATGTAGAACTCCAATTTTGAATAGTTTGGGAAGCATTTGGGGATCATTTTGGCTTCGGAAAATGCAAGTTCGGAAGCACCAAGGTACGGAGCATGCGGGATGCCCAACCTTGCGTAAGTTGTGCGCGGGGTTCCTCATTGTGCAAACGAAAGGGACCCGAATGTCAAATGTAGAACTCCAATTTTGAATAGTTTGGGAAGCATTTGGGGATCATTTAGGCTTCGGAAAATGCAAGTTCGGAAGCATCAATGTACGGAGCATGCGGGATGCACAACCTTGCGTAAGTTGTGCGCGGGGTTCCTCCTTGTGCAAACGAAAGGGACCCGAATGTCAAATGTAGAACTCCAATTTTGAATAGTTAGGGAAGCATTTGGGGATCATTTTGGCTTCGGAAAATGCAAGTTCGGAAGCACCAAGGTACGGAGCATGCGGGATGCACAACCTTGCGTAAGTTGTGCGCGGGGTTCCTCATTGTGCAAACGAAAGGGACCCGAATGTCAAATGTAGAACTCCAATTTTGAATAGTTTGGGAAGCATTTGGGGATCATTTAGGCTTCGGAAAATGCAAGTTCGGAAGCATCAATGTACGGAGCATGCGGGATGCACAACCTTGCGTAAGTTGTGCGCGGGGTTCCTCCTTGTGCAAACGAAAGGGACCCGAATGTCAAATGTAGAACTCCAATTTTGAATAGTTAGGGAAGCATTTGGGGATCATTTTGGCTTCGGAAAATGCAAGTTCGGAAGCACCAATGTACGGAGCATGCGGGATGCACAACCTTGCGTAAGTTGTGCGCGGGGTTCCTCATTGTGCAAACGAAAGGGACCCGAATGTCAAATGTAGAACTCCAATTTTGAATAGTTTGGGAAGCATTTGGGGATCATTTAGGCTTCGGAAAATGCAAGTTCGGAAGCATCAATGTACGGAGCATGCGGGATGCACAACCTTGCGTAAGTTGTGCGCGGGGTTCCTCATTGTGCAAACGAAAGGGACCCGAATGTCAAATGTAGAACTCCAATTTTGAATAGTTTGGGAAGCATTTGGGGATCATTTTGGCTTCGGAAAATGCAAGTTCGGAAGCATCAATGTACGGAGCATGCGGGATGCACAACCTTGCGTAAGTTGTGCGCGGGGTTCCTCATTGTGCAAACGAAAGGGACCCGAATGTCAAATGTAGAACTCCAATTTTGAATAGTTTGGGAAGCATTTGGGGATCATTTAGGCTTCGGAAAATGCAAGTTCGGAAGCATCAAGGTACGGAGCATGCGGGATGCACAACCTTGCGTAAGTTGTGCGCGGGGTTCCTCCTTGTGCAAACGAAAGGGACCCGAATGTCAAATGTAGAACTCCAATTTTGAATAGTTTGGGAAGCATTTGGGGATCATTTAGGCTTCGGAAAATGCAAGTTCGGAAGCATCAAGGTACGGAGCATGCGGGATGCACGACCTTGCGTAAGTTGCGCGGGGTTCCTCCTTGTGCAAACGAAAGGGACCCGAATGTCAAATGTAGAACTCCAATTTTGAATAGTTTGGGAAGCATTTGGGGATCATTTAGGCTTCGGAAAATGCAAGTTCGGAAGCACCAAGGTACGGAGCATGCGGGATGCACAACCTTGCGTAAGTTGTGCGCGGGGTTCCTCATTGTTCAAACGAAAGGGACCCGAATGTCAAATGTAGAACTCCAATTTTGAATAGTTAGGGAAGCATTTGGGGATCATTTAGGCTTCGGAAAATGCAAGTTCGGAAGCATCAATGTACGGAGCATGCGGGATGCACAACCTTGCGTAAGTTGTGCGCGGGGTTCCTCATTGTGCAAACGAAAGGGACCCGAATGTCAAATGTAGAACTCCAATTTTGAATAGTTTGGGAAGCATTTGGGGATCATTTTGGCTTCGGAAAATGCAAGTTCGGAAGCATCAATGTACGGAGCATGCGGGATGCACAACCTTGCGTAAGTTGTGCGCGGGGTTCCTCCTTGTGCAAACGAAAGGGACCCGAATGTCAAATGTAGAACTCCAATTTTGAATAGTTAGGGAAGCATTTGGGGATCATTTTGGCTTCGGAAAATGCAAGTTCGGAAGCACCAAGGTACGGAGCATGCGGGATGCACAACCTTGCGTAAGTTGTGCGCGGGGTTCCTCATTGTGCAAACGAAAGGGACCCGAATGTCAAATGTAGAACTCCAATTTTGAATAGTTTGGGAAGCATTTGGGGATCATTTAGGCTTCGGAAAATGCAAGTTCGGAAGCACCAAGGTACGGAGCATGCGGGATGCACAACCTTGCGTAAGTTGTGCGCGGGGTTCCTCATTGTGCAAACGAAAGGGACCCGAATGTCAAATGTAGAACTCCAATTTTGAATAGTTTGGGAAGCATTTGGGGATCATTTAGGCTTCGGAAAATGCAAGTTCGGAAGCATCAATGTACGGAGCATGCGGGATGCACAACCTTGCGTAAGTTGTGCGCGGGGTTCCTCCTTGTGCAAACGAAAGGGACCCGAATGTCAAATGTAGAACTCCAATTTTGAATAGTTAGGGAAGCATTTGGGGATCATTTTGGCTTCGGAAAATGCAAGTTCGGAAGCACCAAGGTACGGAGCATGCGGGATGCACAACCTTGCGTAAGTTGTGCGCGGGGTTCCTCATTGTGCAAACGAAAGGGACCCGAATGTCAAATGTAGAACTCCAATTTTGAATAGTTTGGGAAGCATTTGGGGATCATTTAGGCTTCGGAAAATGCAAGTTCGGAAGCATCAATGTACGGAGCATGCGGGATGCACAACCTTGCGTAAGTTGTGCGCGGGGTTCCTCCTTGTGCAAACGAAAGGGACCCGAATGTCAAATGTAGAACTCCAATTTTGAATAGTTAGGGAAGCATTTGGGGATCATTTTGGCTTCGGAAAATGCAAGTTCGGAAGCACCAAGGTACGGAGCATGCGGGATGCCCAACCTTGCGTAAGTTGTGCGCGGGGTTCCTCATTGTGCAAACGAAAGGGACCCGAATGTCAAATGTAGAACTCCAATTTTGAATAGTTTGGGAAGCATTTGGGGATCATTTAGGCTTCGGAAAATGCAAGTTCGGAAGCATCAATGTACGGAGCATGCGGGATGCACAACCTTGCGTAAGTTGTGCGCGGGGTTCCTCCTTGTGCAAACGAAAGGGACCCGAATGTCAAATGTAGAACTCCAATTTTGAATAGTTAGGGAAGCATTTGGGGATCATTTTGGCTTCGGAAAATGCAAGTTCGGAAGCACCAAGGTACGGAGCATGCGGGATGCACAACCTTGCGTAAGTTGTGCGCGGGGTTCCTCATTGTGCAAACGAAAGGGACCCGAATGTCAAATGTAGAACTCCAATTTTGAATAGTTTGGGAAGCATTTGGGGATCATTTAGGCTTCGGAAAATGCAAGTTCGGAAGCATCAATGTACGGAGCATGCGGGATGCACAACCTTGCGTAAGTTGTGCGCGGGGTTCCTCATTGTGCAAACGAAAGGGACCCGAATGTCAAATGTAGAACTCCAATTTTGAATAGTTTGGGAAGCATTTGGGGATCATTTAGGCTTCGGAAAATGCAAGTTCGGAAGCATCAATGTACGGAGCATGCGGGATGCACAACCTTGCGTAAGTTGTGCGCGGGGTTCCTCCTTGTGCAAACGAAAGGGACCCGAATGTCAAATGTAGAACTCCAATTTTGAATAGTTAGGGAAGCATTTGGGGATCATTTTGGCTTCGGAAAATGCAAGTTCGGAAGCACCAAGGTACGGAGCATGCGGGATGCCCAACCTTGCGTAAGTTGTGCGCGGGGTTCCTCCTTGTGCAAACGAAAGGGACCCGAATGTCAAATGTAGAACTCCAATTTTGAATAGTTTGGGAAGCATTTGGGGATCATTTAGGCTTCGGAAAATGCAAGTTCGGAAGCACCAAGGTACGGAGCATGCGGGATGCACAACCTTGCGTAAGTTGTGCGCGGGGTTCCTCCTTGTGCAAACGAAAGGGACCCGAATGTCAAATGTAGAACTCCAATTTTGAATAGTTTGGGAAGCATTTGGGGATCATTTAGGCTTCGGAAAATGCAAGTTCGGAAGCATCAAGGTACGGAGCATGCGGGATGCACAACCTTGCGTAAGTTGTGCGCGGGGTTCCTCATTGTGCAAACGAAAGGGACCCGAATGTCAAATGTAGAACTCCAATTTTGAATAGTTTGGGAAGCATTTGGGGATCATTTAGGCTTCGGAAAATGCAAGTTCGGAAGCATCAATGTACGGAGCATGCGGGATGCACAACCTTGCGTAAGTTGTGCGCGGGGTTCCTCCTTGTGCAAACGAAAGGGACCCGAATGTCAAATGTAGAACTCCAATTTTGAATAGTTTGGGAAGCATTTGGGGATCATTTAGGCTTCGGAAAATGCAAGTTCGGAAGCATCAATGTACGGAGCATGCGGGATGCACAACCTTGCGTAAGTTGTGCGCGGGGTTCCTCCTTGTGCAAACGAAAGGGACCCGAATGTCAAATGTAGAACTCCAATTTTGAATAGTTAGGGAAGCATTTGGGGATCATTTTGGCTTCGGAAAATGCAAGTTCGGAAGCACCAAGGTACGGAGCATGCGGGATGCACAACCTTGCGTAAGTTGTGCGCGGGGTTCCTCCTTGTGCAAACGAAAGGGACCCGAATGTCAAATGTAGAACTCCAATTTTGAATAGTTTGGGAAGCATTTGGGGATCATTTAGGCTTCGGAAAATGCAAGTTCGGAAGCATCAATGTACGGAGCATGCGGGATGCACAACCTTGCGTAAGTTGTGCGCGGGGTTCCTCCTTGTGCAAACGAAAGGGACCCGAATGTCAAATGTAGAACTCCAATTTTGAATAGTTAGGGAAGCATTTGGGGATCATTTTGGCTTCGGAAAATGCAAGTTCGGAAGCACCAAGGTACGGAGCATGCGGGATGCACAACCTTGCGTAAGTTGTGCGCGGGGTTCCTCATTGTGCAAACGAAAGGGACCCGAATGTCAAATGTAGAACTCCAATTTTGAATAGTTTGGGAAGCATTTGGGGATCATTTAGGCTTCGGAAAATGCAAGTTCGGAAGCATCAAGGTACGGAGCATGCGGGATGCACAACCTTGCGTAAGTTGTGCGCGGGGTTCCTCCTTGTGCAAACGAAAGGGACCCGAATGCTAAATGTAGAACTCCAATTTTGAATAGTTTGGGAAGCATTTGGGGATCATTTAGGCTTCGGAAAATGCAAGTTCGGAAGCATCAATGTACGGAGCATGCGGGATGCACAACCTTGCGTAAGTTGTGCGCGGGGTTCCTCCTTGTGCAAACGAAAGGGACCCGAATGTCAAATGTAGAACTCCAATTTTGAATAGTTAGGGAAGCATTTGGGGATCATTTTGGCTTCGGAAAATGCAAGTTCGGAAGCACCAAGGTACGGAGCATGCGGGATGCCCAACCTTGCGTAAGTTGTGCGCGGGGTTCCTCATTGTGCAAACGAAAGGGACCCGAATGTCAAATGTAGAACTCCAATTTTGAATAGTTTGGGAAGCATTTGGGGATCATTTAGGCTTCGGAAAATGCAAGTTCGGAAGCATCAATGTACGGAGCATGCGGGATGCACAACCTTGCGTAAGTTGTGCGCGGGGTTCCTCCTTGTGCAAACGAAAGGGACCCGAATGTCAAATGTAGAACTCCAATTTTGAATAGTTAGGGAAGCATTTGGGGATCATTTTGGCTTCGGAAAATGCAAGTTCGGAAGCACCAAGGTACGGAGCATGCGGGATGCACAACCTTGCGTAAGTTGTGCGCGGGGTTCCTCATTGTGCAAACGAAAGGGACCCGAATGCTAAATGTAGAACTCCAATTTTGAATAGTTTGGGAAGCATTTGGGGATCATTTAGGCTTCGGAAAATGCAAGTTCGGAAGCATCAATGTACGGAGCATGCGGGATGCACAACCTTGCGTAAGTTGTGCGCGGGGTTCCTCCTTGTGCAAACGAAAGGGACCCGAATGTCAAATGTAGAACTCCAATTTTGAATAGTTAGGGAAGCATTTGGGGATCATTTTGGCTTCGGAAAATGCAAGTTCGGAAGCACCAAGGTACGGAGCATGCGGGATGCACAACCTTGCGTAAGTTGTGCGCGGGGTTCCTCATTGTGCAAACGAAAGGGACCCGAATGTTAAATGTAGAACTCCAATTTTGAATAGTTTGGGAAGCATTTGGGGATCATTTAGGCTTCGGAAAATGCAAGTTCGGAAGCATCAATGTACGGAGCATGCGGGATGCACAACCTTGCGTAAGTTGTGCGCGGGGTTCCTCCTTGTGCAAACGAAAGGGACCCGAATGTCAAATGTAGAACTCCAATTTTGAATAGTTAGGGAAGCATTTGGGGATCATTTTGGCTTCGGAAAATGCAAGTTCGGAAGCACCAAGGTACGGAGCATGCGGGATGCCCAACCTTGCGTAAGTTGTGCGCGGGGTTCCTCATTGTGCAAACGAAAGGGACCCGAATGTCAAATGTAGAACTCCAATTTTGAATAGTTTGGGAAGCATTTGGGGATCATTTAGGCTTCGGAAAATGCAAGTTCGGAAGCATCAATGTACGGAGCATGCGGGATGCACAACCTTGCGTAAGTTGTGCGCGGGGTTCCTCCTTGTGCAAACGAAAGGGACCCGAATGTCAAATGTAGAACTCCAATTTTGAATAGTTAGGGAAGCATTTGGGGATCATTTTGGCTTCGGAAAATGCAAGTTCGGAAGCACCAAGGTACGGAGCATGCGGGATGCACAACCTTGCGTAAGTTGTGCGCGGGGTTCCTCATTGTGCAAACGAAAGGGACCCGAATGTCAAATGTAGAACTCCAATTTTGAATAGTTTGGGAAGCATTTGGGGATCATTTAGGCTTCGGAAAATGCAAGTTCGGAAGCATCAATGTACGGAGCATGCGGGATGCACAACCTTGCGTAAGTTGTGCGCGGGGTTCCTCCTTGTGCAAACGAAAGGGACCCGAATGTCAAATGTAGAACTCCAATTTTGAATAGTTAGGGAAGCATTTGGGGATCATTTTGGCTTCGGAAAATGCAAGTTCGGAAGCACCAAGGTACGGAGCATGCGGGATGCCCAACCTTGCGTAAGTTGTGCGCGGGGTTCCTCATTGTGCAAACGAAAGGGACCCGAATGTCAAATGTAGAACTCCAATTTTGAATAGTTTGGGAAGCATTTGGGGATCATTTAGGCTTCGGAAAATGCAAGTTCGGAAGCACCAAGGTACGGAGCATGCGGGATGCACAACCTTGCGTAAGTTGTGCGCGGGGTTCCTCATTGTGCAAACGAAAGGGACCCGAATGTCAAATGTAGAACTCCAATTTTGAATAGTTTGGGAAGCATTTGGGGATCATTTAGGCTTCGGAAAATGCAAGTTCGGAAGCATCAATGTACGGAGCATGCGGGATGCACAACCTTGCGTAAGTTGTGCGCGGGGTTCCTCCTTGTGCAAACGAAAGGGACCCGAATGTCAAATGTAGAACTCCAATTTTGAATAGTTAGGGAAGCATTTGGGGATCATTTTGGCTTCGGAAAATGCAAGTTCGGAAGCACCAAGGTACGGAGCATGCGGGATGCACAACCTTGCGTAAGTTGTGCGCGGGGTTCCTCATTGTGCAAACGAAAGGGACCCGAATGTCAAATGTAGAACTCCAATTTTGAATAGTTTGGGAAGCATTTGGGGATCATTTAGGCTTCGGAAAATGCAAGTTCGGAAGCATCAATGTACGGAGCATGCGGGATGCACAACCTTGCGTAAGTTGTGCGCGGGGTTCCTCCTTGTGCAAACGAAAGGGACCCGAATGTCAAATGTAGAACTCCAATTTTGAATAGTTAGGGAAGCATTTGGGGATCATTTTGGCTTCGGAAAATGCAAGTTCGGAAGCACCAAGGTACGGAGCATGCGGGATGCACAACCTTGCGTAAGTTGTGCGCGGGGTTCCTCATTGTGCAAACGAAAGGGACCCGAATGTCAAATGTAGAACTCCAATTTTGAATAGTTTGGGAAGCATTTGGGGATCATTTAGGCTTCGGAAAATGCAAGTTCGGAAGCATCAATGTACGGAGCATGCGGGATGCACAACCTTGCGTAAGTTGTGCGCGGGGTTCCTCCTTGTGCAAACGAAAGGGACCCGAATGTCAAATGTAGAACTCCAATTTTGAATAGTTAGGGAAGCATTTGGGGATCATTTTGGCTTCGGAAAATGCAAGTTCGGAAGCACCAAGGTACGGAGCATGCGGGATGCCCAACCTTGCGTAAGTTGTGCGCGGGGTTCCTCATTGTGCAAACGAAAGGGACCCGAATGTCAAATGTAGAACTCCAATTTTGAATAGTTTGGGAAGCATTTGGAGATCATTTAGGCTTCGGAAAATGCAAGTTCGGAAGCATCAATGTACGGAGCATGCGGGATGCACAACCTTGCGTAAGTTGTGCGCGGGGTTCCTCCTTGTGCAAACGAAAGGGACCCGAATGTCAAATGTAGAACTCCAATTTTGAATAGTTAGGGAAGCATTTGGGGATCATTTTGGCTTCGGAAAATGCAAGTTCGGAAGCACCAAGGTACGGAGCATGCGGGATGCACAACCTTGCGTAAGTTGTGCGCGGGGTTCCTCATTGTGCAAACGAAAGGGACCCGAATGTCAAATGTAGAACTCCAATTTTGAATAGTTTGGGAAGCATTTGGGGATCATTTAGGCTTCGGAAAATGCAAGTTCGGAAGCATCAATGTACGGAGCATGCGGGATGCACAACCTTGCGTAAGTTGTGCGCGGGTTCCTCCTTGTGCAAACGAAAGGGACCCGAATGTCAAATGTAGAACTCCAATTTTGAATAGTTAGGGAAGCATTTGGGGATCATTTTGGCTTCGGAAAATGCAAGTTCGGAAGCACCAAGGTACGGAGCATGCGGGATGCACAACCTTGCGTAAGTTGTGCGCGGGGTTCCTCATTGTGCAAACGAAAGGGACCCGAATGTCAAATGTAGAACTCCAATTTTGAATAGTTTGGGAAGCATTTGGGGATCATTTAGGCTTCGGAAAATGCAAGTTCGGAAGCATCAATGTACGGAGCATGCGGGATGCACAACCTTGCGTAAGTTGTGCGCGGGGTTCCTCCTTGTGCAAACGAAAGGGACCCGAATGTCAAATGTAGAACTCCAATTTTGAATAGTTTGGGAAGCATTTGGGGATCATTTAGGCTTCGGAAAATGCAAGTTCGGAAGCACCAAGGTACGGAGCATGCGGGATGCACAACCTTGCGTAAGTTGTGCGCGGGGTTCCTCCTTGTGCAAACGAAAGGGACCCGAATGTCAAATGTAGAACTCCAATTTTGAATAGTTTGGGAAGCATTTGGGGATCATTTTGGCTTCGGAAAATGCAAGTTCGGAAGCACCAAGGTACGGAGCATGCGGGATGCACAACCTTGCGTAAGTTGTGCGCGGGGTTCCTCATTGTGCAAACGAAAGGGACCCGAATGTCAAATGTAGAACTCCAATTTTGAATAGTTTGGGAAGCATTTGGGGATCATTTAGGCTTCGGAAAATGCAAGTTCGGAAGCATCAATGTACGGAGCATGCGGGATGCACAACCTTGCGTAAGTTGTGCGCGGGGTTCCTCCTTGTGCAAACGAAAGGGACCCGAATGTCAAATGTAGAACTCCAATTTTGAATAGTTAGGGAAGCATTTGGGGATCATTTTGGCTTCGGAAAATGCAAGTTCGGAAGCACCAAGGTACGGAGCATGCGGGATGCACAACCTTGCGTAAGTTGTGCGCGGGGTTCCTCATTGTGCAAACGAAAGGGACCCGAATGTCAAATGTAGAACTCCAATTTTGAATAGTTTGGGAAGCATTTGGGGATCATTTTGGCTTCGGAAAATGCAAGTTCGGAAGCATCAAGGTACGGAGCATGCGGGATGCACAACCTTGCGTAAGTTGTGCGCGGGGTTCCTCATTGTGCAAACGAAAGGGACCCGAATGTCAAATGTAGAACTCCAATTTTGAATAGTTTGGGAAGCATTTGGAGATCATTTAGGCTTCGGAAGCATCAATGTACGGAGCATGCGGGATGCACAACCTTGCGTAAGTTGTGCGCGGGGTTCCTCCTTGTGCAAACGAAAGGGACCCGAATGTCAAATGTAGAACTCCAATTTTGAATAGTTAGGGAAGCATTTGGGGATCATTTTGGCTTCGGAAAATGCAAGTTCGGAAGCACCAAGGTACGGAGCATGCGGGATGCCCAACCTTGCGTAAGTTGTGCGCGGGGTTCCTCATTGTGCAAACGAAAGGGACCCGAATGTCAAATGTAGAACTCCAATTTTGAATAGTTTGGGAAGCATTTGGGGATCATTTAGGCTTCGGAAAATGCAAGTTCGGAAGCATCAATGTACGGAGCATGCGGGATGCACAACCTTGCGTAAGTTGTGCGCGGGGTTCCTCCTTGTGCAAACGAAAGGGACCCGAATGTCAAATGTAGAACTCCAATTTTGAATAGTTAGGGAAGCATTTGGGGATCATTTTGGCTTCGGAAAATGCAAGTTCGGAAGCACCAAGGTACGGAGCATGCGGGATGCACAACCTTGCGTAAGTTGTGCGCGGGGTTCCTCATTGTGCAAACGAAAGGGACCCGAATGTCAAATGTAGAACTCCAATTTTGAATAGTTTGGGAAGCATTTGGGGATCATTTAGGCTTCGGAAAATGCAAGTTCGGAAGCATCAATGTACGGAGCATGCGGGATGCACAACCTTGCGTAAGTTGTGCGCGGGGTTCCTCCTTGTGCAAACGAAAGGGACCCGAATGTCAAATGTAGAACTCCAATTTTGAATAGTTAGGGAAGCATTTGGGGATCATTTTGGCTTCGGAAAATGCAAGTTCGGAAGCACCAAGGTACGGAGCATGCGGGATGCCCAACCTTGCGTAAGTTGTGCGCGGGGTTCCTCATTGTGCAAACGAAAGGGACCCGAATGTCAAATGTAGAACTCCAATTTTGAATAGTTTGGGAAGCATTTGGGGATCATTTAGGCTTCGGAAAATGCAAGTTCGGAAGCATCAATGTACGGAGCATGCGGGATGCACAACCTTGCGTAAGTTGTGCGCGGGGTTCCTCCTTGTGCAAACGAAAGGGACCCGAATGTCAAATGTAGAACTCCAATTTTGAATAGTTAGGGAAGCATTTGGGGATCATTTTGGCTTCGGAAAATGCAAGTTCGGAAGCACCAAGGTACGGAGCATGCGGGATGCACAACCTTGCGTAAGTTGTGCGCGGGGTTCCTCATTGTGCAAACGAAAGGGACCCGAATGTCAAATGTAGAACTCCAATTTTGAATAGTTTGGGAAGCATTTGGGGATCATTTAGGCTTCGGAAAATGCAAGTTCGGAAGCATCAATGTACGGAGCATGCGGGATGCACAACCTTGCGTAAGTTGTGCGCGGGGTTCCTCCTTGTGCAAACGAAAGGGACCCGAATGTCAAATGTAGAACTCCAATTTTGAATAGTTAGGGAAGCATTTGGGGATCATTTTGGCTTCGGAAAATGCAAGTTCGGAAGCACCAAGGTACGGAGCATGCGGGATGCACAACCTTGCGTAAGTTGTGCGCGGGGTTCCTCATTGTGCAAACGAAAGGGACCCGAATGTCAAATGTAGAACTCCAATTTTGAATAGTTTGGGAAGCATTTGGGGATCATTTAGGCTTCGGAAAATGCAAGTTCGGAAGCATCAATGTACGGAGCATGCGGGATGCACAACCTTGCGTAAGTTGTGCGCGGGGTTCCTCCTTGTGCAAACGAAAGGGACCCGAATGTCAAATGTAGAACTCCAATTTTGAATAGTTAGGGAAGCATTTGGGGATCATTTTGGCTTCGGAAAATGCAAGTTCGGAAGCACCAAGGTACGGAGCATGCGGGATGCACAACCTTGCGTAAGTTGTGCGCGGGGTTCCTCATTGTGCAAACGAAAGGGACCCGAATGTCAAATGTAGAACTCCAATTTTGAATAGTTTGGGAAGCATTTGGGGATCATTTAGGCTTCGGAAAATGCAAGTTCGGAAGCATCAATGTACGGAGCATGCGGGATGCACAACCTTGCGTAAGTTGTGCGCGGGGTTCCTCCTTGTGCAAACGAAAGGGACCCGAATGTCAAATGTAGAACTCCAATTTTGAATAGTTAGGGAAGCATTTGGGGATCATTTTGGCTTCGGAAAATGCAAGTTCGGAAGCACCAAGGTACGGAGCATGCGGGATGCACAACCTTGCGTAAGTTGTGCGCGGGGTTCCTCATTGTGCAAACGAAAGGGACCCGAATGTCAAATGTAGAACTCCAATTTTGAATAGTTTGGGAAGCATTTGGGGATCATTTAGGCTTCGGAAAATGCAAGTTCGGAAGCATCAATGTACGGAGCATGCGGGATGCACAACCTTGCGTAAGTTGTGCGCGGGGTTCCTCCTTGTGCAAACGAAAGGGACCCGAATGTCAAATGTAGAACTCCAATTTTGAATAGTTAGGGAAGCATTTGGGGATCATTTTGGCTTCGGAAAATGCAAGTTCGGAAGCACCAAGGTACGGAGCATGCGGGATGCACAACCTTGCGTAAGTTGTGCGCGGGGTTCCTCATTGTGCAAACGAAAGGGACCCGAATGTCAAATGTAGAACTCCAATTTTGAATAGTTTGGGAAGCATTTGGGGATCATTTAGGCTTCGGAAAATGCAAGTTCGGAAGCACCAAGGTACGGAGCATGCGGGATGCACAACCTTGCGTAAGTTGTGCGCGGGGTTCCTCATTGTGCAAACGAAAGGGACCCGAATGTCAAATGTAGAACTCCAATTTTGAATAGTTTGGGAAGCATTTGGGGATCATTTAGGCTTCGGAAAATGCAAGTTCGGAAGCATCAATGTACGGAGCATGCGGGATGCACAACCTTGCGTAAGTTGTGCGCGGGGTTCCTCCTTGTGCAAACGAAAGGGACCCGAATGTCAAATGTAGAACTCCAATTTTGAATAGTTAGGGAAGCATTTGGGGATCATTTTGGCTTCGGAAAATGCAAGTTCGGAAGCACCAAGGTACGGAGCATGCGGGATGCACAACCTTGCGTAAGTTGTGCGCGGGGTTCCTCATTGTGCAAACGAAAGGGACCCGAATGTCAAATGTAGAACTCCAATTTTGAATAGTTTGGGAAGCATTTGGGGATCATTTAGGCTTCGGAAAATGCAAGTTCGGAAGCATCAATGTACGGAGCATGCGGGATGCACAACCTTGCGTAAGTTGTGCGCGGGGTTCCTCCTTGTGCAAACGAAAGGGACCCGAATGTCAAATGTAGAACTCCAATTTTGAATAGTTAGGGAAGCATTTGGGGATCATTTTGGCTTCGGAAAATGCAAGTTCGGAAGCACCAAGGTACGGAGCATGCGGGATGCACAACCTTGCGTAAGTTGTGCGCGGGGTTCCTCATTGTGCAAACGAAAGGGACCCGAATGTCAAATGTAGAACTCCAATTTTGAATAGTTTGGGAAGCATTTGGGGATCATTTAGGCTTCGGAAAATGCAAGTTCGGAAGCACCAAGGTACGGAGCATGCGGGATGCACAACCTTGCGTAAGTTGTGCGCGGGGTTCCTCATTGTGCAAACGAAAGGGACCCGAATGTCAAATGTAGAACTCCAATTTTGAATAGTTTGGGAAGCATTTGGGGATCATTTTGGCTTCGGAAAATGCAAGTTCGGAAGCACCAAGGTACGGAGCATGCGGGATGCACAACCTTGCGTAAGTTGTGCGCGGGGTTCCTCCTTGTGCAAACGAAAGGGACCCGAATGTCAAATGTAGAACTCCAATTTTGAATAGTTAGGGAAGCATTTGGGGATCATTTTGGCTTCGGAAAATGCAAGTTCGGAAGCACCAAGGTACGGAGCATGCGGGATGCACAACCTTGCGTAAGTTGTGCGCGGGGTTCCTCATTGTGCAAACGAAAGGGACCCGAATGTCAAATGTAGAACTCCAATTTTGAATAGTTTGGGAAGCATTTGGGGATCATTTAGGCTTCGGAAAATGCAAGTTCGGAAGCATCAATGTACGGAGCATGCGGGATGCACAACCTTGCGTAAGTTGTGCGCGGGGTTCCTCCTTGTGCAAACGAAAGGGACCCGAATGTCAAATGTAGAACTCCAATTTTGAATAGTTAGGGAAGCATTTGGGGATCATTTTGGCTTCGGAAAATGCAAGTTCGGAAGCACCAAGGTACGGAGCATGCGGGATGCACAACCTTGCGTAAGTTGTGCGCGGGGTTCCTCATTGTGCAAACGAAAGGGACCCGAATGTCAAATGTAGAACTCCAATTTTGAATAGTTTGGGAAGCATTTGGGGATCATTTAGGCTTCGGAAAATGCAAGTTCGGAAGCATCAATGTACGGAGCATGCGGGATGCACAACCTTGCGTAAGTTGTGCGCGGGGTTCCTCCTTGTGCAAACGAAAGGGACCCGAATGTCAAATGTAGAACTCCAATTTTGAATAGTTAGGGAAGCATTTGGGGATCATTTTGGCTTCGGAAAATGCAAGTTCGGAAGCACCAAGGTACGGAGCATGCGGGATGCACAACCTTGCGTAAGTTGTGCGCGGGGTTCCTCATTGTGCAAACGAAAGGGACCCGAATGTCAAATGTAGAACTCCAATTTTGAATAGTTTGGGAAGCATTTGGGGATCATTTAGGCTTCGGAAAATGCAAGTTCGGAAGCATCAATGTACGGAGCATGCGGGATGCACAACCTTGCGTAAGTTGTGCGCGGGGTTCCTCCTTGTGCAAACGAAAGGGACCCGAATGTCAAATGTAGAACTCCAATTTTGAATAGTTAGGGAAGCATTTGGGGATCATTTTGGCTTCGGAAAATGCAAGTTCGGAAGCACCAAGGTACGGAGCATGCGGGATGCACAACCTTGCGTAAGTTGTGCGCGGGGTTCCTCATTGTGCAAACGAAAGGGACCCGAATGCTAAATGTAGAACTCCAATTTTGAATAGTTTGGGAAGCATTTGGGGATCATTTAGGCTTCGGAAAATGCAAGTTCGGAAGCATCAATGTACGGAGCATGCGGGATGCACAACCTTGCGTAAGTTGTGCGCGGGGTTCCTCCTTGTGCAAACGAAAGGGACCCGAATGTCAAATGTAGAACTCCAATTTTGAATAGTTAGGGAAGCATTTGGGGATCATTTTGGCTTCGGAAAATGCAAGTTCGGAAGCACCAAGGTACGGAGCATGCGGGATGCACAACCTTGCGTAAGTTGTGCGCGGGGTTCCTCATTGTGCAAACGAAAGGGACCCGAATGTCAAATGTAGAACTCCAATTTTGAATAGTTTGGGAAGCATTTGGGGATCATTTAGGCTTCGGAAAATGCAAGTTCGGAAGCACCAAGGTACGGAGCATGCGGGATGCCCAACCTTGCGTAAGTTGTGCGCGGGGTTCCTCATTGTGCAAACGAAAGGGACCCGAATGTCAAATGTAGAACTCCAATTTTGAATAGTTTGGGAAGCATTTGGGGATCATTTAGGCTTCGGAAAATGCAAGTTCGGAAGCATCAATGTACGGAGCATGCGGGATGCACAACCTTGCGTAAGTTGTGCGCGGGGTTCCTCCTTGTGCAAACGAAAGGGACCCGAATGTCAAATGTAGAACTCCAATTTTGAATAGTTAGGGAAGCATTTGGGGATCATTTTGGCTTCGGAAAATGCAAGTTCGGAAGCACCAAGGTACGGAGCATGCGGGATGCCCAACCTTGCGTAAGTTGTGCGCGGGGTTCCTCATTGTGCAAACGAAAGGGACCCGAATGTCAAATGTAGAACTCCAATTTTGAATAGTTTGGGAAGCATTTGGGGATCATTTAGGCTTCGGAAAATGCAAGTTCGGAAGCATCAATGTACGGAGCATGCGGGATGCACAACCTTGCGTAAGTTGTGCGCGGGGTTCCTCCTTGTGCAAACGAAAGGGACCCGAATGTCAAATGTAGAACTCCAATTTTGAATAGTTAGGGAAGCATTTGGGGATCATTTTGGCTTCGGAAAATGCAAGTTCGGAAGCACCAAGGTACGGAGCATGCGGGATGCACAACCTTGCGTAAGTTGTGCGCGGGGTTCCTCATTGTGCAAACGAAAGGGACCCGAATGTCAAATGTAGAACTCCAATTTTGAATAGTTTGGGAAGCATTTGGGGATCATTTAGGCTTCGGAAAATGCAAGTTCGGAAGCATCAATGTACGGAGCATGCGGGATGCACAACCTTGCGTAAGTTGTGCGCGGGGTTCCTCCTTGTGCAAACGAAAGGGACCCGAATGTCAAATGTAGAACTCCAATTTTGAATAGTTAGGGAAGCATTTGGGGATCATTTTGGCTTCGGAAAATGCAAGTTCGGAAGCACCAAGGTACGGAGCATGCGGGATGCACAACCTTGCGTAAGTTGTGCGCGGGGTTCCTCATTGTGCAAACGAAAGGGACCCGAATGTCAAATGTAGAACTCCAATTTTGAATAGTTTGGGAAGCATTTGGGGATCATTTAGGCTTCGGAAAATGCAAGTTCGGAAGCACCAAGGTACGGAGCATGCGGGATGCACAACCTTGCGTAAGTTGTGCGCGGGGTTCCTCATTGTGCAAACGAAAGGGACCCGAATGTCAAATGTAGAACTCCAATTTTGAATAGTTTGGGAAGCATTTGGGGATCATTTAGGCTTCGGAAAATGCAAGTTCGGAAGCACCAAGGTACGGAGCATGCGGGATGCACAACCTTGCGTAAGTTGTGCGCGGGGTTCCTCCTTGTGCAAACGAAAGGGACCCGAATGTCAAATGTAGAACTCCAATTTTGAATAGTTAGGGAAGCATTTGGGGATCATTTTGGCTTCGGAAAATGCAAGTTCGGAAGCACCAAGGTACGGAGCATGCGGGATGCACAACCTTGCGTAAGTTGTGCGCGGGGTTCCTCATTGTGCAAACGAAAGGGACCCGAATGTCAAATGTAGAACTCCAATTTTGAATAGTTTGGGAAGCATTTGGGGATCATTTAGGCTTCGGAAAATGCAAGTTCGGAAGCATCAATGTACGGAGCATGCGGGATGCACAACCTTGCGTAAGTTGTGCGCGGGGTTCCTCCTTGTGCAAACGAAAGGGACCCGAATGTCAAATGTAGAACTCCAATTTTGAATAGTTAGGGAAGCATTTGGGGATCATTTTGGCTTCGGAAAATGCAAGTTCGGAAGCACCAAGGTACGGAGCATGCGGGATGCACAACCTTGCGTAAGTTGTGCGCGGGGTTCCTCATTGTGCAAACGAAAGGGACCCGAATGTCAAATGTAGAACTCCAATTTTGAATAGTTTGGGAAGCATTTGGGGATCATTTAGGCTTCGGAAAATGCAAGTTCGGAAGCATCAATGTACGGAGCATGCGGGATGCACAACCTTGCGTAAGTTGTGCGCGGGGTTCCTCCTTGTGCAAACGAAAGGGACCCGAATGTCAAATGTAGAACTCCAATTTTGAATAGTTAGGGAAGCATTTGGGGATCATTTTGGCTTCGGAAAATGCAAGTTCGGAAGCACCAAGGTACGGAGCATGCGGGATGCACAACCATGCGTAAGTTGTGCGCGGGGTTCCTCATTGTGCAAACGAAAGGGACCCGAATGCTAAATGTAGAACTCCAATTTTGAATAGTTTGGGAAGCATTTGGGGATCATTTAGGCTTCGGAAAATGCAAGTTCGGAAGCATCAATGTACGGAGCATGCGGGATGCACAACCTTGCGTAAGTTGTGCGCGGGGTTCCTCCTTGTGCAAACGAAAGGGACCCGAATGTCAAATGTAGAACTCCAATTTTGAATAGTTAGGGAAGCATTTGGGGATCATTTTGGCTTCGGAAAATGCAAGTTCGGAAGCACCAAGGTACGGAGCATGCGGGATGCACAACCATGCGTAAGTTGTGCGCGGGGTTCCTCATTGTGCAAACGAAAGGGACCCGAATGCTAAATGTAGAACTCCAATTTTGAATAGTTTGGGAAGCATTTGGGGATCATTTAGGCTTCGGAAAATGCAAGTTCGGAAGCATCAATGTACGGAGCATGCGGGATGCACAACCTTGCGTAAGTTGTGCGCGGGGTTCCTCCTTGTGCAAACGAAAGGGACCCGAATGTCAAATGTAGAACTCCAATTTTGAATAGTTAGGGAAGCATTTGGGGATCATTTTGGCTTCGGAAAATGCAAGTTCGGAAGCACCAAGGTACGGAGCATGCGTGATGCCCAACCTTGCGTAAGTTGTGCGCGGGGTTCCTCATTGTGCAAACGAAAGGGACCCGAATGTCAAATGTAGAACTACAATTTTGAATAGTTTGGGAAGCATTTGGAGATCATTTAGGCTTCGGAAAATGCAAGTTCGGAAGCATCAATGTACGGAGCATGCGGGATGCACAACCTTGCGTAAGTTGTGCGCGGGGTTCCTCCTTGTGCAAACGAAAGGGACCCGAATGTCAAATGTAGAACTCCAATTTTGAATAGTTAGGGAAGCATTTGGGGATCATTTTGGCTTCGGAAAATGCAAGTTCGGAAGCACCAAGGTACGGAGCATGCGGGATGCACAACCATGCGTAAGTTGTGCGCGGGGTTCCTCATTGTGCAAACGAAAGGGACCCGAATGCTAAATGTAGAACTCCAATTTTGAATAGTTTGGGAAGCATTTGGGGATCATTTAGGCTTCGGAAAATGCAAGTTCGGAAGCATCAATGTACGGAGCATGCGGGATGCACAACCTTGCGTAAGTTGTGCGCGGGGTTCCTCCTTGTGCAAACGAAATTGACCCGAATGTCAAATGTAGAACTCCAATTTTGAATAGTTAGGGAAGCATTTGGGGATCATTTTGGCTTCGGAAAATGCAAGTTCGGAAGCACCAAGGTACGGAGCATGCGGGATGCACAACCTTGCGTAAGTTGTGCGCGGGGTTCCTCATTGTGCAAACGAAAGGGACCCGAATGTCAAATGTAGAACTCCAATTTTGAATAGTTTGGGAAGCATTTGGGGATCATTTAGGCTTCGGAAAATGCAAGTTCGGAAGCATCAATGTACGGAGCATGCGGGATGCACAACCTTGCGTAAGTTGTGCGCGGGGTTCCTCCTTGTGCAAACGAAAGGGACCCGAATGTCAAATGTAGAACTCCAATTTTGAATAGTTAGGGAAGCATTTGGGGATCATTTTGGCTTCGGAAAATGCAAGTTCGGAAGCACCAAGGTACGGAGCATGCGGGATGCCCAACCTTGCGTAAGTTGTGCGCGGGGTTCCTCATTGTGCAAACGAAAGGGACCCGAATGTCAAATGTAGAACTCCAATTTTGAATAGTTTGGGAAGCATTTGGGGATCATTTAGGCTTCGGAAAATGCAAGTTCGGAAGCATCAATGTACGGAGCATGCGGGATGCACAACCTTGCGTAAGTTGTGCGCGGGGTTCCTCCTTGTGCAAACGAAAGGGACCCGAATGTCAAATGTAGAACTCCAATTTTGAATAGTTAGGGAAGCATTTGGGGATCATTTTGGCTTCGGAAAATGCAAGTTCGGAAGCACCAAGGTACGGAGCATGCGGGATGCACAACCATGCGTAAGTTGTGCGCGGGGTTCCTCATTGTGCAAACGAAAGGGACCCGAATGTCAAATGTAGAACTCCAATTTTGAATAGTTTGGGAAGCATTTGGGGATCATTTAGGCTTCGGAAAATGCAAGTTCGGAAGCATCAATGTACGGAGCATGCGGGATGCACAACCTTGCGTAAGTTGTGCGCGGGGTTCCTCCTTGTGCAAACGAAAGGGACCCGAATGTCAAATGTAGAACTCCAATTTTGAATAGTTAGGGAAGCATTTGGGGATCATTTTGGCTTCGGAAAATGCAAGTTCGGAAGCACCAAGGTACGGAGCATGCGGGATGCACAACCTTGCGTAAGTTGTGCGCGGGGTTCCTCATTGTGCAAACGAAAGGGACCCGAATGTCAAATGTAGAACTCCAATTTTGAATAGTTTGGGAAGCATTTGGGGATCATTTAGGCTTCGGAAAATGCAAGTTCGGAAGCACCAAGGTACGGAGCATGCGGGATGCACAACCATGCGTAAGTTGTGCGCGGGGTTCCTCATTGTGCAAACGAAAGGGACCCGAATGTCAAATGTAGAACTCCAATTTTGAATAGTTTGGGAAGCATTTGGGGATCATTTAGGCTTCGGAAAATGCAAGTTCGGAAGCATCAATGTACGGAGCATGCGGGATGCACAACCTTGCGTAAGTTGTGCGCGGGGTTCCTCCTTGTGCAAACGAAAGGGACCCGAATGTCAAATGTAGAACTCCAATTTTGAATAGTTAGGGAAGCATTTGGGGATCATTTTGGCTTCGGAAAATGCAAGTTCGGAAGCACCAAGGTACGGAGCATGCGGGATGCACAACCTTGCGTAAGTTGTGCGCGGGGTTCCTCATTGTGCAAACGAAAGGGACCCGAATGTCAAATGTAGAACTCCAATTTTGAATAGTTTGGGAAGCATTTGGGGATCATTTAGGCTTCGGAAAATGCAAGTTCGGAAGCATCAATGTACGGAGCATGCGGGATGCACAACCTTGCGTAAGTTGTGCGCGGGGTTCCTCCTTGTGCAAACGAAAGGGACCCGAATGTCAAATGTAGAACTCCAATTTTGAATAGTTAGGGAAGCATTTGGGGATCATTTTGGCTTCGGAAAATGCAAGTTCGGAAGCACCAAGGTACGGAGCATGCGGGATGCACAACCTTGCGTAAGTTGTGCGCGGGGTTCCTCATTGTGCAAACGAAAGGGACCCGAATGTCAAATGTAGAACTCCAATTTTGAATAGTTTGGGAAGCATTTGGGGATCATTTAGGCTTCGGAAAATGCAAGTTCGGAAGCATCAAGGTACGGAGCATGCGGGATGCACAACCTTGCGTAAGTTGTGCGCGGGGTTCCTCATTGTGCAAACGAAAGGGACCCGAATGTCAAATGTAGAACTCCAATTTTGAATAGTTTGGGAAGCATTTGGGGATCATTTAGGCTTCGGAAAATGCAAGTTCGGAAGCATCAAGGTACGGAGCATGCGGGATGCACAACCTTGCGTAAGTTGTGCGCGGGGTTCCTCCTTGTGCAAACGAAAGGGACCCGAATGTCAAATGTAGAACTCCAATTTTGAATAGTTAGGGAAGCATTTGGGGATCATTTTGGCTTCGGAAAATGCAAGTTCGGAAGCACCAAGGTACGGAGCATGCGGGATGCACAACCTTGCGTAAGTTGTGCGCGGGGTTCCTCATTGTGCAAACGAAAGGGACCCGAATGTCAAATGTAGAACTCCAATTTTGAATAGTTTGGGAAGCATTTGGGGATCATTTAGGCTTCGGAAAATGCAAGTTCGGAAGCATCAATGTACGGAGCATGCGGGATGCACAACCTTGCGTAAGTTGTGCGCGGGGTTCCTCCTTGTGCAAACGAAAGGGACCCGAATGTCAAATGTAGAACTCCAATTTTGAATAGTTAGGGAAGCATTTGGGGATCATTTTGGCTTCGGAAAATGCAAGTTCGGAAGCACCAAGGTACGGAGCATGCGGGATGCACAACCTTGCGTAAGTTGTGCGCGGGGTTCCTCATTGTGCAAACGAAAGGGACCCGAATGCTAAATGTAGAACTCCAATTTTGAATAGTTTGGGAAGCATTTGGGGATCATTTAGGCTTCGGAAAATGCAAGTTCGGAAGCATCAATGTACGGAGCATGCGGGATGCACAACCTTGCGTAAGTTGTGCGCGGGGTTCCTCCTTGTGCAAACGAAAGGGACCCGAATGTCAAATGTAGAACTCCAATTTTGAATAGTTAGGGAAGCATTTGGGGATCATTTTGGCTTCGGAAAATGCAAGTTCGGAAGCACCAAGGTACGGAGCATGCGGGATGCACAACCATGCGTAAGTTGTGCGCGGGGTTCCTCATTGTGCAAACGAAAGGGACCCGAATGCTAAATGTAGAACTCCAATTTTGAATAGTTTGGGAAGCATTTGGGGATCATTTAGGCTTCGGAAAATGCAAGTTCGGAAGCATCAATGTACGGAGCATGCGGG
Organism: Melastoma dodecandrum; assembly: GCA_029817715.1. Lineage (NCBI taxonomy): Eukaryota > Viridiplantae > Streptophyta > Magnoliopsida > Myrtales > Melastomataceae > Melastoma > Melastoma dodecandrum. The sequence goes on along the minus strand of JARUPY010000255.1, from coordinate 36,651 downwards.
ATGCACAACCTTGCGTAAGTTGTGCGCGGGGTTCCTCCTTGTGCAAACGAAATTGACCCGAATGTCAAATGTAGAACTCCAATTTTGAATAGTTAGGGAAGCATTTGGGGATCATTTTGGCTTCGGAAAATGCAAGTTCGGAAGCACCAAGGTACGGAGCATGCGGGATGCACAACCTTGCGTAAGTTGTGCGCGGGGTTCCTCATTGTGCAAACGAAAGGGACCCGAATGTCAAATGTAGAACTCCAATTTTGAATAGTTTGGGAAGCATTTGGGGATCATTTAGGCTTCGGAAAATGCAAGTTCGGAAGCATCAATGTACGGAGCATGCGGGATGCACAACCTTGCGTAAGTTGTGCGCGGGGTTCCTCCTTGTGCAAACGAAAGGGACCCGAATGTCAAATGTAGAACTCCAATTTTGAATAGTTTGGGAAGCATTTGGGGATCATTTAGGCTTCGGAAAATGCAAGTTCGGAAGCATCAAGGTACGGAGCATGCGGGATGCACAACCTTGCGTAAGTTGTGCGCGGGGTTCCTCCTTGTGCAAACGAAAGGGACCCGAATGTCAAATGTAGAACTCCAATTTTGAATAGTTAGGGAAGCATTTGGGGATCATTTTGGCTTCGGAAAATGCAAGTTCGGAAGCACCAAGGTACGGAGCATGCGGGATGCACAACCTTGCGTAAGTTGTGCGCGGGGTTCCTCATTGTGCAAACGAAAGGGACCCGAATGTCAAATGTAGAACTCCAATTTTGAATAGTTTGGGAAGCATTTGGGGATCATTTAGGCTTCGGAAAATGCAAGTTCGGAAGCATCAATGTACGGAGCATGCGGGATGCACAACCTTGCGTAAGTTGTGCGCGGGGTTCCTCCTTGTGCAAACGAAAGGGACCCGAATGTCAAATGTAGAACTCCAATTTTGAATAGTTAGGGAAGCATTTGGGGATCATTTTGGCTTCGGAAAATGCAAGTTCGGAAGCACCAAGGTACGGAGCATGCGGGATGCACAACCTTGCGTAAGTTGTGCGCGGGGTTCCTCATTGTGCAAACGAAAGGGACCCGAATGTCAAATGTAGAACTCCAATTTTGAATAGTTTGGGAAGCATTTGGGGATCATTTAGGCTTCGGAAAATGCAAGTTCGGAAGCATCAATGTACGGAGCATGCGGGATGCACAACCTTGCGTAAGTTGTGCGCGGGGTTCCTCCTTGTGCAAACGAAAGGGACCCGAATGTCAAATGTAGAACTCCAATTTTGAATAGTTAGGGAAGCATTTGGGGATCATTTTGGCTTCGGAAAATGCAAGTTCGGAAGCACCAAGGTACGGAGCATGCGGGATGCACAACCTTGCGTAAGTTGTGCGCGGGGTTCCTCATTGTGCAAACGAAAGGGACCCGAATGTCAAATGTAGAACTCCAATTTTGAATAGTTTGGGAAGCATTTGGGGATCATTTAGGCTTCGGAAAATGCAAGTTCGGAAGCATCAATGTACGGAGCATGCGGGATGCACAACCTTGCGTAAGTTGTGCGCGGGGTTCCTCCTTGTGCAAACGAAAGGGACCCGAATGTCAAATGTAGAACTCCAATTTTGAATAGTTAGGGAAGCATTTGGGGATCATTTTGGCTTCGGAAAATGCAAGTTCGGAAGCACCAAGGTACGGAGCATGCGGGATGCACAACCTTGCGTAAGTTGTGCGCGGGGTTCCTCATTGTGCAAACGAAAGGGACCCGAATGCTAAATGTAGAACTCCAATTTTGAATAGTTTGGGAAGCATTTGGGGATCATTTAGGCTTCGGAAAATGCAAGTTCGGAAGCATCAATGTACGGAGCATGCGGGATGCACAACCTTGCGTAAGTTGTGCGCGGGGTTCCTCCTTGTGCAAACGAAAGGGACCCGAATGTCAAATGTAGAACTCCAATTTTGAATAGTTAGGGAAGCATTTGGGGATCATTTTGGCTTCGGAAAATGCAAGTTCGGAAGCACCAAGGTACGGAGCATGCGGGATGCACAACCTTGCGTAAGTTGTGCGCGGGGTTCCTCATTGTGCAAACGAAAGGGACCCGAATGTCAAATGTAGAACTCCAATTTTGAATAGTTTGGGAAGCATTTGGGGATCATTTAGGCTTCGGAAAATGCAAGTTCGGAAGCATCAATGTACGGAGCATGCGGGATGCACAACCTTGCGTAAGTTGTGCGCGGGGTTCCTCCTTGTGCAAACGAAAGGGACCCGAATGTCAAATGTAGAACTCCAATTTTGAATAGTTAGGGAAGCATTTGGGGATCATTTTGGCTTCGGAAAATGCAAGTTCGGAAGCACCAAGGTACGGAGCATGCGGGATGCACAACCTTGCGTAAGTTGTGCGCGGGGTTCCTCATTGTGCAAACGAAAGGGACCCGAATGTCAAATGTAGAACTCCAATTTTGAATAGTTTGGGAAGCATTTGGGGATCATTTAGGCTTCGGAAAATGCAAGTTCGGAAGCATCAATGTACGGAGCATGCGGGATGCACAACCTTGCGTAAGTTGTGCGCGGGGTTCCTCCTTGTGCAAACGAAAGGGACCCGAATGTCAAATGTAGAACTCCAATTTTGAATAGTTAGGGAAGCATTTGGGGATCATTTTGGCTTCGGAAAATGCAAGTTCGGAAGCACCAAGGTACGGAGCATGCGGGATGCACAACCATGCGTAAGTTGTGCGCGGGGTTCCTCATTGTGCAAACGAAAGGGACCCGAATGCTAAATGTAGAACTCCAATTTTGAATAGTTTGGGAAGCATTTGGGGATCATTTAGGCTTCGGAAAATGCAAGTTCGGAAGCATCAATGTACGGAGCATGCGGGATGCACAACCTTGCGTAAGTTGTGCGCGGGGTTCCTCCTTGTGCAAACGAAATTGACCCGAATGTCAAATGTAGAACTCCAATTTTGAATAGTTAGGGAAGCATTTGGGGATCATTTTGGCTTCGGAAAATGCAAGTTCGGAAGCACCAAGGTACGGAGCATGCGGGATGCACAACCTTGCGTAAGTTGTGCGCGGGGTTCCTCATTGTGCAAACGAAAGGGACCCGAATGTCAAATGTAGAACTCCAATTTTGAATAGTTTGGGAAGCATTTGGGGATCATTTAGGCTTCGGAAAATGCAAGTTCGGAAGCATCAATGTACGGAGCATGCGGGATGCACAACCTTGCGTAAGTTGTGCGCGGGGTTCCTCCTTGTGCAAACGAAAGGGACCCGAATGTCAAATGTAGAACTCCAATTTTGAATAGTTAGGGAAGCATTTGGGGATCATTTTGGCTTCGGAAAATGCAAGTTCGGAAGCACCAAGGTACGGAGCATGCGGGATGCACAACCTTGCGTAAGTTGTGCGCGGGGTTCCTCATTGTGCAAACGAAAGGGACCCGAATGTCAAATGTAGAACTCCAATTTTGAATAGTTAGGGAAGCATTTGGGGATCATTTTGGCTTCGGAAAATGCAAGTTCGGAAGCACCAAGGTACGGAGCATGCGGGATGCACAACCTTGCGTAAGTTGTGCGCGGGGTTCCTCATTGTGCAAACGAAAGGGACCCGAATGTCAAATGTAGAACTCCAATTTTGAATAGTTTGGGAAGCATTTGGGGATCATTTAGGCTTCGGAAAATGCAAGTTCGGAAGCATCAATGTACGGAGCATGCGGGATGCACAACCTTGCGTAAGTTGTGCGCGGGGTTCCTCCTTGTGCAAACGAAAGGGACCCGAATGTCAAATGTAGAACTCCAATTTTGAATAGTTAGGGAAGCATTTGGGGATCATTTTGGCTTCGGAAAATGCAAGTTCGGAAGCACCAAGGTACGGAGCATGCGGGATGCACAACCTTGCGTAAGTTGTGCGCGGGGTTCCTCATTGTGCAAACGAAAGGGACCCGAATGTCAAATGTAGAACTCCAATTTTGAATAGTTTGGGAAGCATTTGGGGATCATTTAGGCTTCGGAAAATGCAAGTTCGGAAGCATCAATGTACGGAGCATGCGGGATGCACAACCTTGCGTAAGTTGTGCGCGGGGTTCCTCCTTGTGCAAACGAAAGGGACCCGAATGTCAAATGTAGAACTCCAATTTTGAATAGTTAGGGAAGCATTTGGGGATCATTTTGGCTTCGGAAAATGCAAGTTCGGAAGCACCAAGGTACGGAGCATGCGGGATGCACAACCTTGCGTAAGTTGTGCGCGGGGTTCCTCATTGTGCAAACGAAAGGGACCCGAATGTCAAATGTAGAACTCCAATTTTGAATAGTTTGGGAAGCATTTGGGGATCATTTAGGCTTCGGAAAATGCAAGTTCGGAAGCATCAATGTACGGAGCATGCGGGATGCACAACCTTGCGTAAGTTGTGCGCGGGGTTCCTCCTTGTGCAAACGAAAGGGACCCGAATGTCAAATGTAGAACTCCAATTTTGAATAGTTAGGGAAGCATTTGGGGATCATTTTGGCTTCGGAAAATGCAAGTTCGGAAGCACCAAGGTACGGAGCATGCGGGATGCACAACCTTGCGTAAGTTGTGCGCGGGGTTCCTCATTGTGCAAACGAAAGGGACCCGAATGTCAAATGTAGAACTCCAATTTTGAATAGTTTGGGAAGCATTTGGGGATCATTTAGGCTTCGGAAAATGCAAGTTCGGAAGCATCAATGTACGGAGCATGCGGGATGCACAACCTTGCGTAAGTTGTGCGCGGGGTTCCTCCTTGTGCAAACGAAAGGGACCCGAATGTCAAATGTAGAACTCCAATTTTGAATAGTTAGGGAAGCATTTGGGGATCATTTTGGCTTCGGAAAATGCAAGTTCGGAAGCACCAAGGTACGGAGCATGCGGGATGCACAACCTTGCGTAAGTTGTGCGCGGGGTTCCTCATTGTGCAAACGAAAGGGACCCGAATGTCAAATGTAGAACTCCAATTTTGAATAGTTTGGGAAGCATTTGGGGATCATTTAGGCTTCGGAAAATGCAAGTTCGGAAGCATCAATGTACGGAGCATGCGGGATGCACAACCTTGCGTAAGTTGTGCGCGGGGTTCCTCCTTGTGCAAACGAAAGGGACCCGAATGTCAAATGTAGAACTCCAATTTTGAATAGTTAGGGAAGCATTTGGGGATCATTTTGGCTTCGGAAAATGCAAGTTCGGAAGCACCAAGGTACGGAGCATGCGGGATGCACAACCTTGCGTAAGTTGTGCGCGGGGTTCCTCATTGTGCAAACGAAAGGGACCCGAATGCTAAATGTAGAACTCCAATTTTGAATAGTTTGGGAAGCATTTGGGGATCATTTAGGCTTCGGAAAATGCAAGTTCGGAAGCATCAATGTACGGAGCATGCGGGATGCACAACCTTGCGTAAGTTGTGCGCGGGGTTCCTCCTTGTGCAAACGAAAGGGACCCGAATGTCAAATGTAGAACTCCAATTTTGAATAGTTAGGGAAGCATTTGGGGATCATTTTGGCTTCGGAAAATGCAAGTTCGGAAGCACCAAGGTACGGAGCATGCGGGATGCCCAACCTTGCGTAAGTTGTGCGCGGGGTTCCTCATTGTGCAAACGAAAGGGACCCGAATGTCAAATGTAGAACTCCAATTTTGAATAGTTTGGGAAGCATTTGGGGATCATTTAGGCTTCGGAAAATGCAAGTTCGGAAGCATCAATGTACGGAGCATGCGGGATGCACAACCTTGCGTAAGTTGTGCGCGGGGTTCCTCCTTGTGCAAACGAAAGGGACCCGAATGTCAAATGTAGAACTCCAATTTTGAATAGTTAGGGAAGCATTTGGGGATCATTTTGGCTTCGGAAAATGCAAGTTCGGAAGCACCAAGGTACGGAGCATGCGGGATGCCCAACCTTGCGTAAGTTGTGCGCGGGGTTCCTCATTGTGCAAACGAAAGGGACCCGAATGCTAAATGTAGAACTCCAATTTTGAATAGTTTGGGAAGCATTTGGGGATCATTTAGGCTTCGGAAAATGCAAGTTCGGAAGCATCAATGTACGGAGCATGCGGGATGCACAACCTTGCGTAAGTTGTGCGCGGGGTTCCTCCTTGTGCAAACGAAAGGGACCCGAATGTCAAATGTAGAACTCCAATTTTGAATAGTTAGGGAAGCATTTGGGGATCATTTTGGCTTCGGAAAATGCAAGTTCGGAAGCACCAAGGTACGGAGCATGCGGGATGCACAACCTTGCGTAAGTTGTGCGCGGGGTTCCTCATTGTGCAAACGAAAGGGACCCGAATGCTAAATGTAGAACTCCAATTTTGAATAGTTTGGGAAGCATTTGGGGATCATTTAGGCTTCGGAAAATGCAAGTTCGGAAGCATCAATGTACGGAGCATGCGGGATGCACAACCTTGCGTAAGTTGTGCGCGGGGTTCCTCCTTGTGCAAACGAAAGGGACCCGAATGTCAAATGTAGAACTCCAATTTTGAATAGTTAGGGAAGCATTTGGGGATCATTTTGGCTTCGGAAAATGCAAGTTCGGAAGCACCAAGGTACGGAGCATGCGGGATGCACAACCTTGCGTAAGTTGTGCGCGGGGTTCCTCATTGTGCAAACGAAAGGGACCCGAATGTCAAATGTAGAACTCCAATTTTGAATAGTTTGGGAAGCATTTGGGGATCATTTAGGCTTCGGAAAATGCAAGTTCGGAAGCATCAATGTACGGAGCATGCGGGATGCACAACCTTGCGTAAGTTGTGCGCGGGGTTCCTCCTTGTGCAAACGAAAGGGACCCGAATGTCAAATGTAGAACTCCAATTTTGAATAGTTAGGGAAGCATTTGGGGATCATTTTGGCTTCGGAAAATGCAAGTTCGGAAGCACCAAGGTACGGAGCATGCGGGATGCACAACCTTGCGTAAGTTGTGCGCGGGGTTCCTCATTGTGCAAACGAAAGGGACCCGAATGTCAAATGTAGAACTCCAATTTTGAATAGTTTGGGAAGCATTTGGGGATCATTTAGGCTTCGGAAAATGCAAGTTCGGAAGCATCAATGTACGGAGCATGCGGGATGCACAACCTTGCGTAAGTTGTGCGCGGGGTTCCTCCTTGTGCAAACGAAAGGGACCCGAATGTCAAATGTAGAACTCCAATTTTGAATAGTTAGGGAAGCATTTGGGGATCATTTTGGCTTCGGAAAATGCAAGTTCGGAAGCACCAAGGTACGGAGCATGCGGGATGCACAACCTTGCGTAAGTTGTGCGCGGGGTTCCTCATTGTGCAAACGAAAGGGACCCGAATGTTAAATGTAGAACTCCAATTTTGAATAGTTTGGGAAGCATTTGGGGATCATTTAGGCTTCGGAAAATGCAAGTTCGGAAGCATCAATGTACGGAGCATGCGGGATGCACAACCTTGCGTAAGTTGTGCGCGGGGTTCCTCCTTGTGCAAACGAAAGGGACCCGAATGTCAAATGTAGAACTCCAATTTTGAATAGTTAGGGAAGCATTTGGGGATCATTTTGGCTTCGGAAAATGCAAGTTCGGAAGCACCAAGGTACGGAGCATGCGGGATGCACAACCTTGCGTAAGTTGTGCGCGGGGTTCCTCATTGTGCAAACGAAAGGGACCCGAATGCTAAATGTAGAACTCCAATTTTGAATAGTTTGGGAAGCATTTGGGGATCATTTAGGCTTCGGAAAATGCAAGTTCGGAAGCATCAATGTACGGAGCATGCGGGATGCACAACCTTGCGTAAGTTGTGCGCGGGGTTCCTCCTTGTGCAAACGAAAGGGACCCGAATGTCAAATGTAGAACTCCAATTTTGAATAGTTAGGGAAGCATTTGGGGATCATTTTGGCTTCGGAAAATGCAAGTTCGGAAGCACCAAGGTACGGAGCATGCGGGATGCACAACCATGCGTAAGTTGTGCGCGGGGTTCCTCATTGTGCAAACGAAAGGGACCCGAATGCTAAATGTAGAACTCCAATTTTGAATAGTTTGGGAAGCATTTGGGGATCATTTAGGCTTCGGAAAATGCAAGTTCGGAAGCATCAATGTACGGAGCATGCGGGATGCACAACCTTGCGTAAGTTGTGCGCGGGGTTCCTCCTTGTGCAAACGAAAGGGACCCGAATGTCAAATGTAGAACTCCAATTTTGAATAGTTAGGGAAGCATTTGGGGATCATTTTGGCTTCGGAAAATGCAAGTTCGGAAGCACCAAGGTACGGAGCATGCGGGATGCACAACCTTGCGTAAGTTGTGCGCGGGGTTCCTCATTGTGCAAACGAAAGGGACCCGAATGTCAAATGTAGAACTCCAATTTTGAATAGTTTGGGAAGCATTTGGGGATCATTTAGGCTTCGGAAAATGCAAGTTCGGAAGCATCAATGTACGGAGCATGCGGGATGCACAACCTTGCGTAAGTTGTGCGCGGGGTTCCTCCTTGTGCAAACGAAAGGGACCCGAATGTCAAATGTAGAACTCTAATTTTGAATAGTTAGGGATTTGGGGATCATTTTGGCTTCGGAAAATGCAAGTTCGGAAGCACCAAGGTACGGAGCATGCGGGATGCCCAACCTTGCGTAAGTTGTGCGCGGGGTTCCTCATTGTGCAAACGAAAGGGACCCGAATGTCAAATGTAGAACTCCAATTTTGAATAGTTTGGGAAGCATTTGGGGATCATTTAGGCTTCGGAAAATGCAAGTTCGGAAGCATCAATGTACGGAGCATGCGGGATGCACAACCTTGCGTAAGTTGTGCGCGGGGTTCCTCCTTGTGCAAACGAAAGGGACCCGAATGTCAAATGTAGAACTCCAATTTTGAATAGTTAGGGAAGCATTTGGGGATCATTTTGGCTTCGGAAAATGCAAGTTCGGAAGCACCAAGGTACGGAGCATGCGGGATGCCCAACCTTGCGTAAGTTGTGCGCGGGGTTCGTCATTGTACAAACGAAAGGGTCCCGAATGTCAAATGTAGAACTCCAATTTTGAATAGTTTGGGAAGCATTTGGGGATCATTTAGGCTTCGGAAAATGCAAGTTCGGAAGCATCAATGTACGGAGCATGCGGGATGCACAACCTTGCGTAAGTTGTGCGCGGGGTTCCTCCTTGTGCAAACGAAAGGGACCCGAATGTCAAATGTAGAACTCCAATTTTGAATAGTTAGGGAAGCATTTGGGGATCATTTTGGCTTCGGAAAATGCAAGTTCGGAAGCACCAAGGTACGGAGCATGCGGGATGCACAACCTTGCGTAAGTTGTGCGCGGGGTTCCTCATTGTGCAAACGAAAGGGACCCGAATGTCAAATGTAGAACTCCAATTCTGAATAGTTTGGGAAGCATTTGGGGATCATTTAGGCTTCGGAAAATGCAAGTTCGGAAGCATCAATGTACGGAGCATGCGGGATGCACAACCTTGCGTAAGTTGTGCGCGGGGGGTTCCTCCTTGTGCAAACGAAAGGGACCCGAATGTCAAATGTAGAACTCCAATTTTGAATAGTTAGGGAAGCATTTGGGGATCATTTTGGCTTCGGAAAATGCAAGTTCGGAAGCACCAAGGTACGGAGCATGCGGGATGCACAACCTTGCGTAAGTTGTGCGCGGGGTTCCTCATTGTGCAAACGAAAGGGACCCGAATGTCAAATGTAGAACTCCAATTTTGAATAGTTTGGGAAGCATTTGGGGATCATTTAGGCTTCGGAAAATGCAAGTTCGGAAGCATCAATGTACGGAGCATGCGGGATGCACAACCTTGCGTAAGTTGTGCGCGGGGTTCCTCCTTGTGCAAACGAAAGGGACCCGAATGTCAAATGTAGAACTCCAATTTTGAATAGTTTGGGAAGCATTTGGGGATCATTTTGGCTTCGGAAAATGCAAGTTCGGAAGCACCAAGGTACGGAGCATGCGGGATGCACAACCTTGCGTAAGTTGTGCGCGGGGTTCCTCATTGTGCAAACGAAAGGGACCCGAATGTCAAATGTAGAACTCCAATTTTGAATAGTTTGGGAAGCATTTGGGGATCATTTAGGCTTCGGAAAATGCAAGTTCGGAAGCATCAAGGTACGGAGCATGCGGGATGCACAACCTTGCGTAAGTTGTGCGCGGGGTTCCTCCTTGTGCAAACGAAAGGGACCCGAATGTCAAATGTAGAACTCCAATTTTGAATAGTTAGGGAAGCATTTGGGGATCATTTAGGCTTCGGAAAATGCAAGTTCGGAAGCACCAAGGTACGGAGCATGCGGGATGCACAACCTTGCGTAAGTTGTGCGCGGGGTTCCTCATTGTGCAAACGAAAGGGACCCGAATGTCAAATGTAGAACTCCAATTTTGAATAGTTTGGGAAGCATTTGGGGATCATTTAGGCTTCGGAAAATGCAAGTTCGGAAGCATCAAGGTACGGAGCATGCGGGATGCACAACCTTGCGTAAGTTGTGCGCGGGGTTCCTCATTGTGCAAACGAAAGGGACCCGAATGTCAAATGTAGAACTCCAATTTTGAATAGTTAGGGAAGCATTTGGGGATCATTTTGGCTTCGGAAAATGCAAGTTCGGAAGCACCAAGGTACGGAGCATGCGGGATGCACAACCTTGCGTAAGTTGTGCGCGGGGTTCCTCATTGTGCAAACGAAAGGGACCCGAATGTCAAATGTAGAACTCCAATTTTGAATAGTTTGGGAAGCATTTGGGGATCATTTAGGCTTCGGAAAATGCAAGTTCGGAAGCATCAAGGTACGGAGCATGCGGGATGCACAACCTTGCGTAAGTTGTGCGCGGGGTTCCTCATTGTGCAAACGAAAGGGACCCGAATGTCAAATGTAGAACTCCAATTTTGAATAGTTTGGGAAGCATTTGGGGATCATTTTGGCTTCGGAAAATGCAAGTTCGGAAGCATCAATGTACGGAGCATGCGGGATGCACAACCTTGCGTAAGTTGTGCGCGGGGTTCCTCCTTGTGCAAACGAAAGGGACCCGAATGTCAAATGTAGAACTCCAATTTTGAATAGTTAGGGAAGCATTTGGGGATCATTTTGGCTTCGGAAAATGCAAGTTCGGAAGCACCAAGGTACGGAGCATGCGGGATGCACAACCTTGCGTAAGTTGTGCGCGGGGTTCCTCATTGTGCAAACGAAAGGGACCCGAATGTCAAATGTAGAACTCCAATTTTGAATAGTTTGGGAAGCATTTGGGGATCATTTAGGCTTCGGAAAATGCAAGTTCGGAAGCATCAATGTACGGAGCATGCGGGATGCACAACCTTGCGTAAGTTGTGCGCGGGGTTCCTCCTTGTGCAAACGAAAGGGACCCGAATGTCAAATGTAGAACTCCAATTTTGAATAGTTAGGGAAGCATTTGGGGATCATTTTGGCTTCGGAAAATGCAAGTTCGGAAGCACCAAGGTACGGAGCATGCGGGATGCACAACCTTGCGTAAGTTGTGCGCGGGGTTCCTCATTGTGCAAACGAAAGGGACCCGAATGTCAAATGTAGAACTCCAATTTTGAATAGTTTGGGAAGCATTTGGGGATCATTTAGGCTTCGGAAAATGCAAGTTCGGAAGCACCAATGTACGGAGCATGCGGGATGCACAACCTTGCGTAAGTTGTGCGCGGGGTTCCTCATTGTGCAAACGAAAGGGACCCGAATGTCAAATGTAGAACTCCAATTTTGAATAGTTTGGGAAGCATTTGGGGATCATTTAGGCTTCGGAAAATGCAAGTTCGGAAGCATCAAGGTACGGAGCATGCGGGATGCACAACCTTGCGTAAGTTGTGCGCGGGGTTCCTCCTTGTGCAAACGAAAGGGACCCGAATGTCAAATGTAGAACTCCAATTTTGAATAGTTAGGGAAGCATTTGGGGATCATTTTGGCTTCGGAAAATGCAAGTTCGGAAGCACCAAGGTACGGAGCATGCGGGATGCACAACCTTGCGTAAGTTGTGCGCGGGGTTCCTCATTGTGCAAACGAAAGGGACCCGAATGTCAAATGTAGAACTCCAATTTTGAATAGTTTGGGAAGCATTTGGGGATCATTTAGGCTTCGGAAAATGCAAGTTCGGAAGCATCAATGTACGGAGCATGCGGGATGCACAACCTTGCGTAAGTTGTGCGCGGGGTTCCTCCTTGTGCAAACGAAAGGGACCCGAATGTCAAATGTAGAACTCCAATTTTGAATAGTTTGGGAAGCATTTGGGGATCATTTTGGCTTCGGAAAATGCAAGTTCGGAAGCACCAAGGTACGGAGCATGCGGGATGCACAACCTTGCGTAAGTTGTGCGCGGGGTTCCTCATTGTGCAAACGAAAGGGACCCGAATGTCAAATGTAGAACTCCAATTTTGAATAGTTTGGGAAGCATTTGGGGATCATTTAGGCTTCGGAAAATGCAAGTTCGGAAGCATCAATGTACGGAGCATGCGGGATGCACAACCTTGCGTAAGTTGTGCGCGGGGTTCCTCCTTGTGCAAACGAAAGGGACCCGAATGTCAAATGTAGAACTCCAATTTTGAATAGTTAGGGAAGCATTTGGGGATCATTTTGGCTTCGGAAAATGCAAGTTCGGAAGCACCAAGGTACGGAGCATGCGGGATGCACAACCTTGCGTAAGTTGTGCGCGGGGTTCCTCATTGTGCAAACGAAAGGGACCCGAATGTCAAATGTAGAACTCCAATTTTGAATAGTTTGGGAAGCATTTGGGGATCATTTAGGCTTCGGAAAATGCAAGTTCGGAAGCATCAATGTACGGAGCATGCGGGATGCACAACCTTGCGTAAGTTGTGCGCGGGGTTCCTCCTTGTGCAAACGAAAGGGACCCGAATGTCAAATGTAGAACTCCAATTTTGAATAGTTAGGGAAGCATTTGGGGATCATTTTGGCTTCGGAAAATGCAAGTTCGGAAGCACCAAGGTACGGAGCATGCGGGATGCACAACCTTGCGTAAGTTGTGCGCGGGGTTCCTCATTGTGCAAACGAAAGGGACCCGAATGTCAAATGTAGAACTCCAATTTTGAATAGTTTGGGAAGCATTTGGGGATCATTTAGGCTTCGGAAAATGCAAGTTCGGAAGCATCAATGTACGGAGCATGCGGGATGCACAACCTTGCGTAAGTTGTGCGCGGGGTTCCTCCTTGTGCAAACGAAAGGGACCCGAATGTCAAATGTAGAACTCCAATTTTGAATAGTTAGGGAAGCATTTGGGGATCATTTTGGCTTCGGAAAATGCAAGTTCGGAAGCACCAAGGTACGGAGCATGCGGGATGCACAACCTTGCGTAAGTTGTGCGCGGGGTTCCTCATTGTGCAAACGAAAGGGACCCGAATGTCAAATGTAGAACTCCAATTTTGAATAGTTTGGGAAGCATTTGGGGATCATTTAGGCTTCGGAAAATGCAAGTTCGGAAGCATCAATGTACGGAGCATGCGGGATGCACAACCTTGCGTAAGTTGTGCGCGGGGTTCCTCCTTGTGCAAACGAAAGGGACCCGAATGTCAAATGTAGAACTCCAATTTTGAATAGTTTGGGAAGCATTTGGGGATCATTTAGGCTTCGGAAAATGCAAGTTCGGAAGCACCAAGGTACGGAGCATGCGGGATGCACAACCTTGCGTAAGTTGTGCGCGGGGTTCCTCATTGTGCAAACGAAAGGGACCCGAATGTCAAATGTAGAACTCCAATTTTGAATAGTTTGGGAAGCATTTGGGGATCATTTAGGCTTCGGAAAATGCAAGTTCGGAAGCATCAATGTACGGAGCATGCGGGATGCACAACCTTGCGTAAGTTGTGCGCGGGGTTCCTCCTTGTGCAAACGAAAGGGACCCGAATGTCAAATGTAGAACTCCAATTTTGAATAGTTAGGGAAGCATTTGGGGATCATTTTGGCTTCGGAAAATGCAAGTTCGGAAGCACCAAGGTACGGAGCATGCGGGATGCACAACCTTGCGTAAGTTGTGCGCGGGGTTCCTCATTGTGCAAACGAAAGGGACCCGAATGTCAAATGTAGAACTCCAATTTTGAATAGTTTGGGAAGCATTTGGGGATCATTTAGGCTTCGGAAAATGCAAGTTCGGAAGCATCAATGTACGGAGCATGCGGGATGCACAACCTTGCGTAAGTTGTGCGCGGGGTTCCTCCTTGTGCAAACGAAAGGGACCCGAATGTCAAATGTAGAACTCCAATTTTGAATAGTTAGGGAAGCATTTGGGGATCATTTTGGCTTCGGAAAATGCAAGTTCGGAAGCACCAAGGTACGGAGCATGCGGGATGCACAACCTTGCGTAAGTTGTGCGCGGGGTTCCTCATTGTGCAAACGAAAGGGACCCGAATGTCAAATGTAGAACTCCAATTTTGAATAGTTTGGGAAGCATTTGGGGATCATTTAGGCTTCGGAAAATGCAAGTTCGGAAGCATCAATGTACGGAGCATGCGGGATGCACAACCTTGCGTAAGTTGTGCGCGGGGTTCCTCCTTGTGCAAACGAAAGGGACCCGAATGTCAAATGTAGAACTCCAATTTTGAATAGTTAGGGAAGCATTTGGGGATCATTTTGGCTTCGGAAAATGCAAGTTCGGAAGCACCAAGGTACGGAGCATGCGGGATGCACAACCTTGCGTAAGTTGTGCGCGGGGTTCCTCATTGTGCAAACGAAAGGGACCCGAATGTCAAATGTAGAACTCCAATTTTGAATAGTTTGGGAAGCATTTGGGGATCATTTAGGCTTCGGAAAATGCAAGTTCGGAAGCATCAATGTACGGAGCATGCGGGATGCACAACCTTGCGTAAGTTGTGCGCGGGGTTCCTCCTTGTGCAAACGAAAGGGACCCGAATGTCAAATGTAGAACTCCAATTTTGAATAGTTAGGGAAGCATTTGGGGATCATTTTGGCTTCGGAAAATGCAAGTTCGGAAGCACCAAGGTACGGAGCATGCGGGATGCCCAACCTTGCGTAAGTTGTGCGCGGGGTTCCTCATTGTGCAAACGAAAGGGACCCGAATGTCAAATGTAGAACTCCAATTTTGAATAGTTTGGGAAGCATTTGGGGATCATTTAGGCTTCGGAAAATGCAAGTTCGGAAGCATCAATGTACGGAGCATGCGGGATGCACAACCTTGCGTAAGTTGTGCGCGGGGTTCCTCCTTGTGCAAACGAAAGGGACCCGAATGTCAAATGTAGAACTCCAATTTTGAATAGTTAGGGAAGCATTTGGGGATCATTTTGGCTTCGGAAAATGCAAGTTCGGAAGCACCAAGGTACGGAGCATGCGGGATGCACAACCATGCGTAAGTTGTGCGCGGGGTTCCTCATTGTGCAAACGAAAGGGACCCGAATGCTAAATGTAGAACTCCAATTTTGAATAGTTTGGGAAGCATTTGGGGATCATTTAGGCTTCGGAAAATGCAAGTTCGGAAGCATCAATGTACGGAGCATGCGGGATGCACAACCTTGCGTAAGTTGTGCGCGGGGTTCCTCCTTGTGCAAACGAAAGGGACCCGAATGTCAAATGTAGAACTCCAATTTTGAATAGTTAGGGAAGCATTTGGGGATCATTTTGGCTTCGGAAAATGCAAGTTCGGAAGCACCAAGGTACGGAGCATGCGGGATGCACAACCTTGCGTAAGTTGTGCGCGGGGTTCCTCATTGTGCAAACGAAAGGGACCCGAATGTCAAATGTAGAACTCCAATTTTGAATAGTTTGGGAAGCATTTGGGGATCATTTAGGCTTCGGAAAATGCAAGTTCGGAAGCATCAATGTACGGAGCATGCGGGATGCACAACCTTGCGTAAGTTGTGCGCGGGGTTCCTCCTTGTGCAAACGAAAGGGACCCGAATGTCAAATGTAGAACTCCAATTTTGAATAGTTAGGGAAGCATTTGGGGATCATTTTGGCTTCGGAAAATGCAAGTTCGGAAGCACCAAGGTACGGAGCATGCGGGATGCACAACCTTGCGTAAGTTGTGCGCGGGGTTCCTCATTGTGCAAACGAAAGGGACCCGAATGTCAAATGTAGAACTCCAATTTTGAATAGTTTGGGAAGCATTTGGGGATCATTTAGGCTTCGGAAAATGCAAGTTCGGAAGCATCAATGTACGGAGCATGCGGGATGCACAACCTTGCGTAAGTTGTGCGCGGTTCCTCCTTGTGCAAACGAAAGGGACCCGAATGTCAAATGTAGAACTCCAATTTTGAATAGTTAGGGAAGCATTTGGGGATCATTTTGGCTTCGGAAAATGCAAGTTCGGAAGCACCAAGGTACGGAGCATGCGGGATGCACAACCTTGCGTAAGTTGTGCGCGGGGTTCCTCATTGTGCAAACGAAAGGGACCCGAATGTCAAATGTAGAACTCCAATTTTGAATAGTTTGGGAAGCATTTGGGGATCATTTAGGCTTCGGAAAATGCAAGTTCGGAAGCATCAATGTACGGAGCATGCGGGATGCACAACCTTGCGTAAGTTGTGCGCGGGGTTCCTCCTTGTGCAAACGAAAGGGACCCGAATGTCAAATGTAGAACTCCAATTTTGAATAGTTAGGGAAGCATTTGGGGATCATTTTGGCTTCGGAAAATGCAAGTTCGGAAGCACCAAGGTACGGAGCATGCGGGATGCACAACCTTGCGTAAGTTGTGCGCGGGGTTCCTCATTGTGCAAACGAAAGGGACCCGAATGTCAAATGTAGAACTCCAATTTTGAATAGTTTGGGAAGCATTTGGGGATCATTTAGGCTTCGGAAAATGCAAGTTCGGAAGCATCAATGTACGGAGCATGCGGGATGCACAACCTTGCGTAAGTTGTGCGCGGGGTTCCTCCTTGTGCAAACGAAAGGGACCCGAATGTCAAATGTAGAACTCCAATTTTGAATAGTTAGGGAAGCATTTGGGGATCATTTTGGCTTCGGAAAATGCAAGTTCGGAAGCACCAAGGTACGGAGCATGCGGGATGCACAACCTTGCGTAAGTTGTGCGCGGGGTTCCTCATTGTGCAAACGAAAGGGACCCGAATGTCAAATGTAGAACTCCAATTTTGAATAGTTTGGGAAGCATTTGGGGATCATTTAGGCTTCGGAAAATGCAAGTTCGGAAGCATCAATGTACGGAGCATGCGGGATGCACAACCTTGCGTAAGTTGTGCGCGGGGTTCCTCCTTGTGCAAACGAAAGGGACCCGAATGTCAAATGTAGAACTCCAATTTTGAATAGTTAGGGAAGCATTTGGGGATCATTTTGGCTTCGGAAAATGCAAGTTCGGAAGCACCAAGGTACGGAGCATGCGGGATGCACAACCTTGCGTAAGTTGTGCGCGGGGTTCCTCATTGTGCAAACGAAAGGGACCCGAATGTCAAATGTAGAACTCCAATTTTGAATAGTTTGGGAAGCATTTGGGGATCATTTAGGCTTCGGAAAATGCAAGTTCGGAAGCATCAATGTACGGAGCATGCGGGATGCACAACCTTGCGTAAGTTGTGCGCGGGGTTCCTCCTTGTGCAAACGAAAGGGACCCGAATGTCAAATGTAGAACTCCAATTTTGAATAGTTAGGGAAGCATTTGGGGATCATTTTGGCTTCGGAAAATGCAAGTTCGGAAGCACCAAGGTACGGAGCATGCGGGATGCACAACCTTGCGTAAGTTGTGCGCGGGGTTCCTCATTGTGCAAACGAAAGGGACCCGAATGTCTAAAATGTAGAACTCCAATTTTGAATAGTTTGGGAAGCATTTGGGGATCATTTAGGCTTCGGAAAATGCAAGTTCGGAAGCATCAATGTACGGAGCATGCGGGATGCACAACCTTGCGTAAGTTGTGCGCGGGGTTCCTCCTTGTGCAAACGAAAGGGACCCGAATGTCAAATGTAGAACTCCAATTTTGAATAGTTAGGGAAGCATTTGGGGATCATTTTGGCTTCGGAAAATGCAAGTTCGGAAGCACCAAGGTACGGAGCATGCGGGATGCACAACCTTGCGTAAGTTGTGCGCGGGGTTCCTCATTGTGCAAACGAAAGGGACCCGAATGTCAAATGTAGAACTCCAATTTTGAATAGTTTGGGAAGCATTTGGGGATCATTTAGGCTTCGGAAAATGCAAGTTCGGAAGCATCAATGTACGGAGCATGCGGGATGCACAACCTTGCGTAAGTTGTGCGCGGGGTTCCTCCTTGTGCAAACGAAAGGGACCCGAATGTCAAATGTAGAACTCCAATTTTGAATAGTTTGGGAAGCATTTGGGGATCATTTAGGCTTCGGAAAATGCAAGTTCGGAAGCATCAATGTACGGAGCATGCGGGATGCACAACCTTGCGTAAGTTGTGCGCGGGGTTCCTCCTTGTGCAAACGAAAGGGACCCGAATGTCAAATGTAGAACTCCAATTTTGAATAGTTAGGGAAGCATTTGGGGATCATTTTGGCTTCGGAAAATGCAAGTTCGGAAGCACCAAGGTACGGAGCATGCGGGATGCACAACCTTGCGTAAGTTGTGCGCGGGGTTCCTCATTGTGCAAACGAAAGGGACCCGAATGTCAAATGTAGAACTCCAATTTTGAAAAGTTTGGGAAGCATTTGGGGATCATTTAGGCTTCGGAAAATGCAAGTTCGGAAGCATCAATGTACGGAGCATGCGGGATGCACAACCTTGCGTAAGTTGTGCGCGGGGTTCCTCCTTGTGCAAACGAAAGGGACCCGAATGTCAAATGTAGAACTCCAATTTTGAATAGTTAGGGAAGCATTTGGGGATCATTTTGGCTTCGGAAAATGCAAGTTCGGAAGCACCAAGGTACGGAGCATGCGGGATGCACAACCTTGCGTAAGTTGTGCGCGGGGTTCCTCATTGTGCAAACGAAAGGGACCCGAATGTCAAATGTAGAACTCCAATTTTGAATAGTTTGGGAAGCATTTGGGGATCATTTAGGCTTCGGAAAATGCAAGTTCGGAAGCATCAATGTACGGAGCATGCGGGATGCACAACCTTGCGTAAGTTGTGCGCGGGGTTCCTCCTTGTGCAAACGAAAGGGACCCGAATGTCAAATGTAGAACTCCAATTTTGAATAGTTAGGGAAGCATTTGGGGATCATTTTGGCTTCGGAAAATGCAAGTTCGGAAGCACCAAGGTACGGAGCATGCGGGATGCACAACCATGCGTAAGTTGTGCGCGGGGTTCCTCATTGTGCAAACGAAAGGGACCCGAATGCTAAATGTAGAACTCCAATTTTGAATAGTTTGGGAAGCATTTGGGGATCATTTAGGCTTCGGAAAATGCAAGTTCGGAAGCATCAATGTACGGAGCATGCGGGATGCACAACCTTGCGTAAGTTGTGCGCGGGGTTCCTCCTTGTGCAAACGAAAGGGACCCGAATGTCAAATGTAGAACTCCAATTTTGAATAGTTAGGGAAGCATTTGGGGATCATTTTGGCTTCGGAAAATGCAAGTTCGGAAGCACCAAGGTACGGAGCATGCGGGATGCACAACCTTGCGTAAGTTGTGCGCGGGGTTCCTCATTGTGCAAACGAAAGGGACCCGAATGTCAAATGTAGAACTCCAATTTTGAATAGTTTGGGAAGCATTTGGGGATCATTTAGGCTTCGGAAAATGCAAGTTCGGAAGCATCAATGTACGGAGCATGCGGGATGCACAACCTTGCGTAAGTTGTGCGCGGGGTTCCTCCTTGTGCAAACGAAAGGGACCCGAATGTCAAATGTAGAACTCCAATTTTGAATAGTTAGGGAAGCATTTGGGGATCATTTTGGCTTCGGAAAATGCAAGTTCGGAAGCACCAAGGTACGGAGCATGCGGGATGCACAACCTTGCGTAAGTTGTGCGCGGGGTTCCTCATTGTGCAAACGAAAGGGACCCGAATGTCAAATGTAGAACTCCAATTTTGAATAGTTTGGGAAGCATTTGGGGATCATTTAGGCTTCGGAAAATGCAAGTTCGGAAGCATCAATGTACGGAGCATGCGGGATGCACAACCTTGCGTAAGTTGTGCGCGGGGTTCCTCCTTGTGCAAACGAAAGGGACCCGAATGTCAAATGTAGAACTCCAATTTTGAATAGTTAGGGAAGCATTTGGGGATCATTTTGGCTTCGGAAAATGCAAGTTCGGAAGCACCAAGGTACGGAGCATGCGGGATGCACAACCTTGCGTAAGTTGTGCGCGGGGTTCCTCATTGTGCAAACGAAAGGGACCCGAATGTCAAATGTAGAACTCCAATTTTGAATAGTTTGGGAAGCATTTGGGGATCATTTAGGCTTCGGAAAATGCAAGTTCGGAAGCATCAATGTACGGAGCATGCGGGATGCACAACCTTGCGTAAGTTGTGCGCGGGGTTCCTCCTTGTGCAAACGAAAGGGACCCGAATGTCAAATGTAGAACTCCAATTTTGAATAGTTAGGGAAGCATTTGGGGATCATTTTGGCTTCGGAAAATGCAAGTTCGGAAGCACCAAGGTACGGAGCATGCGGGATGCACAACCTTGCGTAAGTTGTGCGCGGGGTTCCTCATTGTGCAAACGAAAGGGACCCGAATGTCAAATGTAGAACTCCAATTTTGAATAGTTTGGGAAGCATTTGGGGATCATTTAGGCTTCGGAAAATGCAAGTTCGGAAGCATCAATGTACGGAGCATGCGGGATGCACAACCTTGCGTAAGTTGTGCGCGGGGTTCCTCCTTGTGCAAACGAAAGGGACCCGAATGTCAAATGTAGAACTCCAATTTTGAATAGTTAGGGAAGCATTTGGGGATCATTTTGGCTTCGGAAAATGCAAGTTCGGAAGCACCAAGGTACGGAGCATGCGGGATGCACAACCTTGCGTAAGTTGTGCGCGGGGTTCCTCATTGTGCAAACGAAAGGGACCCGAATGTCAAATGTAGAACTCCAATTTTGAATAGTTTGGGAAGCATTTGGGGATCATTTAGGCTTCGGAAAATGCAAGTTCGGAAGCATCAATGTACGGAGCATGCGGGATGCACAACCTTGCGTAAGTTGTGCGCGGGGTTCCTCCTTGTGCAAACGAAAGGGACCCGAATGTCAAATGTAGAACTCCAATTTTGAATAGTTAGGGAAGCATTTGGGGATCATTTTGGCTTCGGAAAATGCAAGTTCGGAAGCACCAAGGTACGGAGCATGCGGGATGCACAACCTTGCGTAAGTTGTGCGCGGGGTTCCTCATTGTGCAAACGAAAGGGACCCGAATGTCAAATGTAGAACTCCAATTTTGAATAGTTTGGGAAGCATTTGGGGATCATTTAGGCTTCGGAAAATGCAAGTTCGGAAGCATCAATGTACGGAGCATGCGGGATGCACAACCTTGCGTAAGTTGTGCGCGGGGTTCCTCCTTGTGCAAACGAAATTGACCCGAATGTCAAATGTAGAACTCCAATTTTGAATAGTTAGGGAAGCATTTGGGGATCATTTTGGCTTCGGAAAATGCAAGTTCGGAAGCACCAAGGTACGGAGCATGCGGGATGCACAACCTTGCGTAAGTTGTGCGCGGGGTTCCTCATTGTGCAAACGAAAGGGACCCGAATGTCAAATGTAGAACTCCAATTTTGAATAGTTTGGGAAGCATTTGGGGATCATTTAGGCTTCGGAAAATGCAAGTTCGGAAGCATCAATGTACGGAGCATGCGGGATGCACAACCTTGCGTAAGTTGTGCGCGGGGTTCCTCCTTGTGCAAACGAAAGGGACCCGAATGTCAAATGTAGAACTCCAATTTTGAATAGTTAGGGAAGCATTTGGGGATCATTTTGGCTTCGGAAAATGCAAGTTCGGAAGCACCAAGGTACGGAGCATGCGGGATGCACAACCTTGCGTAAGTTGTGCGCGGGGTTCCTCATTGTGCAAACGAAAGGGACCCGAATGTCAAATGTAGAACTCCAATTTTGAATAGTTTGGGAAGCATTTGGGGATCATTTAGGCTTCGGAAAATGCAAGTTCGGAAGCATCAATGTACGGAGCATGCGGGATGCACAACCTTGCGTAAGTTGTGCGCGGGGTTCCTCCTTGTGCAAACGAAAGGGACCCGAATGTCAAATGTAGAACTCCAATTTTGAATAGTTAGGGAAGCATTTGGGGATCATTTTGGCTTCGGAAAATGCAAGTTCGGAAGCACCAAGGTACGGAGCATGCGGGATGCACAACCATGCGTAAGTTGTGCGCGGGGTTCCTCATTGTGCAAACGAAAGGGACCCGAATGCTAAATGTAGAACTCCAATTTTGAATAGTTTGGGAAGCATTTGGGGATCATTTAGGCTTCGGAAAATGCAAGTTCGGAAGCATCAATGTACGGAGCATGCGGGATGCACAACCTTGCGTAAGTTGTGCGCGGGGTTCCTCCTTGTGCAAACGAAAGGGACCCGAATGTCAAATGTAGAACTCCAATTTTGAATAGTTAGGGAAGCATTTGGGGATCATTTTGGCTTCGGAAAATGCAAGTTCGGAAGCACCAAGGTACGGAGCATGCGGGATGCACAACCTTGCGTAAGTTGTGCGCGGGGTTCCTCATTGTGCAAACGAAAGGGACCCGAATGCTAAATGTAGAACTCCAATTTTGAATAGTTTGGGAAGCATTTGGGGATCATTTAGGCTTCGGAAAATGCAAGTTCGGAAGCATCAATGTACGGAGCATGCGGGATGCACAACCTTGCGTAAGTTGTGCGCGGGGTTCCTCCTTGTGCAAACGAAAGGGACCCGAATGTCAAATGTAGAACTCCAATTTTGAATAGTTAGGGAAGCATTTGGGGATCATTTTGGCTTCGGAAAATGCAAGTTCGGAAGCACCAAGGTACGGAGCATGCGGGATGCACAACCATGCGTAAGTTGTGCGCGGGGTTCCTCATTGTGCAAACGAAAGGGACCCGAATGCTAAATGTAGAACTCCAATTTTGAATAGTTTGGGAAGCATTTGGGGATCATTTAGGCTTCGGAAAATGCAAGTTCGGAAGCATCAATGTACGGAGCATGCGGGATGCACAACCTTGCGTAAGTTGTGCGCGGGGTTCCTCCTTGTGCAAACGAAATTGACCCGAATGTCAAATGTAGAACTCCAATTTTGAATAGTTAGGGAAGCATTTGGGGATCATTTTGGCTTCGGAAAATGCAAGTTCGGAAGCACCAAGGTACGGAGCATGCGGGATGCACAACCTTGCGTAAGTTGTGCGCGGGGTTCCTCATTGTGCAAACGAAAGGGACCCGAATGCTAAATGTAGAACTCCAATTTTGAATAGTTTGGGAAGCATTTGGGGATCATTTAGGCTTCGGAAAATGCAAGTTCGGAAGCATCAATGTACGGAGCATGCGGGATGCACAACCTTGCGTAAGTTGTGCGCGGGGTTCCTCCTTGTGCAAACGAAAGGGACCCGAATGTCAAATGTAGAACTCCAATTTTGAATAGTTAGGGAAGCATTTGGGGATCATTTTGGCTTCGGAAAATGCAAGTTCGGAAGCACCAAGGTACGGAGCATGCGGGATGCACAACCATGCGTAAGTTGTGCGCGGGGTTCCTCATTGTGCAAACGAAAGGGACCCGAATGCTAAATGTAGAACTCCAATTTTGAATAGTTTGGGAAGCATTTGGGGATCATTTAGGCTTCGGAAAATGCAAGTTCGGAAGCATCAATGTACGGAGCATGCGGGATGCACAACCTTGCGTAAGTTGTGCGCGGGGTTCCTCCTTGTGCAAACGAAATTGACCCGAATGTCAAATGTAGAACTCCAATTTTGAATAGTTAGGGAAGCATTTGGGGATCATTTTGGCTTCGGAAAATGCAAGTTCGGAAGCACCAAGGTACGGAGCATGCGGGATGCACAACCTTGCGTAAGTTGTGCGCGGGGTTCCTCATTGTGCAAACGAAAGGGACCCGAATGTCAAATGTAGAACTCCAATTTTGAATAGTTTGGGAAGCATTTGGGGATCATTTAGGCTTCGGAAAATGCAAGTTCGGAAGCATCAATGTACGGAGCATGCGGGATGCACAACCTTGCGTAAGTTGTGCGCGGGGTTCCTCCTTGTGCAAACGAAAGGGACCCGAATGTCAAATGTAGAACTCCAATTTTGAATAGTTAGGGAAGCATTTGGGGATCATTTTGGCTTCGGAAAATGCAAGTTCGGAAGCACCAAGGTACGGAGCATGCGGGATGCACAACCATGCGTAAGTTGTGCGCGGGGTTCCTCATTGTGCAAACGAAAGGGACCCGAATGCTAAATGTAGAACTCCAATTTTGAATAGTTTGGGAAGCATTTGGGGATCATTTAGGCTTCGGAAAATGCAAGTTCGGAAGCATCAATGTACGGAGCATGCGGGATGCACAACCTTGCGTAAGTTGTGCGCGGGGTTCCTCCTTGTGCAAACGAAATTGACCCGAATGTCAAATGTAGAACTCCAATTTTGAATAGTTAGGGAAGCATTTGGGGATCATTTTGGCTTCGGAAAATGCAAGTTCGGAAGCACCAAGGTACGGAGCATGCGGGATGCACAACCATGCGTAAGTTGTGCGCGGGGTTCCTCATTGTGCAAACGAAAGGGACCCGAATGTCAAATGTAGAACTCCAATTTTGAATAGTTTGGGAAGCATTTGGGGATCATTTAGGCTTCGGAAAATGCAAGTTCGGAAGCATCAATGTACGGAGCATGCGGGATGCACAACCTTGCGTAAGTTGTGCGCGGGGTTCCTCCTTGTGCAAACGAAAGGGACCCGAATGTCAAATGTAGAACTCCAATTTTGAATAGTTAGGGAAGCATTTGGGGATCATTTTGGCTTCGGAAAATGCAAGTTCGGAAGCACCAAGGTACGGAGCATGCGGGATGCACAACCTTGCGTAAGTTGTGCGCGGGGTTCCTCATTGTGCAAACGAAAGGGACCCGAATGTTAAATGTAGAACTCCAATTTTGAATAGTTTGGGAAGCATTTGGGGATCATTTAGGCTTCGGAAAATGCAAGTTCGGAAGCATCAATGTACGGAGCATGCGGGATGCACAACCTTGCGTAAGTTGTGCGCGGGGTTCCTCCTTGTGCAAACGAAAGGGACCCGAATGTCAAATGTAGAACTCCAATTTTGAATAGTTAGGGAAGCATTTGGGGATCATTTTGGCTTCGGAAAATGCAAGTTCGGAAGCACCAAGGTACGGAGCATGCGGGATGCACAACCATGCGTAAGTTGTGCGCGGGGTTCCTCATTGTGCAAACGAAAGGGACCCGAATGTCAAATGTAGAACTCCAATTTTGAATAGTTTGGGAAGCATTTGGGGATCATTTAGGCTTCGGAAAATGCAAGTTCGGAAGCATCAATGTACGGAGCATGCGGGATGCACAACCTTGCGTAAGTTGTGCGCGGGGTTCCTCCTTGTGCAAACGAAAGGGACCCGAATGTCAAATGTAGAACTCCAATTTTGAATAGTTAGGGAAGCATTTGGGGATCATTTTGGCTTCGGAAAATGCAAGTTCGGAAGCACCAAGGTACGGAGCATGCGGGATGCACAACCTTGCGTAAGTTGTGCGCGGGGTTCCTCATTGTGCAAACGAAAGGGACCCGAATGTCAAATGTAGAACTCCAATTTTGAATAGTTTGGGAAGCATTTGGGGATCATTTAGGCTTCGGAAAATGCAAGTTCGGAAGCATCAATGTACGGAGCATGCGGGATGCACAACCTTGCGTAAGTTGTGCGCGGGGTTCCTCCTTGTGCAAACGAAAGGGACCCGAATGTCAAATGTAGAACTCCAATTTTGAATAGTTAGGGAAGCATTTGGGGATCATTTTGGCTTCGGAAAATGCAAGTTCGGAAGCACCAAGGTACGGAGCATGCGGGATGCCCAACCTTGCGTAAGTTGTGCGCGGGGTTCCTCATTGTGCAAACGAAAGGGACCCGAATGCTAAATGTAGAACTCCAATTTTGAATAGTTTGGGAAGCATTTGGGGATCATTTAGGCTTCGGAAAATGCAAGTTCGGAAGCATCAATGTACGGAGCATGCGGGATGCACAACCTTGCGTAAGTTGTGCGCGGGGTTCCTCCTTGTGCAAACGAAAGGGACCCGAATGTCAAATGTAGAACTCCAATTTTGAATAGTTAGGGAAGCATTTGGGGATCATTTTGGCTTCGGAAAATGCAAGTTCGGAAGCACCAAGGTACGGAGCATGCGGGATGCACAACCTTGCGTAAGTTGTGCGCGGGGTTCCTCATTGTGCAAACGAAAGGGACCCGAATGCTAAATGTAGAACTCCAATTTTGAATAGTTTGGGAAGCATTTGGGGATCATTTAGGCTTCGGAAAATGCAAGTTCGGAAGCATCAATGTACGGAGCATGCGGGATGCACAACCTTGCGTAAGTTGTGCGCGGGGTTCCTCCTTGTGCAAACGAAAGGGACCCGAATGTCAAATGTAGAACTCCAATTTTGAATAGTTAGGGAAGCATTTGGGGATCATTTTGGCTTCGGAAAATGCAAGTTCGGAAGCACCAAGGTACGGAGCATGCGGGATGCACAACCTTGCGTAAGTTGTGCGCGGGGTTCCTCATTGTGCAAACGAAAGGGACCCGAATGTCAAATGTAGAACTCCAATTTTGAATAGTTTGGGAAGCATTTGGGGATCATTTAGGCTTCGGAAAATGCAAGTTCGGAAGCATCAATGTACGGAGCATGCGGGATGCACAACCTTGCGTAAGTTGTGCGCGGGGTTCCTCCTTGTGCAAACGAAAGGGACCCGAATGTCAAATGTAGAACTCCAATTTTGAATAGTTAGGGAAGCATTTGGGGATCATTTTGGCTTCGGAAAATGCAAGTTCGGAAGCACCAAGGTACGGAGCATGCGGGATGCACAACCTTGCGTAAGTTGTGCGCGGGGTTCCTCATTGTGCAAACGAAAGGGACCCGAATGTCAAATGTAGAACTCCAATTTTGAATAGTTTGGGAAGCATTTGGGGATCATTTAGGCTTCGGAAAATGCAAGTTCGGAAGCATCAATGTACGGAGCATGCGGGATGCACAACCTTGCGTAAGTTGTGCGCGGGGTTCCTCCTTGTGCAAACGAAAGGGACCCGAATGTCAAATGTAGAACTCCAATTTTGAATAGTTAGGGAAGCATTTGGGGATCATTTTGGCTTCGGAAAATGCAAGTTCGGAAGCACCAAGGTACGGAGCATGCGGGATGCACAACCTTGCGTAAGTTGTGCGCGGGGTTCCTCATTGTGCAAACGAAAGGGACCCGAATGTCAAATGTAGAACTCCAATTTTGAATAGTTTGGGAAGCATTTGGGGATCATTTAGGCTTCGGAAAATGCAAGTTCGGAAGCATCAATGTACGGAGCATGCGGGATGCACAACCTTGCGTAAGTTGTGCGCGGGGTTCCTCCTTGTGCAAACGAAAGGGACCCGAATGTCAAATGTAGAACTCCAATTTTGAATAGTTAGGGAAGCATTTGGGGATCATTTTGGCTTCGGAAAATGCAAGTTCGGAAGCACCAAGGTACGGAGCATGCGGGATGCACAACCTTGCGTAAGTTGTGCGCGGGGTTCCTCATTGTGCAAACGAAAGGGACCCGAATGTCAAATGTAGAACTCCAATTTTGAATAGTTTGGGAAGCATTTGGGGATCATTTAGGCTTCGGAAAATGCAAGTTCGGAAGCATCAATGTACGGAGCATGCGGGATGCACAACCTTGCGTAAGTTGTGCGCGGGGTTCCTCCTTGTGCAAACGAAAGGGACCCGAATGTCAAATGTAGAACTCCAATTTTGAATAGTTAGGGAAGCATTTGGGGATCATTTTGGCTTCGGAAAATGCAAGTTCGGAAGCACCAAGGTACGGAGCATGCGGGATGCACAACCTTGCGTAAGTTGTGCGCGGGGTTCCTCATTGTGCAAACGAAAGGGACCCGAATGTCAAATGTAGAACTCCAATTTTGAATAGTTTGGGAAGCATTTGGGGATCATTTAGGCTTCGGAAAATGCAAGTTCGGAAGCATCAATGTACGGAGCATGCGGGATGCACAACCTTGCGTAAGTTGTGCGCGGGGTTCCTCCTTGTGCAAACGAAAGGGACCCGAATGTCAAATGTAGAACTCCAATTTTGAATAGTTAGGGAAGCATTTGGGGATCATTTTGGCTTCGGAAAATGCAAGTTCGGAAGCACCAAGGTACGGAGCATGCGGGATGCACAACCTTGCGTAAGTTGTGCGCGGGGTTCCTCATTGTGCAAACGAAAGGGACCCGAATGTCAAATGTAGAACTCCAATTTTGAATAGTTTGGGAAGCATTTGGGGATCATTTAGGCTTCGGAAAATGCAAGTTCGGAAGCATCAATGTACGGAGCATGCGGGATGCACAACCTTGCGTAAGTTGTGCGCGGGGTTCCTCCTTGTGCAAACGAAAGGGACCCGAATGTCAAATGTAGAACTCCAATTTTGAATAGTTAGGGAAGCATTTGGGGATCATTTTGGCTTCGGAAAATGCAAGTTCGGAAGCACCAAGGTACGGAGCATGCGGGATGCACAACCTTGCGTAAGTTGTGCGCGGGGTTCCTCATTGTGCAAACGAAAGGGACCCGAATGTCAAATGTAGAACTCCAATTTTGAATAGTTTGGGAAGCATTTGGGGATCATTTAGGCTTCGGAAAATGCAAGTTCGGAAGCATCAATGTACGGAGCATGCGGGATGCACAACCTTGCGTAAGTTGTGCGCGGGGTTCCTCCTTGTGCAAACGAAAGGGACCCGAATGTCAAATGTAGAACTCCAATTTTGAATAGTTAGGGAAGCATTTGGGGATCATTTTGGCTTCGGAAAATGCAAGTTCGGAAGCACCAAGGTACGGAGCATGCGGGATGCACAACCTTGCGTAAGTTGTGCGCGGGGTTCCTCATTGTGCAAACGAAAGGGACCCGAATGTCAAATGTAGAACTCCAATTTTGAATAGTTTGGGAAGCATTTGGGGATCATTTAGGCTTCGGAAAATGCAAGTTCGGAAGCATCAAGGTACGGAGCATGCGGGATGCACAACCTTGCGTAAGTTGTGCGCGGGGTTCCTCCTTGTGCAAACGAAAGGGACCCGAATGTCAAATGTAGAACTCCAATTTTGAATAGTTAGGGAAGCATTTGGGGATCATTTTGGCTTCGGAAAATGCAAGTTCGGAAGCACCAAGGTACGGAGCATGCGGGATGCACAACCTTGCGTAAGTTGTGCGCGGGGTTCCTCCTTGTGCAAACGAAAGGGACCCGAATGTCAAATGTAGAACTCCAATTTTGAATAGTTTGGGAAGCATTTGGGGATCATTTAGGCTTCGGAAAATGCAAGTTCGGAAGCATCAATGTACGGAGCATGCGGGATGCACAACCTTGCGTAAGTTGTGCGCGGGGTTCCTCCTTGTGCAAACGAAAGGGACCCGAATGTCAAATGTAGAACTCCAATTTTGAATAGTTAGGGAAGCATTTGGGGATCATTTTGGCTTCGGAAAATGCAAGTTCGGAAGCACCAAGGTACGGAGCTTGCGGGATGCACAACCTTGCGTAAGTTGTGCACGGGGTTCCTCATTATGCAAACGAAAGGGACCCGAATGCAAATGTAGAACTCCAATTTTGAATAGTTTGGAAAGCATTTGGGGATCATTTAGGCTTCGGAAAATGCAAGTTCGGAAGCATCAATGTACGGAGCATGCGGGATGCACAACCTTGCGTAAGTTGTGCGCGGGGTTCCTCCTTGTGCAAACGAAAGGGACCCGAATGTCAAATGTAGAACTCCAATTTTGAATAGTTAGGGAAGCATTTGGGGATCATTTTGGCTTCGGAAAATGCAAGTTCGGAAGCACCAAGGTACGGAGCATGCGGGATGCACAACCTTGCGTAAGTTGTGCGCGGGGTTCCTCATTGTGCAAACGAAAGGGACCCGAATGTCAAATGTAGAACTCCAATTTTGAATAGTTTGGGAAGCATTTGGGGATCATTTAGGCTTCGGAAAATGCAAGTTCGGAAGCATCAATGTACGGAGCATGCGGGATGCACAACCTTGCGTAAGTTGTGCGCGGGGTTCCTCCTTGTGCAAACGAAAGGGACCCGAATGTCAAATGTAGAACTCCAATTTTGAATAGTTAGGGAAGCATTTGGGGATCATTTTGGCTTCGGAAAATGCAAGTTCGGAAGCACCAAGGTACGGAGCATGCGGGATGCACAACCTTGCGTAAGTTGTGCGCGGGGTTCCTCATTGTGCAAACGAAAGGGACCCGAATGTCAAATGTAGAACTCCAATTTTGAATAGTTTGGGAAGCATTTGGGGATCATTTAGGCTTCGGAAAATGCAAGTTCGGAAGCATCAATGTACGGAGCATGCGGGATGCACAACCTTGCGTAAGTTGTGCGCGGGGTTCCTCCTTGTGCAAACGAAAGGGACCCGAATGTCAAATGTAGAACTCCAATTTTGAATAGTTAGGGAAGCATTTGGGGATCATTTTGGCTTCGGAAAATGCAAGTTCGGAAGCACCAAGGTACGGAGCATGCGGGATGCACAACCTTGCGTAAGTTGTGCGCGGGGTTCCTCATTGTGCAAACGAAAGGGACCCGAATGTCAAATGTAGAACTCCAATTTTGAATAGTTTGGGAAGCATTTGGGGATCATTTAGGCTTCGGAAAATGCAAGTTCGGAAGCATCAATGTACGGAGCATGCGGGATGCACAACCTTGCGTAAGTTGTGCGCGGGGTTCCTCCTTGTGCAAACGAAAGGGACCCGAATGTCAAATGTAGAACTCCAATTTTGAATAGTTAGGGAAGCATTTGGGGATCATTTTGGCTTCGGAAAATGCAAGTTCGGAAGCACCAAGGTACGGAGCATGCGGGATGCACAACCTTGCGTAAGTTGTGCGCGGGGTTCCTCATTGTGCAAACGAAAGGGACCCGAATGTCAAATGTAGAACTCCAATTTTGAATAGTTTGGGAAGCATTTGGGGATCATTTAGGCTTCGGAAAATGCAAGTTCGGAAGCATCAAGGTACGGAGCATGCGGGATGCACAACCTTGCGTAAGTTGTGCGCGGGGTTCCTCATTGTGCAAACGAAAGGGACCCGAATGTCAAATGTAGAACTCCAATTTTGAATAGTTTGGGAAGCATTTGGGGATCATTTAGGCTTCGGAAAATGCAAGTTCGGAAGCATCAATGTACGGAGCATGCGGGATGCACAACCTTGCGTAAGTTGTGCGCGGGGTTCCTCCTTGTGCAAACGAAAGGAACCCGAATGTCAAATGTAGAACTCCAATTTTGAATAGTTAGGGAAGCATTTGGGGATCATTTTGGCTTCGGAAAATGCAAGTTCGGAAGCACCAAGGTACGGAGCATGCGGGATGCACAACCTTGCGTAAGTTGTGCGCGGGGTTCCTCATTGTGCAAACGAAAGGGACCCGAATGTCAAATGTAGAACTCCAATTTTGAATAGTTTGGGAAGCATTTGGGGATCATTTAGGCTTCGGAAAATGCAAGTTCGGAAGCATCAATGTACGGAGCATGCGGGATGCACCACCTTGCGTAAGTTGTGCGCGGGGTTCCTCCTTGTGCAAACGAAAGGGACCCGAATGTCAAATGTAGAACTCCAATTTTGAATAGTTAGGGAAGCATTTGGGGATCATTTTGGCTTCGGAAAATGCAAGTTCGGAAGCACCAAGGTACGGAGCATGCGGGATCCCCAACCTTGCGTAAGTTGTGCGCGGGGTTCCTCATTGTGCAAACGAAAGGGACCGAATGTCAAATGTAGAACTCCAATTTTGAATAGTTTGGGAAGCATTTGGGGATCATTTAGGCTTCGGAAAATGCAAGTTCGGAAGCATCAATGTACGGAGCATGCGGGATGCACAACCTTGCGTAAGTTGTGCGCGGGGTTCCTCCTTGTGCAAACGAAAGGGACCCGAATGTCAAATGTAGAACTCCAATTTTGAATAGTTAGGGAAGCATTTGGGGATCATTTTGGCTTCGGAAAATGCAAGTTCGGAAGCACCAAGGTACGGAGCATGCGGGATGCACAACCTTGCGTAAGTTGTGCGCGGGGTTCCTCATTGTGCAAACGAAAGGGACCCGAATGCTAAATGTAGAACTCCAATTTTGAATAGTTTGGGAAGCATTTGGGGATCATTTAGGCTTCGGAAAATGCAAGTTCGGAAGCATCAATGTACGGAGCATGCGGGATGCACAACCTTGCGTAAGTTGTGCGCGGGGTTCCTCCTTGTGCAAACGAAAGGGACCCGAATGTCAAATGTAGAACTCCAATTTTGAATAGTTAGGGAAGCATTTGGGGATCATTTTGGCTTCGGAAAATGCAAGTTCGGAAGCACCAAGGTACGGAGCATGCGGGATGCCCAACCTTGCGTAAGTTGTGCGCGGGGTTCCTCATTGTGCAAACGAAAGGGACCCGAATGTCAAATGTAGAACTCCAATTTTGAATAGTTTGGGAAGCATTTGGGGATCATTTAGGCTTCGGAAAATGCAAGTTCGGAAGCATCAATGTACGGAGCATGCGGGATGCACAACCTTGCGTAAGTTGTGCGCGGGGTTCCTCCTTGTGCAAACGAAAGGGACCCGAATGTCAAATGTAGAACTCCAATTTTGAATAGTTAGGGAAGCATTTAGGGGATCATTTTGGCTTCGGAAAATGCAAGTTCGGAAGCACCAAGGTACGGAGCATGCGGGATGCCCAACCTTGCGTAAGTTGTGCGCGGGGTTCCTCATTGTGCAAACGAAAGGGACCCGAATGCTAAATGTAGAACTCCAATTTTGAATAGTTTGGGAAGCATTTGGGGATCATTTAGGCTTCGGAAAATGCAAGTTCGGAAGCATCAATGTACGGAGCATGCGGGATGCACAACCTTGCGTAAGTTGTGCGCGGGGTTCCTCCTTGTGCAAACGAAAGGGACCCGAATGTCAAATGTAGAACTCCAATTTTGAATAGTTAGGGAAGCATTTGGGGATCATTTTGGCTTCGGAAAATGCAAGTTCGGAAGCACCAAGGTACGGAGCATGCGGGATGCACAACCTTGCGTAAGTTGTGCGCGGGGTTCCTCATTGTGCAAACGAAAGGGACCCGAATGCTAAATGTAGAACTCCAATTTTGAATAGTTTGGGAAGCATTTGGGGATCATTTAGGCTTCGGAAAATGCAAGTTCGGAAGCATCAATGTACGGAGCATGCGGGATGCACAACCTTGCGTAAGTTGTGCGCGGGGTTCCTCCTTGTGCAAACGAAAGGGACCCGAATGTCAAATGTAGAACTCCAATTTTGAATAGTTAGGGAAGCATTTGGGGATCATTTTGGCTTCGGAAAATGCAAGTTCGGAAGCACCAAGGTACGGAGCATGCGGGATGCACAACCTTGCGTAAGTTGTGCGCGGGGTTCCTCATTGTGCAAACGAAAGGGACCCTGTTGGAACTGCCGTCTTATGTATAACTAAGAGGGGGGTGAATTAGTGTTTATCACTTTTTCCGGCCCACTTTCTCGGCTTGTGTAAGCGCGACAGCGTACTGTACTCTAACAGCAGAGCGTTTCTCAGCAATGAGTACAATACCTTACTGTATACTGTTACGATATTTGTCAGAGTAGGTTTTCGTAGCGAGTGTTGCGCGATCGTAATGGAGCACAGTGATATTATCAGTGGTTCTGGCCTTGAATTGACTGCTATCCGTCCACCTTTCGCACACAACAAAGGTGATTCCACTATGATAAAATAATAGGGTGCAATAGAGCCCTTGCACTAGGGCGTATGTTCCTCTCACAACAGTGAGATTTTTTTGTTTTAAAAGGGGGGTTAAATCCCGTACAATAGATGATCACTCGCTTGGCAACGGTCAGCTCACTACACACAGTGGAGACCGTCTTCTCGTTTCGCAGCAGAACTGATTGCTTAATCCTCAGCAGTTGGTATCCCCCCCCCCTCCACCCCCCCCCCCCCCCCCCCAAGGGGCCCCCCCCCCCCCCCCCCCCCCCCCCGCCCCCCCCCCTCCTCCCCCCCCTGGCGTCAATTGGATTCCTACACAGCTCGTTGTCAGCTTAATATAAAGCCTTACGTTATCAAAGAGGCACGAGAGACAACGTTATGTTTAGAGTATATTAATCCTCTCGCAGATAACTCCTTACGGTGAAGAATGTATTCTCAGAGAGCAGCTCGTTTCTGTTTCACAGGCGAATGGATTGCTTCAGTCACTTGTTTGCTCAGCAGAGGATTTCCACAACAGATCTTGTCTCTCCTTAAGTATATAAGTCCTGCACTTGCTTTAAGAGACAAACCGAACAAAGTTGAACCAGCAAAGATCACAGAAGATAGAAACGCGAAATAAGATCACAAAGAAAAACCACAAAGCCACTTAGAAGGTATAACAACGTCCTACACATCAGTTCGTGACTTTGTGGCTACGGTGTTACCACAGGTCCGTGACTCACTGGGCACTGCAGACACCCAGTGCCTAGGGTGGAATTTTCCGGCATCCGTTTGGCTTCGTGGCACGGGCAACCTGCTTTTACTAGACCATCTGTATCAGGGCGTTCAAGACTTCTGGGCCACAGCACGCTCCTGTGCTCGGGGAGAGGAAACTACTTTCCCACTCCGGCGGCGTTCCGCAACATCCTGGCTCTACCCTGGTGGCAGGGCACGAGACTTCTGTGCGCGCACCTCTTTCAACCGCACCGCACACCGCCGCAAGTGGCGTTGTCTAACTGCATCAAACTCCGTAAGGGCTCGAGATCTTCCCTTGGCGAAAAAGACACGACAAGAACGGCGTTACCTTTTGCGATGGGCTCAGCAACCGGTTAGCTGAATGAATGTGAAGGTATCTCACTTAGCTTCCCTCAGACGATTCGCCGGCCTGCTCGTTGAACGCACCGGGAGGACACCTAGTCCCTCTCAGACGATTCATGGGATCTGACCTCAGCCCCTTGACTCTCTCACACGCAGCTTGCAAGAGAAAGAACCAGGAGACACTTAGCACCTTCCGCTCTCAGTCGGAGCACAAAGCTCACTTAGACCACTTAGCCACTCAGACCACTCAGACGCACAAAGGCAGAAGAGGGAAAAATGTCGTCCGATGGTCTGGATTATAACGAAGAAGGGAAGCATAAGGGACGTCCAGGCAATCTTCGAGTTTTTGTTGCCAAAACTGGCAGCGAGGGAGGACACAGCAACGGTACTGCTCAACGTTTTGCTGTGCCATAAAAGGAAAGACTTCAAAAACGGTAAACTTCCTTTTACTTATCTCATCTCAAAATTAGATTGTTTCCAATCTCCAACATCATATCTAATCAATATATTTAATTAAATATATTTAATTTGATATTTTCTCCCATTACAGGAGGGGGAGACGTTGCTGCAGAAGTATCAGACAAATATTTTCGTTCCCAAAAACTAAACAATTGGATAGATTAAATCTCAATATATTTTTGTTGCCTAATAGTTTATAATAGGTCCATTAGGGCTACGTTAAACGAACCTAGACACTCAGGAATAATTATTTGAGATTGATTAAAATAAATCTTGGAAAAAAATCATGATTATTAAAAAATATTGTTTCCATATTTTCAACTTTCTATGCGTAATTTCACAGTAACAGTGTACTGGAACGCAAAATAATATATAACTGACTACTAGCTGTGATTTCTGCAACATATTGCTCAAGCTCATCAATAAGGCTGAACACATAACTTGTGACACATTATTACTGACTACCAGTAACATGTCGCCTTTCACACAGTAACATGTCGCTTAAGTTCATCTTCAAAACCAGGTCAAATTTCTCCCCCTTTGTGATGATGACAAAATATGTCTTAGGGATCGAGCTTTTTGTGTCAAATCCCCCTTCCCTTAAATCCTTAACTCCCCCTGTGAAAACTTATTCTTCTCCCCCTTTTTGTCATATCAAAAAGGAAAAATGAAAAGAGGATAACAAATGGATAGTTTTATTACTAGTGCAGCAAGAATCTGCTAGCACCCAAAAGACAAAGTCAGCTGCCAACAGTTGCTGCGGACGCATCAAATCGAAACAGTTATTAAACAAGTTCAGAAATAGAAGAGCATAGCTCATTCTTAGAAACAACCAATGAGACAGCCTAAAAGATAAAGGAGAGTAGCTCAATCCTAAACTGGAGAGCATGGCTCAATCCTCAAGCATTATCAAGCAAGGTCTGTGGACCATATTTTCCAGGCGGGTCAGCCTCTCAGCAAATCCATCCAGCCTTTCAAGAATGGAGCGTCATGGTTGTAGCTTAATTCCTCACAGAGGGACTTTTCTGAAGTTGGATGGAAGAAGAAGGGGACTCATCCTTGGATCGTAAGAAGCTGCCTTCTCACGTTCAGCATAGCGTTGCTTGCCAAGTGCAGCTGTGGACTTGCCACGGACAGAAGCAGCGATCTGTCGCTTGGTTGGTTTCTTGACAAAAACACCATCCACAAAAACTGGTAGCCCATACTTGCTACAGAGTTAGCTCCAATAACCTGGGAGTACTCCAGGTGTCCATTTGATTCACAGGAACAATCTGCTCCCCATAGAACTGCAGCAAGGCAGTGATAACATGCGCAAATGGAAGTGCCCTGTTCTCGTCCTGGACACAAGATGCCAATATGGGCCAAATATCACACTTCCCAAGTTCACAGGAAGACCTCTCTTTAAGATGAAACCCATCAGTTTCCTATCTATTTTTGGGGGGGCATTTTTTTTTGTCAGTGTCGATGCTGCCAATACGAAGGGGGCCAAGCAAGACATTACTGCCTTGTGAAACATCCGGTTGCTGAAACTC
>JARUPY010000222.1:0-257754 GCA_029817715.1 Melastoma dodecandrum | reverse complement strand
AAAGCTTTTGTGCGCAAAATCGTAACATTTGCAGCTGCGGTGTTTGCTACGCAACACCGTGATTTGCAGCAAAAGCTACGCTAAAGTTAGCGTAGCGGCTACGGGTTTTTTTTAAGGCCTGTGCAGCCGCTTGCACAGCTTCGCTTGCTTGCTCTGCTTCGCTTGCAAAATCTTCGCGGTTTTTGCGTACAAAAGCTTCGCCTTTTGTAAGCAGCCCCTTACAAAACCTACGGTTTTTGTACGCACAGCTTCGCTACAACTTTAGCGTAAGCTAAAGTTCGCAAGCGGCTTGCTTACAAAAGTCAAGCCTTTTGTACGCAAACCGAAGGTTTGCAAGCGAAGCTGTGCAAGGCGAGGGTTGCAACGCAAGCGAAACTTCGCAACGTTTTGTACCCCCGCGCTTTTTCTATTTTTAGTATAAATAAATTCAATAACTATGTCACGATATCGAGGTCCCTCGTTTAAGAATCAAACCGCCGACTCGGCGAGTTACCTGGTTTAACTCCTAAAGTTCCAAGAAAACAAGATCCACCAGGCCAACATGGTCCAATTAAAGGGAAATCAGGGAAAGCCGAAAACGTAAAGAATTCGAAAAAAAAAAACAAATATAGTGTTCGTTTAAAAGAGAAACAAAAAGCTTCGTTTTCATTACGGTATAACCGAAATCTCAACTTTTAAAGTATGTACAGAGAAGCTAGTAAACTCAAAATAGGTTCTACTGGTGAATTAATCCTTCAACGACTGGAAATGCGATTAGACAGTATTCTTTTTCGATTAGGGATGGCCCCAAGTATAGCGTCAGCCCGTCAATTAATTAGTCATGGTCATATACACCTAAACGGTAATAAAGTTGATATCCCAAGTTATCGGTGTGTACAAAAAAGTTAAAATTGTCGGTAGCTCCTAAAAAACACTCTCGTCAATTAAATAGATTCATTTTTAGAAAATTCACGGCAACTTCCAACTCATTTAACACTTCATAAAGATCCGTGTTGAAGGGTGTTGTTGAGCAGATTGTTGACCGAGCTTCAATAAGTTTGAAGGTAAATGAACTTCTTGTTGTTGAATTCTATTCACGAAAAGTGTAAAAAGCTAAAAGTATTTTTCAGGTTCATCTCTAAAAGTGTCTTGGTTTGGCGCTGTGCTTTTGGTAAAGGGCTTGCTCGAGGATCCGTGCCTTGTCGGACCGTACCGGCTTATACCCTAGGCGAGCCCTTACGGGGCTGTGTGAGATCTCCCTTAGATGAGAGCCAAACCCTCACGCGCTCAGCTTGCTTACCAAAGAACCGACCGGTTTGTACGCACAGCATCGCTGTGGCAAGCCTACGGCTTGCAAAACACCATACAAAAGCTACGCTATTGTCAGGCGGTTCAACAGGCTTTACATACCCGTAGCCGGTACGCCGCTAACTTTAGCGTAGCTTTTGCTGCAAATCACGGTGTTGCGTAGCAACACCGCAAGCTGCAAATCTACGATTTGCGCACAAAAAGCTTTGCATTTTGTGAACGCTACGCCTTACAAAAGCTTCGCTTTTGTATCCCAAGGTGTTTGCTTACAAAAGCAAACGCTTTTGTAAGCAAGGTCACTACTGTGACCCAAATTGTGACCTCGCAGCTGCAAGCTCGTAGATTTGCGCACAAAAGCGAAGCTTTTTGTGAAGCTTACGCTTACAAAAGCTTTGCTTTTGTAATCCCAAGGGTGTTGCGTAGCAACACCGCAGGTCCTTGCAAAAGCGTAGCTTTATTGTAAGCAGTTTCCGTTACCGAACTATGTTCGGCTTGCTTACAAAAGCAGAGCTTGGCTGCAAATCCAAGATGTTGCTCTACGCAACATCTAGAGTTTGCTAAGCAAACCCAAGGTGTTGCTTATCTAACGCAACACCGCAGCTGCAAATCTACGATTTGCGCACAAAAGGCATTGCTTTTTGTGAAGCTACGCTTACAAAAGCTTCGCTTTTGTTGCAAATCTACGATTTGCAGAGGCCTTCGATTTGCAAGCGTAGCGGCTTCGATTTGCAAGCACAGCTTGGCTTGCAAACACCCTTACAAAACCTACGGTTTTGTACGCCTGCAAATCTACGATTTGCAAAGGCTTCGCCTCACAAAATGCTTTGCCTTTTGTGCGCAAGCGGAGCGGCGAGTGTTTGCAAGCACACAAGGGCATAGCTTTTGTAAGCAGGTGGTTTAGTATCTGTACAAATCTAACGAGTTGGCAAGCAAAGCGATCTCTTTGGCCCCGATGGGACTCTAGGTGTTTCTTATAAAACCTTCAGTTTTGTACGCAAAGGCTACGATTTGCGAGCAACATCTTTGCCTCACTAAACGTGAGCTCTAGTGCCTGAGCAAAACCGTAGATTTTGTAAGCTCTTAACAAAAGCTATGCGCTTTTTGTTAAGGCTATGCGCACCCGTCGGCGGGTGGAGCAGCACAAAACCGATTCTCTTGCTTGCCTTGCAACAGCCGAAGCTGTGCAAGGCGGGTGTCTCGTTTACCACGTCGATGTTTCCCAAATCAGCGTATGTCACAGCTTTGCTTTTGGCTCACTACGTGAGCATCTAGCACAGGTTGCTCCGTAGGGGGGCTCGGCTAGGTCTAATTTGCAAGCTTGCCATTTACAAGGGGTGGTACCGCAAAGTTGTGCAATGAGCTAAGATTTATAAGGTCTGGGGAGCAGTCCGAACAAAAGCGTTTAGCTTTTGTTAAGCCGCTAACTGGCCCGTTTCGAACCTGTTTCCTAGGCCCTTAGCTTAGGGCAAAAGGAGGTGCTTGACCCGCTTCTTGGCTCCCGCTTGCAGCAGCCAAGCTGCGCAGGCCGCTAGCTCCACCTACAGCTTGACATAATACCTACGGTTTTTGTAAGCATAGGCTTCACAAAAGCGTTAGCGCGCTTTTGTTTAGGCTTAGCAAGGAGCAATGAAACACCTTAATGGCGCGAAGGTCAGCAAGAGTAAGAAGCTGCGCAAGAAGGTCGATTGTCAGAAAAGAAGAGGCATGCAAAACAAAAAAATAATATAGTACAAATACATTAAGAGTAATTGGCAGTTCCAAAAAAACGTACATCAAAATCAAAGAAGAACATCAGAAAAGCAAATTGGAAAAATAAAGGTTTTGAACAAACAAAAAAAGCATTATCATTAAGTAAAGACGCTCTTACTAAAAGTCCGAGCCAAACCAGCCGATCTAAAACTGTAGGTTTTACCAAGTGAACGCTAACGACACAGCAAATCTGACCGATATGCGCGAGCTCGTGCTTGCAAACCCCACCGCGCGAGCGGCGAGTTTGGCACGCCCCCTTGCACAGCAAAGCTGTGCTTACAAAAAGCTTCGCTTTTTGTACTGCAAAAACCGTAGGTTTTGCCAAGGGGAGGCTCTTATTGTATTTATTTGTTTACTAGTGTGGGCAAAAGACCCCCGTAGGCCTAACGAGCCGCTTGCAAATTAGGCCCGAATGGTCCAATTTGCAAGGGCACTCGTACAGGGCGGTATGGTTTGTAGATTCCTAGCCACTCCTAGAGTCCCAGCAAGGACCAAAGTGTTGTTGTGAAGCAACACCATGCAAATCTCTGCTCATCGGAAACCCTTCACAAAACCGAAGTTTTTGTGAAGCCTTACAAAACCCACCTGAACAAAATCGTAGCTTTTGTACGCAAAACCGGAGGTTTTGCAAGCGGTACGGCTGTGCAACGGCGAGCTTAGGTGGCGAAGCACCCCCAAGCGTACAAAACCGTAGGTTTTGTTAAGCGAAGGTTTTGTACAGGTTCAGTCCGGTTAGGCGTGCACAGCTACGCTGTGCAAAGCCCGGATACCGAAACCTTAGGTTTTTGTAAGGCAGAGATCGACAAGAAAGGTTTAATTTTGCGAGGTATTAGTTTGCTTACAAACCCGTCGGTTTTGTACGCATAGCTACGCTTTGACCAGCGGTATCTCAGTAGGCCCCTGCCACAGCTCCGCCATTGATTACAAACCACCTGCTTACAAACCACGCCGCGTAAGCGGCTACGGGTTTGTACGCAAACACGAAGGTTGGCTAGCGAAGCTGTGCTTATTGCAAAATCGAAGCCGCTCCGCTTGCAAATCGAAGGGCTGCAAATCGTAGATTTGCAACAAAATCGAAGCTTTTGTAAGCGTAGCTTCACAAAAGCAAAGCATTTGTGCGCAAGATCGTAGATATGCAAGCTGCGGTGTTGCGTAGCAACACCTTGGGTTTGCTTAGTCAACACCTTGGGTTTGCTTAAACAAACTCTAGATGTTGCTACGCAACACCTTGGATTTGCAGCAAAAGCTTTGCTTTTGTTGTGCCACAGCATCGATAGCAAATCGTAGATTTGCCAAAACCTTGCGAGGTCACAAAGGTGACCCCGTAAATTTGCAAGTCGTAGCACGGCTACGGGTTTTGTACGCAAATCTTCGATTTGCTTGCACCTCGAAGCCCTGGCAAATACGTAGATTTTGCGTACAAAAGCGAAGCTTTATTGTAAGCGTACAAGAACCATACGGGTTTTGTAAAGGCTGTGCAAGGGCATATAATCTGATAAGCTTAAACTTAATCATATAAGCTTTAAAGTACGAGAAACAAACCAAAACCATCAGTCGCCATACAATTAGCCATCACTCCGAGTTTTCTAGATGAACTGTACAGCGAATCGTAGCCCAAACAGAAAAGCGTTTAGCGTTTGTTAAGCGTCCACTTTTAAGATCGGTTCGCGCGAAACACTTCAAAAATGAGAAAAGTAGTTTGCACCGGTAAGAGAGCAGTAGAAGAACTGAAAAAAAAAAAACACCCAAAAGAGTGACCTAGAGGTCCCCCTTGACTTTTAAGACTTACTTTATTTATACTCATAATTATTCCAGAATTTAAAAGTGGCGGTTGTCCCCAATAAGTCTAATGGCCCCAGGACATCACCTTTTCACGGAGGAAACGGGGATTCGAATTCCCCAGGGGATAAAAAATATCAAAGTTTATGTTGCCTGAACTAACGAGTTTTGTGTTTAGTAAATTTAGTCAAAGCGTCACGGCGCGTACAAAACCGTACGGTTTGTGTAAGCAACCCCCGGTTTGTCTAAACTGATAACGAAGTGCGGGTCACCAAGCAAAAGGTCAGCAGTGCCACGGCTTCACGCTTACAAAAGCTTTGCTTTTGTATCGCATCAAGCCGGCCTTGCACAGCCTTGCACAGCTTACGCTGGGACAAGGCTGTGCATAGGCTTAACAAAAAGCTACGCTTTTTTTTTTGTTTCGCAAGCAAATCGAGAGCCGCGACGCTAAACAAAAGCTAACAGCTATTTGCAAGTACCACTTTGGTGAGGTCACAAATTCGGGTCACGTAGTGACCTTGTAATGCAAGCCGGGCGAGCGGTTGCTTGCAAACCCCTTCACAAAACTACGGTTTTGTACGCACAGCACTTCGCTAACTTTAGCAAAGCTAATAGTTCGCAAGCGGCTGCTTTACAAACCCGTAGCCGCCTACGGCTAACTTTAGACTTTGCTAAAGTTCGCACAGACTTCGCTTAATCGAACTACGTTCGGCTTGCACAGCGAAGCTGGTGCACACAATAAGCTTTGCTTTTGTAAGCAGGTAGGTTTGTACGCAAATCGGTAGATTTTGCTTGCGAAACTGTTAGCTTTGGGCTAAAGTTAGCGAAGCTGTGGCACGCCGAAGGCCTTACAAACCCGTAGCCGCTACGCGGCTGTGGTTTGTACGCAACGGCCGAGGTTTGCGTAACAAAAGCTTTGCTTTTGTAAGACGTAGGGTTTGTAAGGCCTGTGCACGGCTGTCCGGCTTATCTTATAAAGAGTGTGGGTAAGAAGGGATTTCGAACCCTCGACACCAGCGCTTCGGAAACGCGATGCTCTATTCCACTGAGCTACAAACCCTATTAACATTTGGCTTTTACTACCCCCCGGGGCTATCCTTTGCATAGGATCGCTTCTTTAGGATTCAACATAAATTAATTTTGTCAGCTTCACGAAAGTGCTAGCGCTTTTGTTTTAGGCTGAGCAGTGGCGCGGGTTTTTGTACAGGCTCGAGTTTGAGTTTGTAAAGCCCGGGACTAAAGAAAGGAAAACTATTTGCTCAGATTATACCGTGCTTGCTTACCAAAACCGTCGCGTTGCACAGCCTACGGCCTGTGCGTACAAAAACCCGGAGGTTTTCACGAAGCCGCCTTGCTTGCATTGCAAATCTACGATTTGCATTAACAAAATCGCGCCAAGGTGTTTATACGTGTATAACTACGGGCACGGCTTACAACAATTAAAGCGTAGCTTTTGTTAAGCGTGCACAGCGTCCAACAAAAGCCTACGCTTTTGTTTACAGCCGGCGTCTGGTCATGTATGTCCGTACGCCCTCAATCAAAAAGTTTACTTGACGTTGTGTAACTTCCCTTTCGGAGCGCTTAGGTTGCAATAGGCCTTACAAAAAACGAACGTGATCACCTTGGCGTACAAAATCCATAGGCGCTATCGCCTTGCAAATCAACGGGGTCACTGTGGTGACCTTCGCAAGCTTTGCAAACTCGTAGATTTGCGCACAATATAAGCGAAGCTTTTGTGAAGCTAACGCTTACACAAATAGCTTTGCTTTTGTATCCCAATAGGGTGTGCGTAGCAACACCGCAGGTCTTGCAAAAGCGTAGCTTTTGCGTACAAAAGCGAAGCTTTTGTAAACCACCTACCGAACTACGTTCGGGACTTGCCTTGACAAAAGCCAAAGCTTTTGCTCTGCAAAATCCAAGATGTTGCTACAGCAAACATCTAGAGTTTGCTAAGCTAAAACCCAAGGTGTTGCTACCGCAAACACCGCAGCTTGCAAATCTACGATTTGCGCACCAAAAGCTTTGCTTTTGTGAAGCTACGCTTTACAAATAAGCCTTCGCTTTTGTTGCAAATCTACGATTTGCAAGCCCTTCGATTTGCAAGCGGAGCGCTTTCGATTTTGCAAAGCACAGCTTGGCTTGCCAAAACCCCTTACATAAACCTACGGTTTTTGTAATCGCGTGCAAATCTACGATTTGCAAGGCCTTCGCCTCACAAAAGCTTTGCTTTTTGTGCGCAAGCGGAGCGGCGTGGTTTGCAAGCCACAGCTTCGCTTACCGGAACTACGGTTCCGGCTCTTGCTTACAAAAAAGCTTTGCTTTTGTAAAGCTAGGTGGTTTGTAAGCAAGCGGCTGCACAATTGTCGCTGTGCTAGGCGTTGCTTTTTGTT
This sequence comes from Melastoma dodecandrum, assembly GCA_029817715.1. Classification (NCBI taxonomy): domain Eukaryota; kingdom Viridiplantae; phylum Streptophyta; class Magnoliopsida; order Myrtales; family Melastomataceae; genus Melastoma; species Melastoma dodecandrum. The sequence continues at coordinate 250,549 of JARUPY010000222.1, read as the reverse complement.
CAGGTGGGTTTTATAAAGGCATTAAAACAAAGGCGTAGCTTTTGTTTAAGGCTACGGTTCGGGTTTACAAAAACCGGAGGTTTTGTACGCACTGCGCCTGTCAATTAGACCCAAAAGGGTCTAATTGGAAGGCGCCACTAGGGGGAGGGGGGGGGGGGGGCAGCTAAAACCGGGACGCCTTTAACAAAAGCTAAGCGCATTTTTGTTAAGCGCGTGCACTGGCTTCGGATTTGGAAACTCCTACTGGGGTCGGGTACGGAGTGCTTACAAAACCGGAGGTTTTGTCGGCCGAACATAGTTCGGTAACGGAACCCTTAGCCTAAACAAAGCGCTATCGCTTTGGTTTAGGTAGAGCTATACAAGTAGGGGCGAATCTAAGGGATTCGAAATTGGAAAGGCTGAGATTTACAAGGGCCCTTGCGTGCATAGACGCGCACGTTAGAACTCCGTTCTGCACAGAAGTCAGTTGCACACCAATTAACCGCTTTCAATTTATAATTAGTGGGTGCTAAAAACGAATAGCTTCATTTCCAATACGTCAGCTGCTTTCTCCCCTCAAAAAGCAAAGTTGCAATTTCAGCCTGCACCACCTTTCAATTGGCTTGTTCAACCTCGATAATGGTAGAATAACGGCAATATTGTTTAAGGCTTGTGGGATAACGAAGGATTTTTCGTTCTAAATGCTTGATAATAATACTCTACCAGGCTCTTCCGTGTTCGCCGTTCGTTGCTAGTTATGAATTAAAACCAATGTTGTAAAGAATATAACTTCTATACATATGCATCTGTTTCAAAACGCATAGCCTGAATAATAATTTTGTAATGCTTCTGCAATAATCACCTTGAGGATTGATTCCGACAATTACCGTCCCTATAATAAACATTAAAAGCTTGGTTTTTCTCGATTTGAATGTCGGAAGAACTTTTAACAAAAATATCAGCAACGGACTGTAAATGTTTTTGTCTATAAAAATTAATCGTTTCTTTTGAGAATTCTAGGCATCTTTATATCTACTATTTATTTTTGTCGCAGCACAGCTTCGCTTGCAAAACCTACGGTTTTTGCGTACCAAAGCTACGCTTTTGTCAAAGCAAGCGTACCGCGGCCTATGCCACCTCCTTGCACAGCGTACCGCTTGGCCCCTCACCTAACGGCTTACAAAAGCGTAGCTTTTTGTAACGAGGCATAGGCCTTCACAAAAGTCGCTTAGCTAAAGTTTAGGCTGTGCAATAAGGGTGTGTGTGCAAGGCCTTGCAAATCGAAGGGATCACAAAAGACTTGCACATTGACTTACAAAACCACCCTGCGTGCTACAGCTTCGCTTGCAAATCACGGGGTCACTTTTTTTTTTTTTTTTGGTGTCACGTAGTGACCTTGCTTACAAATAGCGTAAGCTTTTGTAAGCAAACTCTCCGCAGTCTGCAAATCTACGATTTGCTAACGCTTACGCTTACAAAAGCTTCGGCTTTTTGTTGGCAATCCTAACGATTGCAGCCCTTCGATTTGCACGCACCACAAAACCGTAGGTTTTATTCCGCCGAACGTAGTTCCGGTAGCCCCAAAGGGACTCGTGTTCCTCAAAGGCGCGGTAGTTTTGTAAGCGCTTGTTCCGACGATTGGTAGAAGTTCCACTAACCTTTAGTTTTGCTAGGCAAAGCGTTTGCTGTGCACTGGGTTTGGTAAGGCATTTGAGTTTGCTAAAGGTTGTCGTCCTGCAAAGCTTCGATTTTGCCAGGCGAACTAACACTTTAGTCCCCTGGGACTCGAGGAGTGCATATTTTGTGTCCAGGCCGGCCCTTGATCAGCTTTAGCACTCAACTTTGCTGAGCAGATGGCCTACCGTTTAGGAACCGAAAGGTCGTTATCTATAAACCCAAGCAAGTAGATCGTGCATCTAATTGCAAGTAGACCCAACAAGCCTGAGCATTAGTTTTTGTAATGCTGATATTTTTACAAGAGCACGCACAAGGCATTTTAGACTTTTTAAAGTTGCTAGGGTAGGGTGGGTATACAGTAAAAAAAGGGGACCAAGCCGTGGTGTGGCGCGTAGCTCACAGCTTCGACGAGAGCTAGCGCCTGAACGTTCCTAAAGTGGCTTCTTATTCCACAAGCGCTCTTACTCGCTTAAACAGTAATCACGATTGAAGGGGGGAGTCCCCCGTATAGTTTCGATCTACGATCGACCACCGTGTTACATTTTGTTATTTTTTTGAAAATAGATAGTAAATCCTATTGTATAATAATTTATATGGGTTCAGCAAGCGCTTGACACAGCTCGCCGTTGCTTAAAACAACCCGTAGCCGCTACGCTAACTTTGAGCAAACGCTATTTGCTGCTAAAATCACGGTTGTTGGCTACGCAAATCACACCGCAGCTGCAAATCTAACGATTTGCGCACAAAAGCTTTGCTTTTTTTTTGTGAAGCTACGCTTTACAAAAGCTTACGCTTTTGTATCTCCCAAGGGTTGGTTATTGCTTTACAAAAGCTTACGCTTTTGTAAGCAAGGTCACAATCGTGTACCCAATTTAGTGACCTCGCCAGGTGGCCTTACGTCAACCCAAGGGTGGTTGCGTAGCATACACCTCGCAGGTCTTGCAAAAGCGTAGCTTTTGCGTACAAAAGCTACGCTAAAGTTTAGCGTAGCGGCTTTCGATTTGCAAGCACAGCTAACGCACTTGCAAATCAAGGTGTTGCTACGCAACACCGCAGGTCCCTTCGAGACCCTTCGATTTGCAAGCCGAACGTAGTTAGGTAAGCCTAGGGCTTGCAAAACCTCCGGTTTTGCGTACAAAAGCATCGCTTTTGTAAGCAGCCGCTTACACAACTTCGAGGTGCAGGGGTTTTGTCCGCAAATTAGACTAGCCGAGCCTTTACGGGGCAACAAGGCGCTGTTTGTGCCCCAAAAGGGGTCACAAAGTCACACCAAGGACCATAAAAAATAAATAAAACAAAGTGGCACTATGAAAATTAGCTTATTGGATGTATGCGGGTCCAGCACATATTGGAACGTTACGAGTAGCAAGTTCTTTTAAAAACGTACATGCTATAATGCATGCCCCTTTGGGGGATGATTATTTTAATGTAATGAGATCTATGTTAGAACGGGAACGAGATTTTACGCCCGTAACTGCAAGTATTGTCGATCGTCACGTTTTAGCCCGAGGATCCCAAAACAAAGTGGTTGAAACAATTACCCGTAAAGATAAGGAAGAGAAACCAGATTTAATACTTTTAACGCCGACATGTACTTCAAGTATTTTACAAGAAGATCTACAAAACTTTGTTGATAAAGCGTCTTTAGAAGCTAAATCGGATGTTATTTTAGCAGATGTGAATCACTATCGGGTAAACGAGTTACAAGCAGCAGATCGTACATTAGAGCAAGTTGTACGATTTTATTTAGAAAAATCAAAAAAACAGGGAAATTTAGACGTTTCTAAAACTCAAAAACCTTCTGCCAATATCCTTGGGATTTTTACATTAGGTTTTCATAATCAACACGACTGCCGAGAACTTAAAAAATTACTAAATGATCTAGGTGTTTCAATTAATCTAATTATTCCAGAAGGAGGTTCAGTCACTGACTTACAAAAATTACCGCAAGCATGGTTCAACATTGTACCTTATCGAGAAGCAGGTTTAATGACAGGAAATTATTTATTGAAGGAATTTGATATGCCTCTAATATCGACAACACCCATGGTTGTTGTCGATACAGCTGTGTTAATTAGACAAAATAGGTAAGATAAGTGAGTAAAGGTCTAAAGGAAGAAACTTCAGGTGCTTTCACTATGCCAATTGATGAAGCAAAAGTTTCGTCGCAAAGCGACTTAGAGAAAGTAAGTCATTCAGAAGATCCATTTGAAGAATATATCGATCAACAAACGCGTTTTGTTTCTCAAGCAGCCTGGTTCTCAAGATCAATTGATTGCCAGAATTTAACCGGCAAGAAAAGTGTTGTGTTTGGAGATAGTACTCATGCTGCGTCGATGACGCGAATCTTAGCGCGCGAAATGGGTGTTAGGGTTTGTTGTGCTGGAACCTACTGCAAGCATGACGCCGATTGGTTCCGAGAGCAAGTACAAGGTTTTTGTGATGAGGTGTTAATTACCGATGATCATACACAGGTTGGCGATATGATCGCTAGAAATTGAGCCAGCAACCATCTTTGGAACACAAATGGAACGCCCATATAGGGAAACGGCTTGATATACCCAGTGGAGTCATCTCCTCGCCGGTACATATTCAAAATTTCTCATTAGGTTATCGACCTTTCCTAGGATATGAAGGCACAAATCAAATAGCAGATGTAGTGTATAATTCGTTTACAATTGGAATGGAAGATATCTGTTATAAAATTTTTGGTGGTCATGGATACAAAAGAGGGTTCATAACAAAATCATTATCAAACGTAACCGATGTGGCCCTGGGCACGCTGTACGGATTAAACAGAATTAAAAAAAATAACTGGTTTTGTAAGAGGACGTTTCATTAAAAGAAAACACAGAAAGATTTGCCAGAGAAAAATAAAATTAAACAATCATTTACGATGGAAGTGTTGTATGCAGCAATGGAAGAGCGGCAGGCGCGTAAGTGAATCAATAAGATGTTGATTCGCAGGGTCTGCAAAGTGCAAACGCCTCCACTGATAAATTGCCTAAGCGAAACTTCGCTGTGCATAGCACTGACCAAAAGCGCTAGCGCTTTTGGGTCAGGCTATGCTCAGCGAAGTTTCGCAAGGCCGGCCGGGTCGGTAAACCCTTGTTCCGGAAAGCTGTGCATAGGCTGGTCTTTATTCCGATGGGCTTTGCTATGCGTTTATTTTACGTGCTTACAAATCCATCGCCTTGCAGAGCTCGACGTTGCTTACAAACCCCTTGTTTACAAAAGCTTTGCTAAAGTTTCGCAAGCAACTCGCGAAGATTTGGAGTTTACAAACCACCTGCCACTGCTTCGCTTGCAAACCTTTCGGTTTTGCTTACAAATGCAACAAAGCTTTTGTAAGCAAGCGTAGCGGATACGGGTTTGTAAGCAATCGCGGGACTTAACAAAAGCGTTATGCGCTTTGTTTTGGGCTGTGTACGCAAGGCGTTTGTAAGGGGTTTTGTACACAAATTGACGGAGTCCCGGAGGGAACTAGAGGGTACCCCTAAAGGGTTCATTGATTTGCCAAGCAAAGCTGTACATAATAGCGGTTCGCTTGCTAAAATCTTCTATTTGCACGCGTACAAAAACCGTAGGTTTTGTCAGGGCGTTGTCGGTGGCAGAGGTCTATTTTGGTGGGCGTTTAGTGAGGCTGTCAATAAACACACTTAATTACTTTAGCCAGCTTTCTGCGGAAGGTTTTTGCTGAGCTGTTCGAGGCTACACAGTGTCGCTTCCAAATCGCAGTTCCATGCTCAGCCTATTGCAGAGCATTCTGTCGGCAGGTGGCGTAGCCACCTCTGTTGCAAGGCCGGCTTCAAGTCTATTTTGGAATTAGAAGTATTTTAATAATAATGGTGGATGCGAACTACTATCAGTATTGAGCCATGTATTTAATGTATATACTTTCTGGGGGGCATGACGGCGGTTATTGGGCGGCCGACAAAACCGTAGGTTTTGTAGGTCTAAACCACAAACGAACTGCAAAATTAAGCCAAGCCGGCCGAGGCTTATCCGATCTACGATCGGTTTGGCCTGAAGGGCCTTGTTTGCACGCATATCGTTTTGTAATGAGTAAGATTTGCTTACAAACCCGTCGCTTACCTAAACCAATGGTTTTGTTCTGCAAATCGAAGCCCGCTACGCTTGCAACTCGCTTCAGCTTGACAACCTTCGGCTGCTCTGCGAAGCAGGGAGCAAGCAAGCGAAGCTGGTGCACTGTACTGCGAGGTCACTTTGTGGAACCCTTGGGATGCGTCAAGCAACCTGCGTGTGTTGCTTACGCAAACACCGCAATTTGCAAGCAAAGTCTGTTGCAAGCAAATCGAGAAGATTTGCCAACAGGTTTGTAAGCAACGGAGTGCTCTGCAAGGAGTAGGGTTTTTATGGCTGCGATTATACAAAAACGTCCTCCTTCTTTGGTAGGCTCGACTCGTACGGCCCGACTGCTTGCTCCGCTTCGCTTACCGAACTACGTTCGGCTTGCAATCCGAGTATTTGCAGCAAAAGCTTCGATTTTTGTAAGCAGCCAACGGTTTGCGAGGCCTAGTGCAGCGAGCTCATTCGCTTTTTGAACGCCCTTCGGATTCTCCGAGTTACACGCGACAACCTTAGTACGGTTTAAAAGTTATACTTATGTTTGCCTACTGCTAGATTTTGTGATTACTAGCGGACATTCCGCGTATGAGACGGATGCTCTAACCAACCTGTGCTAAATAGGCATTTTTTTTTGTCATGTTTAGGTATTATAGTATTAAGACTAGCAAACATCTAATAATTAAATCCAAACCTATTTTTTTGGTTTACGCGCTCCTTTATATAATAGGTTTTATTAGAGGTTCGAAGCGTAACAAAAGCGCACAATTATATCAAAAGACATAGGTTCACCGAAAAGGTGCGTGGGGCCTAGAAGCTCTCGTAACCCCAAAGAGATATAGCAAGCAACAATCAATAAACCCAAACGGCTCTTTAGTGATTAACAAAGTTTGACTGCTCTTGTAGTCCATAAAACAAAACGAGGTATCTGACCCTAACAAAGCGAGCCAAGGTTAGCTTTGCTCAACTTGGAGGCTTTAATTGTAAGGTTCCTGTGTTATGTGTTGGTCATGAGTGTACACAGAACACTCGTAGTCCAATAGCCTCCTCTGGCCTTACTCAAAAATGTTTACCCAACGTTAAAAAAAAAAAAATTCATTTTGGTTTGACCGTTATTATCTTGGATTTTGTATTAGGTTTAGTTCCTGTAACAAATTAATAGGACTTTTTGTGACTGCTTATTTGCAATATCGTCGTGGCTGACCGTATTACAAGCTCTTTCTAAGTTGGAATCATTTTATTTTAGCTTTTTTTCTAGCTTTCGGTTAAAACGAATAGTTTGTCTATTTCGCAGCATTCGATAGCTAATGTTGAGCCGGCCTTTGGGTTAGAAGTTCCCTGTTACAACGAAAGCACATCGCTTGAGTTAGAGCAGGTCAAGTCCTTGTTAGCGCTTTGGATAGCAAGGGCCTACGGTCCTTTGCGTTTTAACAAGCACTGAACAAAAGGCGGTAGCTATAAAAAAGTTAATCGTGCACAGCCTAAACAAAAGCTCTAGCGCTTTTGTGTTGCCTTTACTTCAGCCTTGCATATAGTCGATTTGCACAGGGACTGAGCAATCGATACGCTTTGCTCTGCGTAGCTCTCACGAGCGCTTTACTAAATCGAATGGTTTTGTGCAAGCACTCGTTCTACTACCGTAGGGGTTCCTTGCAAATCCGTAGATTTGCGTAAAAAACCCGCATGAACAAAAGCGTAGCTTTTGTTCAGCCATTTGTGCAGCTTTCGCTACGCTTGACACAAAACCGTAGGTTTGCACCCCCGGTTTGCATAGCGTAGCTTTGCAAATCGTAGATTTGGCGTAACAAAAGCGAAGCTTTTGCTATGCACTGGTTGCCACGTAACGGGCTAGGGTAGACTTATTTGCGGACGTTTGGTAAGGAGTATGTTGCTATGAGGTCGCGCAGAGTAAGGCCTTGCAAGCTGTTTGTAGCGACCTCCGAATAAAACGGGGGTCTTGCAACCTTCAGTTGCAGTGGCGACCCCCCCCCCCCCCCCCCCCCCCCCCCCCCACCCACCCCCCCCTTGCCCCGTGTTGCACTACGTCGAAAAGCTGTGGGCGCCAGATCTCGTGCTATCCTAAACCTTAAACGAAATTTAGGTAATATGCACACCTAAAACTTAAGCAAATTCAAAAGTTTTGCTACCGTGGGTGGAGGAGGGGGGGTGGGTAAACAAGGCTGTATAGAACTTTGTCTTGTTTCGTTCAACTCAACATGTTGTTTCGTAAGATCAACACCCGTGTTCACCCTCTTGTTCGGACAAACAAAATACGCTCCCGGCTTAAAAATAAGCGCTAGCGCTTTATTTTGTATTAGGCACGAGCTAAAGAACTGCCTTTCGACCTTGCCACAGCGTCGCTGTGCAAGGGTTGCTTGTGCAATAAAGTTTTAGGAGACGGGTTTAAACCCTATCAAAATCGGTCTTATAAATTTGTTTTTTTTTATTTATATTTTCAAGTATGGTAACAATTTATTAGTTATATTACATTTCTGATTGCTTTTGTTGTAGCAACTCTTTCCCTTTACGTGGGTCTATTAAATAAATAAATTGATTTGATACTTTTTTAGTAATAAATTTATCAGTGACGTCGGATTGCTCGTTGCTTCTTGTTAGCGGTGGTCAAATCTGTCATTTTCACGTGAGGGGATGGGGTTTTTTTTGCTAAGCAATCATTCTGAGACAATGTAGATCGGTGGACCCAAATGTCCTATATACACGCCCACACCGTGTTTCACTATCGGTTCGATTTTGTGTGTTATAGGCTCTTTCGTGTCTTTGCTCAGCTTCGGAGCGCTAGCCTTAGCTAGCGCTCCGAAGCTGAGCAAGACACGAACAAAGAGCTGGTTAGAGCGCGAGCTTCGGTTGGACGTTAGACAAATCGACAGGCCTTGCAAATTTGGAGTAAAGCCTTAGCGCGTACGGGGCAATCTGAGCACAGCTATGCTTTGCAAACCGGCCCTGACAACTAAACCCGCCTGAACAAAACTCGATCTCTGTTGCAAATCTTCTATTTGCTTGCGAACTTTAGCAAAAAGCTTTTGGCTGCAAAATCTACGATTTTTTTTTGCAAGCAGAAGCTGTGCTTACAAAAAGCTTTTTTGTACGCAAAAACGGCGGTTTTGCAAGCGAAGCCTTGCGCACTGCGAACGACTGAACTTTAGCTACGCTTTTGTGAAGCCCTATTGCATTAGCCTTGCACAGCGTACGGCTTGCTCCGCCTACAGCTTACAAAAGCTACGCTTTTGTACGAGCATAGGCTTTCAACAAATGCGTAGCTTTTGTTTAGGCTGTGAACAGGCTGTGCTTGCAAACCCCTTACAAACCACCTGCACAGCGTAGCGGCTACGGGTTTGTACGCACAGCTTCGCTTGCAAGCAGCAATAAGCGTAGCTTTTGTTCGCAAGCGGAGCGGTGAGGCTGCTTACAAAATTTGCAAGCGCTTTTGGTCAAAGTACGTTCGACCGGATGGTCTACTTTGCAGTGGCTTTATACTTTTGGTCTGGCTCACGATCCGGTTTTCAAGGTATTTACATACTTAGGTTGAACAGAGCTCGGTTAGCGCTTGTCCATCGCAGCGTATGCTCAGCCTGTACAAATCTACGATTTACCCAGGCTGAGCAAGCAGATTGGTGGCTACGCAACCTCAGTTGCAGGCGCTCCAAACACCCCGTTTTGCTCAGCTTCTCCGAGCAAGCGCTTGCTCAGCAAACCAAGCGCTTGCTCGGAGAAGCTGAGCAGACGTTTAGGTTACCCTAATTAACAAATTAATTCTTCATGTTCTTCGAAAGGGTCACGAAGTTGTTTAGAAGGCGGTCCAAACCCGACATAGATTGAATACCCTGTGATACTTAATAAAAGACACCATAAAAAAATCGTATAAAAAAAGCTGGACTTTCCATATTTGAATAAAAAAATAGTAATTAGTTGTATACTACCGCAAAGAATACTTGTAAATCGAGATATAAGGTTTATAGATTAGCGGAGGACTGGTTGTGCTCTTGTTACACGAAGCTGAGCTTGTTGAATCGTATTGAAAGGTATCCCTCCGTAGAGGGGCTAAAGCTAGGTAGTAGGTCAGACTTGATAGGTAACCCAAAGGACACCCTTCGTAAGTACCCTGATTGCGGTGTCAGCGAAGGATTCTACTGTGCACAGACTAAACAAAAGCGCTTGCGCTTTTGTGAAGCCTATGCTCGTACAAAAGCGTAGCTTTTGTAAGCTGTAGGCGGAGCAAGCGGGTCGCTTACAACTCGAGGAACCCTTTCGGGGTACCCTCTAGTAGCTACGCTGACAAAAGCTTCGCTTTTGTAGCCCTTCGATTTGCGTATAAAAACCCACCACGGCTGCGTGCAAAACCGAAGGTTTTTGCAAGCCGTACGCGGTGGCAAAAGCGTAGCTAAAGTTAAGCCTATGCACAGCCTTTACAAACCACCTGCTTACAAAAGCTTTGCTAAAGTCCGCCGAACGTAGTTCGGTAAGCGAAGCTGTGCTTGCAAATCGAAGGGTCCCGCAGGGACTGCGGTGTTGCGTAGCAACACGATTGATTTGCAAGCGTAGCGGCTACGGGGTTTGTACGCACAGATACGCTGTTCAAGCCCGTATGGGCCAACAAGTTGCGGTTTTGCGGAATAGATGACAGGAAAGTAAATAAAAAATTGTTTAGAAAGCAGAAATATGTCAACAGCAAGTACAAGAAAAACTTCATCTGATGATAGGTTTGAAAACAACAAGTAAAGGAGTTGAAACAACTCTTGGCACACTATTAAAACCTTTAAACTCAGAAGCTGGAAAAGTAGCACCTGGGTGGGGAACAACAGTTATTATGGGTGTCTTTATGGCTCTTTTTGCCGTTTTTCTACTAATTATCTTAGAGATTTACAACAGCTCCGTTCTTTTAGATGAAATTAAAACCTATTTTTTAAAATTTTGCCGCTGCCTAACCAAAAGCGTTAACGCTTTTGTGAAGCCTATGCAAATTAGACCTAGGCCTTGCTCAAGGCTATAGGTCCTAGTGACCAGTGCCTGCGCTATGCGCTTCGTTAGACCGGGCGTGCAAAATCCCCTTACAAACCTTACGATTTGCGTATAAACCCGTAGCCGCTACGCTTGCAAATCAAGGTGTTGCTACGCAACACCGCAGTCCCTGCGGGACCCTTCGATTTGCAAGCACAGCTTCGCCTTACCAAACTACGTTCGGCGGACTTTAGCAAAGCTTTTGTAAGCAGGTGGTTTGTAAGCAATGGCGAGGTTTGCAAGTGCAGCGATGCCTAAACAAAAGCGCTTGCGCGTGCACAGCAACGCTGTGCACGCGCAAGCGCTTTTGTTTAGGCTGTGAACCCGGTTTGTACTTTTGTTAAGCACGCTCCGTCTTGCAAACGCTTTACTTAAATTGGTTAATTTAGGTTTTTTCTATGGTCTTACTTAAAACTGCCTCTGCTTCGCTTGCACAGCTTGCCTTGCAAAACCGGAGGTTTTGCACAGCACGGCGTAGGCCTTTACAAACCCGTAGAGTTTGTACGCAGCCCCCTGCTTACAAACCAACTGCTTACAAAAGCTTTGCCCTTGTGTGCTTACAAAAGCTACGCTTTTGTACGCAAATCGAAGGGCTACAAAAGCGAAGCTTTTGTAAGCGTAGCTTCACAAAAGCAAAGCTTTTGTGCGCAAATCTACGATTTGCAGCTGCGGTGTTGCTACGCAACACCCTTGGGATACAAAAGCAAAAAGCTTTTGTAAGCGTAGCTTCACAAAAGCTTCGCTTTTGTGCGCAAATCTACGATTTGCAGCTGCGAGGTTTGCTTACAAAAGCTACGCTTTTGTAAGCAAGGTCCACTACGTGGACCCAAAAAGTGACCCCTTGGGTTGCGTAGCAACCTGCGGTGTTGCTACGCAACACCGCAATTTGCAAGCGAAGCTGTGCTTACAAAAGCTTCGCTTTTTGTACGCAAAAGCTACGCTTTTTGTAAAGCAAACATCTAGAGTTTGGTAAGCAAGGTCACTACATGACCCAAAAAGTGACCTCGCAGGTCTTACAAAAGCTACGCTTTTGTAAGAGGGGGCAAGGCTATATTCGCGGAGCAGCTGTTCGGCATCGTCAAGGGAAAACTCCAAAAATATAAAGATTTTATGAACACTGAAGATTGGATTTTCGGAAAGCTCGTTTTAAACCCCCATCAAAGTCAAAATTTGGTTATCTTTATCCCAGATATGTTTTAGACACAGAAAAACTTAGGTCTCGTCCCTTTGGGTGTAAAGCGCGTTTCTCCGAGATGTTGCTTCGCAACATCTTTGGCTCACGTTGTGAGCTCTAGGCTCTATACGTTCGATTTTGGAACCAGAGAAAAGTCGTCGCCAAGTTGAGTTTCTTCATAGCTGGGGCATACTAATCGTGGGTCTAGCCCTTTAACAACGAGAGCAAAGCAATTTTGTGGATAACATGGTACGTAAACAGCCCTTGCAATTTACTAAAGGCGGCACTACAATATTCATAGATATTAGGCCCAGTAGGAATCGAACCTACATTAGAAACTTAGAAGGTTCCTGTCCTATCCGTTAGACGATGGGCCCAACAAAAGAATATGCGATAAATGGAGTGATGTCTGAGTGGTTTAAAGAGCTCGGTTGCTAACCGTGTGTACGGGAATACTGTACCGAGGGTTCAAATCCCTCTCACTCCAACTAGTTTGATGTGCAAACGATTTTTCGCTTTTCGAGTTGGTCTTGCCAGCAGAACTCGCACTTGACTGTTCAGCGAGGTTGATGACTCGCAGCAAAACCGTAGTGCAAGGGCTTGCTCGACGCGACCTCTTGCAAATCTACGCCTTACAAAACGCCAGCAAATTAGACCCGAAGGGTCTAATTTGCTGGCGCGGTGCAAGGGGCGGTTTTGTTCAGGCTTAGCTCGGCACCCCTTTTTAAGTATTAAGTAGCCAAAATCGGGTTTCGCTTTCGGTAAAGGAGCTAAACTGAGGGAGCGAGAGCGCCCCGATATATATATTCGGTTTATTTTAATTTCTTTTGGGTTGAAAGTCAACTCTTAGGATTACTTTCTTGGGATGCTCTCGTTGTCACTTTGTTTACAAAAGTAAAGCGTAAACAAGTTGGTTGTACGGGGTCATGTAGTGACCTTTTTGGCTCACAATGTGAGCTCTAGGGCAGCCCTGGTTTTATACAAACGCTAGCTTTGTACAGCTTTGCTTGCAGCTTTTCGATTTGCGTACAAAAACCTCCGGTTTTGTAAGCAGCCCTATGCACCGCAAAGCTGTACAAGTAGCCAGACTGCTTACAAACCCGTACACTTGCTTACAAAACCTACGGTTTTTGCGTACAAAAGCTACGCTTTTGTAAGCACAGCTTCGCCTCACAAAAGCGAAGCTTTTGTGCGCAAGCCGACGGCTTGCAAAACCCTTACAAAACCATTGGGTTTGTAAGCCGGCTGCACACCCCTTCCAAACCACCTGCTTACAAAAGCGTAGCTTTTGTACGCAAACCTCGCCATTGCTTACAAAACCACCTGCTTACAAAAGCTACGCTTTTGTGTGCACAGCTTCGCTAAACTTTAGCTTTGCTTAAAGTTCGCAAGCCGAACGTAGTTCGGTAAGCGAAGCTGTGCTTGCAAATCGAAAATTTGCAGCAAAAGCTACGCCCTTGTTAGCGTAGCGGCTACGGGTTTGTACGCAAGCCGTGCAAAGGGGCTGCTCTGCGAAGCAGAGCAAGCAAGCGAAGCTGTGGAAGCGGCTGCACAGCTCGCCGTTGCGTACAAACCACACCTGCGTAGCGTCAAACCGAAGGTTTGCAAGCGAAGCTACGCTAACTTTAGCTTTGCTAAAGTTCGGCTGCTTACAAACCTTCGGTTTGCACTCGGCGTGGTTTGTACGCAAACCGAAGGTTTGCAAGCGAAGCAGAGCAAGCACGCAGCCGCTGGCGCACAAAAAGCGAAGCTTTTGTGAGGCTTGCGCAACGAAGCTGTGCTTACAAAAAGCGTAGCTTTTGTACGCAAAACCGGAGGTTTTGCAAGCAAGGGTTTTGTAAGGGTTTTTGGACGCAAATCGAAGAGTTGCAAGCCTATCAAGCGCAACCACGTTACCAAACGCGGTTCAGCGTTTGTTCAGGATTGCTCGAGCGAGGGATCAAACAAACCTTGCAAACCTAGGTTTGGATTTTGCAACGTAAAATTAAGCACAGCATTTAAGTCTGTCAATTACCGAAAACTTTCATTTACGTGACGCAGCTTAGCACCGGTTAAGACCTGGATCGATCTTTAAATTTTTAATGGTCTATTACGCTTCTTGGCTAGAGGCTGTTTTGACATATAAAATAAGGAGAAATGAGGTCGGGATTATAATAAAGAGTGCAGTTGCTATAAGACCAAGAATTTTAACTTCCATACTTGTTTTATATATTTTTAATTAATGTAGGGCCCTCAATAGGATTAGGGCCGGCGCTAGCTCAGCCAAGTTGCTCTAGCGTCGATTCTGATATCCTTCAAGGGTTTGTACCGCACGTCGCTAGCTCAGCTTGGCTGAGCTAGCGCGTTCTTATTTACTGCTTTACAAACTCAGGCGGTCTGCCCAATTTGTCGAGCGTAACTCGCTTACCGCTTGTTGAGACCGACTTGCTTGCTCAGCTTCGCTGCACAGAGGCCGTATGGTCGTACAAAACCTACGGTTTTGTAAGCAAATGAGACCGTACTTGGAACCTCGCCTAGCCCTACGGGGCAAACCGAACTACGTTCGGCCGTAGGGGCTAGCAGTGGCCCAGCTTCGCTGTGCAGCCGCCTGCTTACCAACCCCTTGGGTTTTGCTTAGCAAACCCAAGAGGTTGGTAAGGCAAGCGGCGAGTTGTGCAAGGCGTAGCGTTTGTAAGCAAGCGGCTGCACAGCTTCGCTGTGCAAGGCGTACGTTTTCTAAGCAAGGGTTTTATGATCTTGTGCCTCTGCTTCGCGTGCTCAGCAAAGCCGAGTACGAGGAGCAGCCACATAGGCGACCTAAACAAACCCGCCGAATACTCGTAGCTTCTCAGTAAACCGTGCTTTACGAGCTTGTCTAAAGTGCGCAAACATTTGATTCACTGCTCCGAAAGAAAGCAATTGACAAACCCAATAAAACAAATCGGACTCTCTTTAGGTTGGAACCTAGTTCCGCTACAAATCGAAGAGTTTGCGTACAAAACCAAAGGTTTTGTGAGGCCCCGAAGGTACCTCAGAGAAAGACCGTTTTGTGCGGCGTGGTTGTTTTCGCCTAATTCTAGTATACCATAAATAGAAAAAGCTAGAGAAATTTTTTTGGGTTTACTTCACGGGTTTGAGGTCGCTTTGCTTGTGCAAGACTGAAAGTAAAGCAAGACCTTGCTATGACGATTTTTGTGTTAGGAGCGCTTGCTCCGCTTCCCGGAACACGGGTTAACCTGGCCTTACCTTGGGTTACCGATGGTACGGCCGAGTACAACACTAATTTAGAGACAACTGGGAGTACCTAATACACTGCAAATTATACCTAGGCGTTTACTCACCAAAGGCGAGTAAGCGCAGCGCCTTATGGCACACTGCTCCGCCTTGGAATCCCTACGGGGTCGAACGAGCGCTTACAAACCCTACGCCTTGCAGAGCTCGCCGTTGCTTACAAAGCCCTTACTTACAAAAGCTTTGCTGTAAGCAGGTGGTTTGTAAGCAGGCGGCTGCGTACAAAACCGTAGGTTTTGTAAAGCGAAGCTGTGTAAGCCGTAGGGTTTTTGTACGCAAATCACGGGGTCACAAAGTGACCTCGCAGCTGCAAATCGTAGATTTGCAACGCTACACTTACAAAAGCAAAGCTTTTGTATCCCCAAGATGTCACAAATTGGGTCACGTAGTGACCTTGCGTGCTTACAAAACCAAAGGTTTTGTACGCAAATCGAAGCCGCTACGCTAACTTTAGCGTAGCTTTTGCTGCAAATCACGGGGTCACTTTGTGACCTCGCAGGTCCGTGCACAGCTTCGCTGTGCAGTCGGTTGCAAATCGTAGATTTGCAGCCCTTCGATTTGAAACCACAGCTTCGCTTGCTTGCTCTGCTTCGCTTGCAAATCCAAGATGTTGCTACGCAACATCTAGAGTTTGCTAAGCAAACCCAAGGTGTTGCGTAGCAACACCGCAGTCCCTGCGGGACCCTTCGATTTGCGTACAAACCACGCCGCGTAGCGGCTACGGGTTTGTAAGCAGCCCCTTACAAAACCTACGGTTTTGTACGCACAGTTTCGCTTGCAAACCTTCGGTTTGCGTACAAACCTTACGGGTTTGTAAGCAAGCGGCTGCGTGCTTGCTCTGCTTCGCTTGCAAACCTTCGGTTTGCGTACAAACCATGCCGCGTAGCGGCTACGGGTTTGTAAGCAGCCGAAGGTTTGCAAGCCGAAGGCCTTACAAACCCGTAAGGTTTGTACGCAACGGCGAGGTTTGCACGCAGGTGGTTACAAAAGCGAAGCTTTTGTACGCAAATCGTAGATTTGCAACCCAAGGGACTTGCGAGGTCACTTTGTGACCCCTTGGGTTGCGTAGCAACCTGCGGTGTTGCTACGCAACACCGCAATTTGCAAGCGAAGCTGTGCTTACAAAAGCTTCGCTTTTGTACGCAAAACCGGAGCCTTGCTTACAAAACCTACGGGTTTGCTGCAAATCTTCGATTTGCAAGCCGAACGTAGTTCGGTAAGCGGGGGTGCAGCCGCTTGCGAACTTTAGCTACGCTTTTGCTGCAAATCTACGATTTGCAAGCGAAGCTGTGCAGGGGTTTTGCAAACACGGGGTTTTGGAAGAGAGCGACGCTCAGCAAAGCAAAGCTGTGTAAGGCTGCGATTTGCTAGGTGTCACGGGTCTCGGCTCCGCACTGTTGTTCCAAAGCAACATCATTACGGTTTGGTAAGTGCAAATGCTTACAAAAGCTACGCGTTGGAACCGAGCCCAAACGTGGCTATCGAACTACGTTCGGCGTACAAACCGTTTATTTTTCGAAAACTCAAAGGTGTTGCTTTGGAACATCTTTTTGATTGCTTCGGCACAAAATGGAGAGGTACTACAAAAGATTTTTAGTAACTGGTATAGTATTCACAAGTAGTCTAAACAAAAAGTATTTTATACTTACTTTTTTTAAGGTTGCTACGAAAACAAAAGTTACTCGAGGTTCTAGGTTACTAGGCGAACTTCAAACTTTTCAATTTTTATGATTATCGATTGCACACGCTTAAGGCGACTTAAACAGAAGGGCACCGCTGGTAGTTAAGGCTTAGATTTGTTTAGCCGCTTGCGAACTTTAGCTCCGCTAAAGTTCGCGAAGCTGAGTAAACGCCAGTACTCGACTGGTCGATACCCCCAAAATGGATTAATAAAAGCCAGAGCCTTACTGCGCCTTGTGTTCTTAACGTCGCTGCGCTTTCTTGAAGAGGCCTTGCAAATTAGACCCGAAGTCCGAATGTCCCCTGAACAAAAGCGCTAGCGCTTTTGTTCAGCCTTACAAAAGCTACGCGTTGGAACCGAGCTCCAAAGGGGGCTCGGTTTAAAACCTTCGGTTGATCAGCTTCGCGGAGCAAGCCGCCGAAGATTTGCACTTACCAAACCGTACGGTTTGTACGCTGAACGTAGTTCGATAGCCACGTTTGGGCTCGGTTCCAACGCGTAGCTTTTGTAAGCATTTGCACTTACCAAACCTGCGCCTTGCACAGCCTTGCACAGTGAACCGCTTGCTACGCTTACAAAACCGTAGAGTTTGTTCGTGCACAGCCTAAACAAAAGCTACGCTTTTGTTAACTCTATGCTCTGCCTTGCAAATCGTAGATTTGCACAGGCTTCGCTTCACGGTTCGTTTAGGTTGCTTCGCTTGCAAATCGAAGGGTTGCTACGCAACACCGCAATCCCGAAGGTACCATTCGATTTGCAAGCGAACTTTAGCAAAGCTAAAGTTAGCGAACCTGAACAAAAGCGTAGCTAAAGTTAAGCCTATGCACAGCGTTGCGTACAAAAGCTTTGCTTTTGTAAGCAACGCTGTGCAGGGCCAGCTGTGCGTACAAAAGCTACGCTTTTGTAAGCGAATCCTTGCACAGCGAAGCTGTGCTTACAAAAGCCCTTACAAACCCGTAGCCGCTACGCTAACAAGGGCGTAGCTTTTGTAAGCAGGTGGTTTGTACGCTTAAAAAAGCTTCGCTTTTGTACGCAAATCTACGATTTGCAAGGCTTCGCTTACAAAAGCAAAGCTTTTGTAAGCAAGGGTTTTGCTAACAAGGGGTTTGTAAGCGCCTTGCACAGCCTTGCTGAGCATAGGCCGGTTGACCACCAACCTAATACTTTTTATTAAATCAAAAATAATGATTGAATTATTCAAAAACTTTGTTCTAACCGAAAAAAGTGTTCGACTCATGGAAAAATATGATCAATATACTTTTGATGTTGATGTCAAACTAACGAAACCTCAAATAAAAAAACTTAGTCAAGAGATGTTTAAAGTTGAGGTGGTTTCTGTAAATACTTATCGACCACCACGCAAAAAAAGACGTTTAGGTATGAGTCAAGGGTATAAACCATCTAGAAAACGAGTCATTATCAAAGTAAAAAAAACCAATAAGCCATTGACTTGGACAGCGGAGGACGAATAAAAAAGAGGAGGTTTTAAGAGCCTCATTGCAAATATTAGCCGACCATTCGTAAATTGACCCTTGCGTGCAAATCGAAGATTTGCAAGCGTAACGATGCGTACAAACCCCTTACAAAACCGTAGGTTTTGTACGCGTACAAATCAAAGGGTTGCTACGCACCACCTTGGGTTTGCTTAGCAAACTCTAGATGTTGCTACGCAACATCTTGGATTTGCAAGCGAAGCTGTGCAAGGCGTAGGGTTTGTAAGCAAATCTTCGATTTGCAAGGCATTCACAGATTTGCTATGCAGGTCGGTGTCATAACTCGGAGCAAGTACCTCAGTTAGCGCTTGCAAATAAGACCTAGCGTAACCCCTACGGGGGAACCGGTGCACAGCTTCGCTTTCAAATTAGCCTAGCCCCGACGTATCTAGGCTAGGTTCCAAACCTTCGAGAGCACAGCATCGGATGCTTACTCCGCGAAGCTGTACGCGCTTTTGTTCAGGCTTGTTCACGCAAGGCGTAGATTTACAAGCGCTTCAACTTATAGTCACCTAAAAAAAGTCACCTAATACGATCAAGCAATAACTTGAGATTCTCCAAAGCCCTCTCAGCCATTAAAAAAAATAGAATCCAAGCCCCAACTCTAGCTCTTAGGGGTCTAAAAGCTGGGCTACCCCCTCCCCCCCCGCCCTCGTGACCCCTTCGGGGTTCTTTCGGTTTTTTTTTGGGGGGGTATAAATCGCTTTGATCTTAATTTGGAGAGGTATATAAAAAGCAAAACAATTAAAAAAATTATGGGAATTCGTCTATATAGAGCCTATACGCCAGCAACCCGACAACGCTCGGTTTCTGATTTTCAAGAGATTACTTCCTCTAAACCGGAGAAACGACTCCTTTCAAAAAAAAATTATTACGCTGGAAGAAACAATAGAGGTATTATTACAAGTCGACACCGAGGCGGTGGACATAAGAAACTTTATCGGCAAATTGATTTTCAAAGAGATAAAATAGGAATTATAGCGAAAGTAGCTTCTGTACAGTATGATCCAAATAGAAACGCACGTATTGCCCTTCTTCATTACCAAGATGGGGAGAAACGATATATTCTTTATCCTCGTGGGCTACAAACTGGGGAAAACGTACTAGCAGACGGGGAAGCACCTATATTCGTTGGGAATGCTTTACCTTTAAACAACATGCCTCTAGGAGCAGATATCCATAACGTTGAACTTTTCCCCGGTCGAGGTGGTCAACTCGTAAGAGCTGCTGGTTCCTCTGCTCAACTTATTGCAAAAGAAGGCGAATTTGTAAGTATCCGCTTACCTTCTGGAGAAATACGATTAGTTCTTAAAGGATGTTGGGCCACTATAGGACAAGTAGGAAACTATGATGCAAATAACCTAACAAAAGGAAAAAGCAGGAAAACAGAGATGGTTAGGGAGACGACCGACTGTACGAGGCGTTGCAAAAAACGCTGCCGATCATCCACATGGTGGGGGTGAAGGTCGAGCACCTATTGGTCGTTCACACCCGGTTACACCTTGGGGAAAACCCGCTTTAGGGCGTCATACAAGAAAAAAGAAAAACAAAACGAATAAATTTATAATTACTGGTCGCCGGCGCGGTCGACGTAAATAAGGTAGTCTGTGTTAAATCGCCGAGTTAGATCTATAATTTTACAATTGCCCGAAAAGCGAGCGCACCAATTGAAGTTCGTACTGCGTGCGCGTTGCTCCACTTTTCTGAGCAAGGAAGTCCTCACGCTGCTTAGCACTCACTCACCTTGCTCAGCGAAGCTGAGCAAGGTGAGTGAGTGCTAAGCAGAGTATAAGTGTGCAAATAACGCCCGACAAATAAGCCCCTTCTTACAAATAAGGCTTCTGCATACCAAAGCGTTGCTTACAAACCCCTTGCTTGCAAACCCGTACGTTTTGCGTACAAAAGCGTAGCTTTTGTAAGCACAGCCGGCCTATGCACAGGCTGTGCAAGGCTTCGCTTGCAAAACCTTCGATTTTGCAAGCGAAGCGGTCCGTACAAAACGTACGGGTTTGTAAGCGCCTAGCTTGCCGAGCGTAGCTCGGTTACCCCTTGCAAACCCGTGCACAGCGAAGCTGTGCACAGGTTTGCAAGCGCTTTTGTTCAGGCTTGTTCGCGCAAGGCGTAGATTTAGAAGGAGGGTCTTATTTTTTGCCGCGTCGCTTGCAAATCTTCGGTTCGCTTGCAAATTGCGGTGTTGCGTAGCAACACCGCAGCTGCAAATCGTAGATTTGCGCACAAAAGCGAAGCTTTTGTGAAGCTACGCTTACAAAAGCTTCGCTTTTGTTGCAAATCTACGATTTGCAGCCCTTCGATTTGCACGTAGCACTTCTAGGCCCTTTTGAAAAACCAGTACCGGATTCCGGCCACCTGGTCGCTCAGAACAAGCGATATCAAAAAACAAATAGTTGCGTAGGCCAAGAAAAAATAAACATAAAGTATAAAGAAGTCGAGTATGTCACGTTCATTAAAAAAAGGTCCGTTTGTTGCTGATTCATTTGCTAAAAAAAATAGAGAAATTAAATACTCAAGGTGAAAAAAAAGTTGTTTTAACTTGGTCACGTTCTTCAACGATCGTACCAATGATGATTGGCCATACAATTGCCGTTCATAATGGTCGTGAGCATTTACCAGTGTTCGTTACGGATCAAATGGTCGGGCACAAGTTGGGAGAATTTTCACCAACTCGTATGTTTAGAGGGCATGTCAAAAGTGATAAAAAATCTCGCCGTTAAACTCTCGTAAGCCCTCCTTACAAATAGCTGCCTTGCAAATCTACGCCTTGCGTGAAGAAGCCTGTACAAAAGCGCTTGCGCTTCGGTCAGCCTTACAAAGCTTTTGGCAAGTAAGCACAGAGGCGCCGCGGTTTTTGTACGGCTAATAATTGTAAGAGCTCCGTGCTCTCTTGCGCTTGGCGCTAATGAGAGCGAAACTCTTACAAAACCGAAGACAACGTCGTCGCCTTCGGTTTTGTAGAGTTAGTTAGAACAAGACTTGTCGATTTTTTCAATCGCGTGCAAATCGACGCCTTTCGTGAACAAGCTTGAATAAAAGCGCGTACAAAACCTCCGGTTTTGTACGCGCTTTTGTTAAGCGATGCATAGTTACGCTTTGCGGAGCGTCGCCTAAACTTTAGCTAAGCGCTTTTGTTAAGCCTATGCTCCGCTTACAAACCCTACGGTTTTGTACGCTTGGCTGCAAATCACGGGGTCACAAAGTGACCTCGCAGGTCTTGCAAATCGTGCACAGCTTCGCTGTGCAGTCGGTTGCAAATCTACGATTTGCGTACAAAAGCGAAGCTTTTGTTACCCTTCGATTTGCACGCAGGCCGTGCAGGCGGAACGGCAAGCTGTGCAGCCGCCTGCTTACAAACTACCTGCTTACAAAAGCTTCGCTTTTGTAAGCAGGTGGTTACAAAAGCGAAGCTTTTGTACGCAAATCGTAGATTTGCAACCCTTCGATTTGCAAGCGAACTTTAGCAAAGCTAAAGTTAGCGAAGCCTTGCAAATCGAATATTTGCAGCAAAAGCTACGCTTTTGTAAGCAAGGGGTTTTGTAAGGGCTGTGCAAGACATAGGGTTTGGGGCTCGGTTCCAATGCGTCGGTTTTGTGCTAATCGGAACAGAGTTCCGGTTTGCAAACCTACGGTTTGCATTCCCTTTCGCACAAAAGCTTCGCTTTTGTGAGGCGTAGCTGTGCACAGGTTACCCGGAAGGGGGTAGGTCTAATTTGCAAGCGCTAACCGAGCTATGCTCGACCTCACTAAAAAAAATAAATATTATTATGGGTCAAAAAGTTAATCCTTTAGGTTTTCGCTTAGGTGTTAGCCAAAAACATACATCTCACTGGTTTGCTAAAAGCCATCAATATTCACAATTAGTTATTGAAGATCATTTTTTACGGGAATCAATTCATAAAAAATTCCCAAATGCCGGTATCGATTCAATACATATTGAAAGAGAAGTAGATCGAATAAGTATTGTAATTGCATCCGCACGACCACGCCAGCTTTTAGGTTTTTTTAATCGAGAAGAAAATAGTTATGTAGGAATTCAGAAATTACGTGATCAACTAACAACTCAATTGAGTACTTATCGTCGAAATAATCGGGCAAAAAATCAATCTAAAAAGCGGATGGTATTGAACCAGTCTCGGCCCGAAGGACCCCCCGAACTACGTTCGGCCAGCGGGCTTACAGGCCAATCGACGGCCCCGGCTGCCGGCTCTGATCGCCCTTCTGACTTAGCGGAGCGCTCGCAAATCGAAGATTTGCAGGCGCTAGCGCCATCCAAAGAGTCTGCTGAGACTGCACTAAACGACTCGGCCCCTAGCCGTGTAGAACAAGGGTCGGTTGTAGACACAAGCAGTACCGAAAATCAAAGTCAAGCGGCTGAATTTATTAGTACAGAAGGACCAGTTTATATAAGTATTCATTTAACAAAAGTTTCTGAACCGAACGCTTCTGCAGCGTGTTTATCAGAATTTATTGTTGAAGAATTAGAAAAGCGCGTTCCATTTCGCAGAGCTTTAAAGCAAGCTGTTCAACGAGCCCAACGTGCATCTGTAAAAGGAGTCAAAGTTCAAATTGCAGGACGCTTAAATGGTGCTGAGATTGCTAGAAGTGAACGAAATTCACAAAGGACAAGTTCCTTTGCATACCCTTCGCGCAAAAATGCAATATCATTCACGCACAGCAAAAACCATTTATGGCCTTTTAGGCGTAAAGGTATGGGTTTTTACTGGTTTTTGATAAAATAAACACAGAATTTAAGCTAGAGCGGAGAACTTTAGGCCCTACGGCCCTACGGTCGGCATTAAAAGAGTAATCGTCACTCCGCAATGGAAAGGCTTACTGCCAGGTTTAGCTTTGCGAGGGCTTGCAGCAAGCCTTCTCCTTCTTACTCTTGTACAGCCTAAACAAAAGCGCTCTTGTACAGCCTAAACAAAAAGCGCAAGCGCTTTTGTTAAGCGTACGCTTGCTTGCTCGGCTTTGCGTGCAAACCCGTAGCCTTGCACAGCCCTTATAAACCACCTGCTTACAGAAGCTTTGCTAAAGTGTGCTTACAAAACCGGAGGTTTTGTAAGGGGCTGCGTGCTTGCTCTGCTTCGCTTGCAAATCAAGGTGTTGCTACGCAACACCGCAGGTTGCTACGCAACCCTTCGATTTGCGTACAAACCACCTGCACAGCGAAGCTGTGCGAACTTTAGCAAAGCTAAAGTTAGCGTAGCGGCTACGGGTTTGTAAGCAGCCGAAGGTTTGCAAGCGAAGCAGAGCAAGCAAGCGAAGCTGTGCTTGCAAATCGAAGGGATACAAAAGTGAAGCTTTTGTAAGCGTAGCTTCACAAAAGCTTCGCTTTTGTGCGCAAATCTACGATTTGCAGCTGCGGTGTTGCTACGCAACACCGCAATTTGCAAGCGAAGCTGTGCTTACAAAAGCTTCGCTTTTGCAAGCGAAGCTGTGCTTACAAAAGCGAAGCTTTTGTGAAGCTACGCTTTTGCAAGACCTGCGGTGTTGCTACATAACACCCTTGGGATACAAAAGCTTCGCTTTTGTGCGCAAATCTACGATTTTGCAGCTGCGAGGTCACAAATTGGGTCACGTAGTGACCTTGCTTAGCAAACTCTAGATGTTTTGCTTACAAAAGCTACGCTTTTGTAAGCAAGGTCACGACGTGACCCAAAAAGTGACATCTTGGATTTGCAGCAAAAGCTTTGCTAAAGTTAGCGTAGCGGCTTGCACAGCTTCGCTTGCAAACCTTCGGCTGCTTACAAACCCGTAGCCGCTACGCTAACTTTAGCTTTGCTAAAGTTCGCACAGCTTCGCTGTGCAGGTGGTTTGTACGCAAATCGAAGGGTTTGCGTAGCAACCTGCGGTGTTGCGTAGCAACACCTTGATTTGCAAGCGAAAGCAGAGCAAGCACGCAGGGGTTTGTACGCAGCAGCTTGTGGGTTTTTGTAAGCGTAACTGTGCACCGGTTGCTCAGTAGGGGCTATAATATGTCGAATTTGCAATCGGTTTCGCTGTACAGAAAGCAGCCTTAAATGAACTAAATAAAAAGAGAGAATATGTTAAGCCCTAAGAAGACAAAATTTAGAAAACAACAACGTGGCAGAATGAGAGGTGTCGCTAGTCGTGGTAATAAGATAGCTTTTGGTGATTTTGCTTTACAAGCATTAGAGCCCTGTTGGATTACTTCTCGTCAAATCGAAGCGGGTCGTCGAGCCATGACGCGTTATGCAAGAAGAGGTGGAAAGCTTTGGATACGGGTTTTCCCTGATAAACCAGTCACTGCACGTGCTGCAGACACTCGTATGGGTTCTGGAAAAGGTTCCCCTGAGTATTGGGTCGCAGTTGTAAAACCAGGTAAAATAATATACGAAATGCGTGGTGTGACGGAATTGATTGCTCGTACCGCAATGCGAAATGCATCTTATAAAATGCCAGTCAAAACACTTTTTCTGTTACGCGGTAAGCAGGTGGTATAGTCCACTTCTTAAGATTTATGGGGAGCATTGGGTTTTGCAAATGGCGTACAAAACCCTTACAAACCACCTGCTTACAAAAGCTTTGCTTTTGTAAGCAGCCGCTTGCACCGCAAACCTGAACTTTAGCTAAGTGCTTTTGTGAAGCCTATGCACACCCTTGCACAGCGTACCGCTTACTCCGCCTACGGCTTACAAAAGCTACGCTTTTGTACGAGCATAGGCTTCACAAAAGCGCTTAGCTTTTGTTTAGGCTGTGCACAGGTTGTGCAAGCAAACCGAAGGTTTGCAAGCGAAGCAGAGCAAGCACGCCGGCTGTGCGTACAAAACCGTAGCCGCTACGCTAACTTTAGCTTGCACAGCTTCGCTGTGCAGGTGTTTTGTAAGGGTTTTGTACGCAAATGGACGGAGTCCCGAAGGGACTAGAGGGTACCCTGAAGGGGTTCCCTCAATTTGCAAAACTGCGCCTCGGCCGGTACATAGCCGCACCGTCGGACCGGTCCGGTTAGGTCGGCCCTTGCTTGCACAGCGTAGCTGTGCTTGTCTTGCATTTCTACGATGTGCGAAGAAAACGCGCCTCAACAAAAGCGCTTGCGATTTTGTGAAGCCGCTGTGTAAGTTTTGTACGCTTGGGTTGCTTCACTTGCAAATCGAATGTTTGCTGCTCACCTCGCCTTGCACAGCCTTGCACAGCTAGGCTGTGCAAGGCGAGGTGAGCAGCCGAAGCCTGAACAAAACCCTGGGTCTTGCTTGAGCCAAGTGGCTTAAGAAAACAACTAGTATGGCTGTATCAACTTTTGGTCTGGCTGAGCATAAAGACGAGCACTCGCCTAGACTTAGCTTTCAGAGCCTTCGGTTTGGTAAGTCTGGCTTACCAAACCTTCTGTTTATAGCTGTTTGTCTAGACCGGCTCGGTTAGACAAAAATTTAACTTTAGAAACCAAGAAATAGTATTATGATTCAAACCACAATCATATCTTAACGTCGCAGACAATAGCGGTGCAAAAAAATTAATGTGTATACGTGTTTTAGGTGTGAATCAACAACAATTTGGTACAATTGGCGATGTTATTGTAGCTGTCGTAAAAGAGGCGCTCCCTAATATGTCTATAAAAAAATCAGATATAGTTCAAGCAGTATTGTCCGAACGTGCAAAGGTCTAAGACGAGAGAACGGTATGTTTATACGGTTTGACGACAATGCCGCTGTTATAATAAATAAGGAAAAAACCCCCCGCGGTACGCGAGTTTTTGGACCTATTGCTCGAGAGTTGCGTGATCGTCAATTCACAAAAATAGTCTCTTTAGCACCAGAAGTGGTTTAGTTAAACAATCTAATACAAAGAGGTTGGTTATCTACCTTTTTTGTTGCGTCGTTAATCACCTACTTGCCATGTTTGTTCTGATTTAGGTTTCGACTGAGCGTTATGAACGCTTGCAAATAATGTCTAGCCCTTCCGGCTAGCTCGAATTACGTACCTTGCGGAACTTACTCACTAAAGGCGAGTAAGCGCCTTACAAAACCCTTACAAACCCAAAGGGTTTGTAAGCCGGCTGCACATCTTCGATGTGCAACCGCTACGATTTTGTAAGCCTGACTGACGTCCAGTCAGCCGATCGATTGTAACTCGTCGATTTGCAGAGCTAAGATCGGCGTAGATCGTGAGTCTCTCGTATGAAAAATCCTCGCTCTGCAAATCGACGAGTTATCAATCGACGCTTTGCATATTTACACCCTACGGCTGAACGTACCCTTAACAAAACCTCCAGTTTTGTTAAGCCTTACCAAACCTACGCCTTGGAACCGAGGGCCTTACAAAACCCTTACAAACCAAAAGGGTTTGTAAGCCGGCTGCACATCTTCGATGTGCAACCGCTACGATTTTGTACGCCAAACCGGAGGTTTTGCAAGCGAAGCCTTGCAAATCGTAGATTTGCGTACAAACCCGTACCCGCTACGCTAACTTTACCAAAGCTAAAGTTCGCAAGCAAATCGAAGATTTGCCACAGGTTTGTAAGGTCTGTGCAAGCGACTGCACAGTGACTGCGCAGCTTCGCTTACCGAACTACGTTCGGCTTGCAAATCTTCGATTTGCAGCAAACCACCTGCACAGTTTCGCTTGCAAACCTTCGGTTTGCGGACAAACCCGTAGGGTTTGTAAGCAAGCGTAGCGGGTACGGGTTTGTTAGCAAGCGCCGGCTTAACAAAAGCGCTTGCGCTTTTGTTTTGTTTAGGCTGTGCAAGGCGTGCGGTTTGTAAGCAAGCGGCTGCACAGCCTTGCTTACAAAAGCTTCGCTTTTGTACGCAAAACCGTAGGTTTTGCAAGCGTAGCTGTGCACAGGCTGTGCAAGGCGAGCTGTGCAAGGGTTTTGTACAGGCTACGTTCGGCCAGATCAAAGATTGGTCTATCTTTGCCAGGTGTGCAGTAGACCTTCGCAAGGGTTGGCTTACTAAAAAAAAATGAATATATGGCACAAAGATTAAAAACATTTTATACCAAATCTATTCTTCCAAAATTAATGGAAACTTCGAGTGCAGCTGGTTCTAACTTATACAAATTCTCTTGAGCCGCCAAGAATTGAAAAAATTGTTATTAATAGAGGTCTTGGTGATGGTTCACAAAATTCTAAAATAGTTGAATCTTGTCTCAAAGAACTTACGTCTTTAACTGGACAAAGAGGTATCATTACCCGATCTAAAAAGGCTATCGCCGGGTTTAAGATTAGAGAGCAAGCTTCGGTAGGTGTTTCTGTGACGTTACGCGGTGATCGAATGTACGGTTTTTTGGATCGTCTTATAAATTTAGCTTTGCCCCGAATTCGTGATTTTCAAGGAATAAATCCAAAAAGTTTTGATGGACATGGTAATTATAGTTTAGGATTAGAAGAACAACTAATGTTTCCAGAAATTGATTATGATAAAATTGATCAAATTCGTGGAATGGATATCTCTATAGTGACTACCTCAAAAAGCGATACGGAAAGTCGAATTCTTCTAAAAGAATTTGGTATGCCCTTTAGAGAAAAAGCTTAATTCTTTTGCTCTAAAGCTAATTTGACGCGGTTGTGTAAAAACGTAGCTTTTGCAAAGCCTGAACAAAACATTGCTACAAAGCTCCGATTTGCTACTGCTGAGCGCTTACTCTTGTATTGCAATTCTTCGAGTTGCAGCCGTTAGATTTTAGATGCGCTTGCAAATCTACACCGATCTACGATTGGATATGATTTGCGTGTACTCCGCGACTGCAAATCTACGCCTTGCGTGAACAAACCTGAAGCGTGCGCAGTCTAAACTTTAGCTAAAGCGCTTTTGTGAAGCCTATGCTCCGCTTACAAAACGTACTGGTTTTGTAAGCGGGGCAAGCGGTTCGAATACAAACCCCTTACAAAACCTACGGTTTTGTACGCTTACAAAAGCGAAGCTTTTGTACGCAAATCTACGATTTGCAAGGCTTCGCTAACAAAAGCGTAGCTAAAGTTCGCAAGCGGCTTGCACGGCCGAAGGCCTTACAAACCCGTAGCCGCTACGCTTTGCGACAGCGAAGCTGTGCAGGTGGTTTGTACGCAACGGCGAGGCTGCTTACAAAAGCGAAGCTTTTGTACGCCGAACGTAGTTCGGTAAGCGAAGCAGAGCAAGCACGCAAGGCGTCGCGGCTCCGGCTTACAAACCCAAAGCCTTGCGTGCTTGCTCTGCTTCGCTTTTGTGCGCAAATCTACGATTTGCAGCTGCGAGGTTTTGCTTACAAAAGCTACGCTTTTGTAAGCAAGGTCACTACGTGACCCAAAAAGTGACCCCTTGGGTTGCTTGCAAACCTGCGGTGTTGCTACGCAACACCGCAATTTGCAAGCAAAGCTGTGCAAGCAAATCGAATATTTGCAACAGGTTTGTAAGCAGGAGGCTGCGTGCAAACCGAAGGTTTGCAAGCCGTAGGCCTTACAAACCCGTAACCGCTACTCTTGCAAATCGAAGATTTGCAGCAAAAGCGTAGCTTTTGTTCGCACAGCTTCGCACAGCTTCGCTTAACCGAACTACGTTCGGCGGACAAAAGCGTAGCTTTTGTAAGCAGTGTGGTTTGTACGCAACGGCGAGCTTTTGTACGCAAAACCGGAGGTTTTGGCAGCAAGGGGTTTGTAAGGGTTTTGTTCTCCACAACTTTGATTGCAAATTAGACTCGCCTAGCCCCTACGGGGCAACCTGTGCGAAAGTTTTGCTTCGCTCGTAAATCGAATATTTGCAGCGAAAAGCTACGCTTGCAAATTGCGGTGTTGCGTAGCAACACCGCAGGTTGCAAGCAACCCAAGGGGTCACTTTTTGGGTCACGTAGTGACCTTGCTTACAAAAGCGTAGCTTTTTGTAAGCAAACCTTCGCAGCTGCAAATCGTAGATTTGCGCACAAAAGCGAAGCTTTTGTGAAGCTACGCTTACAAAAGCTTCGCTTTTGTTGCAAATCTACGATTTGCGAAGCCCTTCGATTTGCGTACAAAAAACGCGCCTAAACAAAAGCGCTTGCGCTTTTGGTAAGCCCGCGGCCGAGCCTAGGCTCGGTTTTTGTTTACGTGTGCAAGCCTTCACAAAAGCGTGAGCGCTTTTGTGAAGGCTACGTTTTGTCCATACGTAAGATAAAAGTAAAAAAAAGTAAAAATAATGGTTAACGACACAATAAGTGATGTATTAACTCGGATTCGTAACGGGTGCTTAATTCAAAGCCAAATAGTATTAATACCATTAACTAAATTAAGTGAACAAATCTGTCATACTTTACAAAAGGAGGGGTTTAATCGATTCTTTTAAAAGAGATTCAAAAAATCGATCTTTCGAAATTACATTAAAATACAAAACAGAACCCTACTCCGCACAGCTGAGTAAGGCAGCCCCCTCTAGAAAATCGTGTATTACAAATTTACGGCGAATTAGTAAGCCTGGTTTAAGAGTGTACACCCAAAATCAACAAATACCTACTGTACTAGGGGGTATGGGTATTCTCATTATCTCTACCTCTCAAGGGATTATGACAGATCGTGAAGCCCGATTTCGAGGAATTGGAGGTGAAATCCTATGTTCTGTTTGGTAAATTGAGTAAACCAAAGCATACGTATCGGTCACTCGTTTTAAGGGGTTCTAAAGCCTTCAGATCTGTTGACCCGAAACCTTATGTGCAAGCGCTCGTAAGGAGCCTTGCAAATATATCCCTTACAAAACCCCTGCACAGCGAAGCTGTGCAAGCGGCTGCACAGCGCTTACAAACCCTACGCCTTGCACAGCGAAGCTGTGCAAGGCGAGGTTTGCACGCAGGTGGTTACAAAAGCGAAGCTAAAGTGTGCACAGCTTCGCTAACTTTAGCTTTGCTAAAGTTCGCAAGCCGAACATAGTTCGGTAACCGACTGCTTACAAAAGCGAAGCTAAAGTGTGCTTATAAAACCGTAGGTTTTGTGTGCACAGCTTCGCTAACTTTAGCTTTGCTAAAGTTTCGCAAGCCGAACGTACTTCGGTAAGCGAAGCTGTGCAAGCGAAGCTGTGCTTACAAAAGCAAAGCTTTTGTACGCAAAAGCTACGCTTTTGCAAGACCTGCGAGGTCACCTTGTGACCCCGTGAGTTGCAGCAAAAGCTACGCTAAAGTTAGCGTAGCGGGCTTCGATTTGCTTGCGAACTTTAGCTTTGCTAAGAGTTAGCGAACCGCGCCCTTGCTCAGCCGTAGTCTGAGCATAGGCCGGCTGTGCTTACAAAAGCAAAGCTAAAGTTCGCAAAACGCGTAGGTTTTGCAAGCGAAGCCTTGCAAATCGTAGATTTGCGTACAAAACCTACGGTTTTGTAAGAGCTGTGCGTACAAAACCGTAGGTTTTGTAAGCCTAGCGGAGCAATCGATGCTATATCTTTATAAATTCAATCGTGAAAGATGAAAAAAAACCGTGTAGATGACCAACCTATTGTAGAGATGGAGGGAATAGTCACTCAAAATTTATCTAACGGCTTGTTTCAAGTGAAATTAGTAAATGGCTTTATTGGTATTAGCCACATCTTTCTGGTAAAATAAGGACGTAATCAATATTACGAATAATGCTAGGCGATCGTGATGGTGTGTGAGTGTGTGATAGGTGTTGACATTACAAATCTTAGCCCATATGATTTTACGCCGAGGAAGATATTGTATACCGATTTCGACCAACCAGAAGTAGTTTTTTTTGGCTTTAAGCGATTAGGGGTGTTGAGCTAGCGCGAACTCGCCATAAGCACGCGAGTTTCGCGCTCATAAGCACTTCAGCAAAACCAATTTTGGCTTTAAAAATTAGGGTTGAATATTACAAAACGCGCCGGATAAGGCCCCGGCGCCCCTAAAGGGGGGTTACTTTTAAACGCTAGCGCTCATTTAACAAACCGAAGGGTTTGTTAAGGTAAGGTTCTAGCTGGGCCTATGAAGCACTTGTGAAGCACTTACTAAAAACCTGCGGTGTTTGCAAATGCTTCGTCTTGTTTGAAAGTTGGTTTCGTCTTAGACCCTTCAGGTCTTACTGACCGTGTAGGCGAGAGCCTACTGCTTACACAAACCTGACTGCTTACAAAACCTACTGTTTTGTACGCATAGGCTTCCCTAAGAAGTGCTAACGCTTTTGGGACAGGCTTTGCCTGCAAATCGCAGGCTTACAAAAAATGTCGATCTTTTGCAAGTGCTTCAATTGGTAACAGACCCTTCCTTGCACAGCATAATCTGTGCAACAGGTTGCCCCTAAGGGGGTCGGTTCTAATCCTGCAAGCGGTTTGCTGAGCAAAAAAGCGGAGCAAGCGCCTGAACAAAAAGCGTAGCTTTTGTTAAGCCGTTTTGTCCCCCTTTAGAGCAAGCAATATGTAAATGGGCTTGGTAGGTCCCACCCAAAATAGGGTTTAAATCGTTCCACAATAAACTTCGTGTTTAAATCGGTCTTCATCCAAGTTTAATTAAAAAATAAAGGAAATCAATTCATTTTTTTGTTGTTACTTAGAACTATCTTTAGTCACAGCGCAACTAAACTAATAAAAATATTTCTAAAAAATGAAAGTACGCCCTTCAATCCGAAAAATGTGTGACAATTGCCGTCTCGTTAGACGAAAACGAAAAATTATTATTTATTTGTTCTAATCCAAAAACACAAACAGAGACAAGGGTAATCGTAACGAGCGAAAAATACCCTATGTAACTCCTAAGCGAACCTCGCCCTTGAACATTTTTGCTGAGCAAGGCGATGGCATCGTTAGGTAGGACCCTTTGCTCGTGCTCAGCTCCGCTGAGCCAGCTGAAGCGCTGAACAAAAGCGTAGCTTTGTTTCAGCGTGCACAGGTACGCTTGCAAATCAAGGTGTTGCCTACGCTAACACCGCAGGTCCCTATCCGGGACCCCTTCGGATTTGCGTACAAACCCATTACAAAGCCCCTGCTTACAAAAAGCTACGCTTTTGTGTTGCACAGCTTCGCTAACTTTAGCTTTGCTTAAAGTTCTCGCCAGCCGTACGTAGTTTCGGTAAGCAAAGCTGTGCAAGCGCTCCGCTGGCGTACAAAAGCGAAGCTTTTGTACGCATAAACAGGAAGCGGTTGCACAGCTCGCCGTTGCTTATAAACCTGTTAGGCTTTGCACAGCTTCGCTTTACAAAACCTACGGTTTTTTGTACGCAGCCGCCTGCTTACAAACCACCTGCTTACAAAAGCTACGCTTTTGTGTGCACAGCATTCACTAACTTTAGCTTTGCTAAAGTTCGCAAGCCGAACGTAGTTCGGTAAGCGAAGCTGTGCTTGCAAATCGGAGATTTGCAGTAAAAGCTACGCCCTTGTTAGCGGTAGCGGCTACGGGTTTGTACGCAAATTCACGGGGTCACTTTGTGACCTCGCAGGTCCGTGCAACAGCTTTCGCTGTTGCAAGTCGGTTGCAAATCTACGATTTGCGAACAAAAAAGCTTCGCTTTTGTTACCCTTCGATTTGCTTGCGAACTTTAGCAAAGCTAAAGTTAGCGAACCTGAACCAATAAAGCGTAAAGCTAAAGTTAAGCCTCAATGCACATCCTGTGCACAGCTACGCTTGCAAACCTTCGGTTTGCGTACAAAAGCTTTGCTTTTGTAAGCAACGCTGTGCCAAGGGAGCGGCTGTGCGTACAAAAAGCGTAGCTTTTGTAAGCAAGGGGTTTGTAAGGGCTGTGCAAACCGAGTGACAAAAGCGTAGCATTTTGTAAGGGTTTTGCAAGCCGTAGGCTTTACCGAACTACGTTCGGCTTGCGAACTTTAGCTTTGGCTAAAGTTAGCGAAGCTGTGCACACAAAAACCGTAGGTTTTGTAAGCAAGGCTACGGGTTTGTAAGCAAGTCTGAGGTTTAGTTCAGATCCGGTTTGCTCGTACAAAAGCTTCGCCTTTTTGTAAGCAGCCGCTTTGCACAGCTTTGCTTACCGAACTACGTTTCGGCTTGCGAACTTTTAGCAAAGCTAAAGTTAGCGAAGCTGTGACACACACAAAAAGCGTAGCTTTTGTAAGCAGGGGGTTTTTGTACGCAAATCGTAGATTTGCAAGGCCGGTGTCTAATTTGCAGCTGCGCGGTCCCGCATTTGTGGCTGTAGGTCAGTTAGCCTGAAAGGCACTTCTAACCTAAACGCTGCAATCTAAGACAACATTAGAAAAAATGAGTAAATAAAGATAAAAACTCAATGACAAAACCAGCCCCAAAACGAGCAAAAAAAAAAAGCCCTTACGGGGTTGTTCATATTCAAGCTACTTTTAATAATACTATTGTTACAATCACCTCTTTAACAGGAGAGGTAATCTCATGGTGTTCAGCAGGGGTTTGTGGATTTAAAGGAGCTCGTAAGAGCACTCCTTTCGCTGCGCGAACAGCAGCAACAAATGCTGCTAAACAGTCATTAGCAAAAGGAGTTCAACAGTGCTACAGTAATTATTAAAGGCCCCGGCCGCGGGAGAGAAACGGCTTTACGTGGTTTGCAAGAAGCAGGGTTGCGATAATTACTCTCATTAGTAGATATTACATCAATTCCTCATAACGGCTGTCGTCCCCCAAAAAAACGTCGAGTTTTTTAAAATATAGTCGGATTCTTGCTCGTGTTGCAAATCTACGAGTTGAAAGGGCGGCAATATCTTCTTTTTTTTTAGCTCGGCTTAAGCAAACTGTCCTAGACAAAGCCGTCAGTGTGGCTCGGGTGAGCGCTAATGCGTGCTTGCTCTGGCTCAGTTTTTGGGGGCAATAAGCGTAGCATGCCGCGTTGCCTTACAAAACCCCTTACAAAAACCCCTGCGTGCAAACCTTCGGTTTGCGTACAAATCCACCTGCACAGCGAAGCTGTGCACAAGCGTAGCGGCTACGGGTTTGTAAGCAAGCGCCGGCTTACCAAAAATCGCCCCTAGGCTCCGCCCCTTGCAGATTGAGGAAACCCCTTCGGAGTATCCTCTAGTCCCTTCGGTACTCGGTTCATTTGCATACAAAACCCTTTACAAAACACCTGCACAGCGAAGCTGTAGCAAGCGTAGCGGCTACGGTTTTGTAACGCACAGCCGGCGTGCTTGCTCTGCTTCGCTTACCGAAACTACGGTTAGGCTTGCAAATTGAAGATTTGCAGCAAAAGCTTCGCTTTTTGGTAAGCAAGCCTCGCCGATTGCGAACAAAACCACCTGCACAGCTTCGCTGTGCAAAGCGTAGCGGCTACGGGTTTGTAAGGCCTTCGGCTTGCAAACCTTCGGCTGCGTGCTAAATCGAAGATTTGCAAGCGAAGCAGAGCAAGCACGCAGCCGCTTGCGAACTTTAGCTACGCTTTTGTTTAGGCTGTGCGTACAAAACCGTAGCCGCTACGCTTGCACAGCTTCGCTGTGCAGGTGTTTTTGTAAGGGGTTTGCAAGCATCAGCCTGTGCACAGCCAAAACAAAAGCTACGCTTTTGGTGAAGCCTATGTTTCGTACAAAAGCCGTAGTAGCTTTTTGTTAAGCCGTAGGTGGAGTATGCGGTTCGCTGTGCAAAGGTGTGCATAGGCTTCACAAAAGCTACGCTTTTGTTCAGGTACGCGGTGCAAGCGGGTGGCACCAGCTTCGCTGTGCAAGGCGGAAGGTTTTGTAAGCTCTGCGCAAGCTACGACGCTGCTCAGCCATTTCGCTTTTGTAAGCACGCTTAGTTTGCGCAAGCGCTTTTGTTCAGGGTATGTACGCTTAACTAAAGCACTTGCGCGTTTGTTAAGCGGGCGCGTTTTGTAACGCGGTCCGACTTGCAACAAGAAGCTGAGCAAGGGGAGGGGTTAGGGAGCAAAGGCAAAACTTAAACAAAATGGATAAAATTGTTGTTTCATGCCTTGAATCTCGAATTGATGAGAATCAAAGCGTAATATAGTACGTTTTTTTGCTAGGTCATTTTCTTGGCGGGCATGCGCCGGTAACAGTAGCCACGGCTTTACGCCGCGCTTTGCTCTCTGAGTGGTATCAAAAATATTTGCTATAAACTGCCCTCCATATACAAGGTGGTAACTC
The DNA here is from genome assembly GCA_029817715.1 of Melastoma dodecandrum. Lineage (NCBI taxonomy): Eukaryota > Viridiplantae > Streptophyta > Magnoliopsida > Myrtales > Melastomataceae > Melastoma > Melastoma dodecandrum. The sequence goes on along the minus strand of JARUPY010000222.1, from coordinate 215,218 downwards.
ATGGAGTTTTCTCTACTGTCGTAGGTATTCGTGAATCGGTTCTAGAATTATCCCTACATTTTCAACAAATTATTCTTTCTACACAAAACAAAAAACGAAAAATGTTCAGAGTAGGCTATTTTTACATGTTCAAGGCCCTGCTATTGTTCATGCTAATGATCTGAAGCTACCTGACGGAAATTGAATGTGTCAACCCTACGCAGTACATAGCAAACGCTTTCTAGTGAAGGATTACTAGTTGTCAAATTTTTTTAATTTATGATAAAAAATCTTTCTTAAAAAGTAAGACTAGTACTCTCAATAGCAAAAAAACTTAAGGAAGCTAAAGCATTTTCAGGGCGGCTAAGTAAGTCCTTACTTGGCCATGCTGAGTACGACCCGTCTCAGCTTTTTTAGGTTGCTACGAAATCAAAGTTTACCGCCCCTGCACAGCTTCGCTGTGCAAGGGTCTGGTCAGGAGCTTGTCGAGTGCTTGTTGCCCCACAGCTGCCCCGCACTAGCGCTTACGCGCTCGTGAGCCGTACAGCCAGCAAGGTGAAGTCCAGCAAGCGCTGCCACTCGAAGATTTGCAAGCGAACGAATTCGCAAAGCGGAGGACCAGGAAGGCACGGTCCCAGCAGAGAAACCGAGTTGGAGGTGCCGGGTGTGAGCCAACCCGAGCCGTGACCTTACAACAGTAGGTAACCGAACTCAAATTTAGATCACTCGGCGAACCTACTTTCTGATGAATTTAATTCAGAAGTTTGTTTGCGCACTATTATACCTTTAGAGCCGATTTTTTTACTCCGGGTTTATCAGGTCAATTTCGGTATAGAAAGAGATGATCTATCAAACCAAATCCGCGAACGGGATTATTATGGAAGTTTGGACTAATGGGAGTATTCATCCTCGACAAGCAATTAATGAAAGCCGTACTCTCGACAATGTCTATATTTTCAAAACTTCGAAAAACTTTTCACCTCGATTCACATGCTTTAGCGTTGTCCGCGAACTCTGCGGCGTCGTTAACAAACCGACCCGTGCCGGGGAACGGCTCAGTTTCGTCTGGCTTCGCTCGGGCTCGCCGGTTACATAAGAGCAAAAGTACAGTTAAAGGGTGGTCAAGTTAACGATGACGTGTCAGAAAGCGGTAGGCTACTCGCTTGCTCTAGACCCTATAGTCCCCGTGCCGGCCTTTGCGTGCTTGCTCTGCTTCGCTTACCGGAACTACGTTCGGCGGACAAACCCTACGGGTTTGTAAGCAGCCTAAGGTTTGCAAGCCGTAGGCTGTGCATAGGCACGGTCCGTAATAGCCCTCTACGGGGGCAACCTTTTAGAACGTTCCAACAGTCTTGGCTTTGTTGATAAAAAGCAAGAACTATGTTTGGCCACAAATGGAGCAAAAAGCGATCGCGGGTTAACTCGAGATCGCTTTCACACGAAAGTTCAAAGGCCGGCCAAACTTTACAAAATTGGATCTAACAAACTCGGTTCTACCAAAATTAAATAGTTTTTCTAGTCTTGAGTTTGTTTAGATCTCGGCACCCAGTAGCACTCTTTCTACAAAGTTTTGGAAAATCTCATATTCGAGGGCAAACTTTCCTGTTGGAACAGAGTTTCGGCCTTAAAGCAAGATTCTTTAAAGGGCATCGTGGGCGTTGCTTAGCAAAGCTAAGTACACCTCGGAGGAGCTTCCTTTTAAGACAACATTTTTACCTTCTTTTAAGGTAGTTTTAGGATCCGACGTGGACAACAGTTCGTACGCTCCGGCAATCGCTAAAGCGAATCTTTTTGAACCTAGATCGACCAAACGCTGAACAAGACCGCGTCCGCTTAAACAAAAGCTACAGCTTTTGTTTAGGCTTCTTCGCTTTTGTTTATCGGGCGCGATCTTACGAGGAACCCCTTTGGGGGCGCTGTGCTCCACTAATGATCCGTTTCGCTTGCAAATCTTCGATTTGCAGCAGCCGCTAAACATGAAGGGGGTGCTCAGCAAAGCTGTGCGGCCGCCGAGAACAAACCGTCCGCGGTCGCGGCACCGGTTTGTTTCGGGCCGGTTTAGCGCTTGCGCTTTTTCGGACAAATACAGCCCGTGCTCAGCCGGCCCGAACAAAACCGGTGCCGCGACCGCGGACGGTTTGTTCTCGGCGGGGTCAGCTGGGGAAGAACCGCGCAATCTTCTTTCTCCGAGTTGTGAATCCGTCGCTAACCTGGGACGCGCACGAATGCGGCAACGGTTGCAAATCTTCGATTTGCAGCAAATCTTCAGTTTGGTACCGATGGCCAGCAGCAAAATAGAAGATTGGCTTGCTTACAAAAGCAAAGCTTTTGTACGCAAAACCGTAAGGTTTTGCAAGGCGAAGCCTCACAAAAGCGAAGCTTTTGAGCGCACGGCAGCAAGCTAAACGAAAACCTATATTGGTTTTTAATTAAATATAGAACCTTTTCTTTTACTAGAAACGCCCTACAATATTTTTGGTCGTCAACAAGAAATCTTCTTTATTTCTGTTACCACTGACAAAACAGTTAATTAGATTAAAAATGGTTCTAGTTCTCAACTCTTGTTTACCTCTAATGTCTAAAAGATCAGAACCAAGCCTTAGGTTTCGGGGTACCGAAACCCAAACTTTTACCACAGTAGAGGGTTTCAGCCCTGTTTGATGGAAAGCAAGTCTTACTCGCACTCGCGCCGAAGCGCTCTTGACTGCTCGTCCCATTCAGTGCCCTCAAAGCAACGTTGGTGATTTCCGACAGCAGCGCTACCGAAAGCGACAGTTTTGTTCTTGCCGACCGCCTTGCGCACAAAAGCGAAAGCTTTTGTGAGGCTTGCACGGCGAAGCCGTGCAGGCCGTGCAGGCCGTGCAGGCGGCTACTTGGGTGGCGAAGCCACCGAAGCGAAGCTGTGCAAGCCTGCTAGCATCGGGCCCCTTGCCTGCTGTGTCGAAGCGATACCCTACGTGGCTTGCACAGCCGGCCTTGCACAGCCGTAGGCTGTGCATAGGCGCGGTTCGCTGTGCAGCAGATTCTGGACAGTTTTGATAAATTCATGAGGGTGGGTACACGAGTGCTTACTCTTGCTCCGCCGAAGACTGAACAAGCGCTCCCCTCCTCGGTAGGTAAACTTTGGTTGCGTAAGAACATAAAAAAACAATTTGGTTTTTTTAAGTTTGCTTGTCACGGTTTGCGGCTGCACAGCGAAGCTGTGCAAGGCCGCGTGCTCGCAAACGGATTCGCCATGCGGGTGAAAAAAGAAGGCGCTGTTCAAACATAAGCCCACAGTTTTTGATAGATCGGGCATTTTTGTTAACTCGATTGCAACGGCTTACTAAAAGCGAAACCTCGGCTTGCCAAACTAGGCCCTTCGGGCCTGTGCTCCCGCTTCGCTAAGCAAGAATGCTAACGAGAACTCTGCAGAGCGTTTTACGAGCGCCTGCAAAATCTACGATTTGCAAGCGCGAGCCCCGAAGACGAGTTACCGCTAGCACCGAGAACAGGGCTCACATGCTCCGACGGCTTCGCAGATGCTCGAGACCCGAGCAAGTCGCGGTCCCGTACGGGCCCTCGCGGACTTCATGCTCGACACTGCTTTTCCCAAACAGAGCAAAAAGCGAGAACACATTTGAATTTGCAAAGTCAACGCTGTTTGAGAAGCCCTATTGTTGAGCGGAGTTGTCTTTGGGCCGCAGTGCATTGGAAAAAAAGGTGGATGGTTTCGTTTAGGGGTGTGCGTGAACAGAACCGGACCGCTAACAAACCTTTGGTTTGTTAACGGCGGTTTCAGAGACGGCTTTTTCCAGCCGAACAGGCGGGGCTATAGCCCGGAGCAAGAAGAGCAACTTCACCACTTTTCCCTTGATAATGACAAAAGTACCTCCACTTTGTTTACCTTCAGGTCTTGTCACGCTTATTTCTTTTCCTGGTGAAGAATCTCGTCTTGGCCAAAATCGACTGTCTTACTAGTGCTCGCTACTGCTCCACAAAACAGAGCAAAAGCAAGTCTCAGGCTGTTTTCTAAACCTTGTCTGGGATTTGCGCGCTCGCTAATGCTCCGCAAAACAGAGCAAGACCGCGCCGGTGGTCGGGAAGAACAAGGCGCGGCGTACAAACCCGTAGGTTTTGTAAGGCAACGCTCCTCAACTGCAGATCTTTTTGGTTTTAATTCGGGCGGTACTATGCTTGCTCGTGCACCGCTTCGCTTGCAAATCTTCGATTTGCAGGCAAGACGCGGTGCTGCTACGCCGTTAACAAACCAAAGGTTTGTTCAAGTGGACGAGTCTTCTTTTCAACTTACTACACAAGAAAGATTATCTATTCTTTATGCCAGCAACTTGGATAAAATAAGTTTTCTTTCCTCAGATTTAGCTAATCTGCCCTGCCTGTCCTTAAAAAACATATACTTTTCTTAAAAAAGAAAGGTAAAAAAAATATGGCTAGTCTTTTAAAGTGCTCGCCAAATGCTTTGTTTTCTCTTTTAAATGGTGATGAAAAAAATGTTTCATGAAATAGAAAGATGTTTTCTCTTTTTAGGTTTACCGTTTTAAAGAGCGATTTTGAGGTTTTAGCCTCGTCACCGGCTGACAAACTCTCACCCTTACAAAACCTATGCTTGCAAATCTCAGCTGGAACATAGTTCCGATAGACTCGGTGTAAATCTACGATTTGCTTGCGAACTTTAGCTTTGCTAAAGTTAGCGAAGCTGGGCTTAACAAAAGCTACGCTTCTGTACGCAAAACCGGAGGTTTTGCAAGCCGAACGTACCCTGAACTTTAGCTAAGAGCTTTTGGTTTAAACCGGCGGCCCTTGGAACCCCTACGGGGTAGAACGAGCGCCTGCAAATCTACGATTTGCAAAGCGCTCGTGAGAGCTACGCTCAGCTAAGCTTCGCTGTGCACAGGTTTTGCCCCTACACAGCGAAGCTGCGCAAGGGGCTCAGCTAGGTTCCAAGACTGAACCCTTGTACAAAAGCTAAGCGCTTTTGTTTTAGGCTATGCAATTGCGAAGCTGTGGAGCATAAAACTGAGGCGTGCGAGCAAAACCGTAGGTTTTGCACGCACGCCTCCTACGGCGTAACTCACACCGCGCCGCCTAAACAAAAGGGTTTAGCTTTTGTTTAGGCGACGTTCAGCAAAGCGTCGCTGTGCACGCTTAACAAAAGCACTTAGCTTTTGTTAAGGTCTGTATTTCGTAAGGGGTCGCTTTACCAGAGGTACTGCAAAGCAGGCCGCTCCGTAAATTTCTGTTCTGAAATCGGTAGACGTGCCATAAGATCTAGCCCTTTTGGGCCAACCGAAGTACGTTCGGCTTACAAAACCTCCGCCTTGCACAGCTCACCGCTTCGCTAACTTTAGCAAAGCTAAAGTTAGCGAAGCGGTGAGCTGTGCAAGGCGGAGGTTTTTTGTAAGCGCTGCCCTTACTCGCCACTGCTGAGCCTCAACAAAAAGCGTGACTGCTTATTCGTCGGTGCTCCGCAAGGAGGAGCACGCGAAAAAACCCAAACAATAAACTATGTTCGCCCTCGGACTGCTTGCCCAGCCTGTGCAAATCGTAGATTTGCAAGGCGGAGCATAGGCTGTGGGTTTAGCTCCAGATAATTTAGAAGGCTGGGTAACTTTAAATGGGAACCGTAGACTTTGCTTCAGTAGCTAGACCCAGCATCGCGCAAAAAAAAATTATAATTTTTTCAGGAGGAATCTATTTTGTCTCAAAACAAACCTATTTTAGCCTCAGGGCGTCGAAAATCAGCTATTGCTCAAGTTCAACTTATTCCTGGAATTGGTAAGATAACAATTAAATGGTAAAAACAGCAGAAGAATACCTGCAAAAAAGATGCACTCTCTTTACGTGTTATTGAAGAACCGCTAAAAACTGTTTTTCACGAAAAATGCGACCTTCTTGTGAAAGTTCAGGGAGGTGGTTTAAAAGGACAAGCCAAAGCCATACAATTTAGGTGTCGCTCGAGCTTTAAATACTTATCAGGCTTTCATATAGGGCTGATCTAAAAGATAAAGGTTTTTTTAACACGTGATGCGCGTGTTAAAGAAAGACGTAAATATGGCCTAAAAAAAGCTCGCAAAGCGCCACAATTTTCAAAGCGTTAATCTAATTTTCACGTGAATGCTCGAGGAAGCGCTTCGCTTTATGAGCGGCTTAATTTGCCTTACCTAGCCTTTCCGTTACAAATCAAAGATATTGGTTTGCGATACCTTGTCGTGGGGAGCTGTGGGACCCTTTGTAATTCGACGATTTGCTTGCTTACAAACCACCTGCTTTACAAAAGCTTCGCTTTTGTAAGCAAGCGAAGCTGTGCACGGGCTCCTAGAGCTCACGTAGTGAGCCAAAAGATGTTGCGTAGCCACACCCGTGAGAAGGGCTTTAGCTTTTAGAACCTTAGGTCTGCTCTGCAACGCGTGGCAAGCGCCTGTATCACCGGCGCGGCCCTATAACGCTCTCCTTCCGATTGTCTTGTTACAAATCTCTGCATTGCTCAGTTTTGCTTTGAAAATCTAAGATTTGCGTACAAAAGCGTAGGTTTTGTAAGCACGCTACTTCCACACTTTGCAGGTGCGCCGAGAACAAATCGGACCGACCCGTTTGCAAGGTAGCTTAGCCCCTTTAGGGCAACCAGTGCACAGCTACGTTATGCTTGCAAACCCACCGCGGAGCGGCGAGGTTTGCACCACCTAACGGGAACTCTGCACCTCGCACAGCTTCGCTTTGCTGTGCGTAGCCTAAACAAAAACGCTTAGCTTTTGTTAAGCCGGCGCGCCCGTTTCGACCCCGTAGGGGGTGCACCGCTGGCCGTTGCTTACAAATCCGTAGCCTTGCACAGCCCTTACAAACCACCTGCTTACAAAAGCAAAGCTTTTGTGTGCTTGCAAATAGAAGGGTTACAAAAGCTTCGCTTTTGTACGCAAATCTACGATTTGCAACCGACTGCTTACAAAAGCGAAGCTAAAGTACGCAAAACCGTAGGTTTTGCAAGCGAAGCTGTGCTTACAAACGCGTAGGGTTGGTAAGGGCAGTGCAACCAACGAGTAGGTTTTGTAAGCAAGGTCCGAACAAAACCTGCGGTTTTGTAAGGCTACTATTTTGCAAGGGTTTCCCGATTTTTGATCGCCGTAGATTTGCAAGCACAGCCTAAACAAAAGCGCTTAGCTTTTGTTAAGCCCCGCTTGCACAGCTTCGCTTGCAAACCTTCGGTTTGCACGCAGTCCGCTGTGCACGCCGACTTTGCTCTGGCTCAACTTTGCTTGCAAATCCAAGATGTTGCTACGCAACATCTAGAGTTTGCTAAGCAAAACCCCAAGGTGTTGCTACGCAACACCGCAGCTGCCAAAATCTACGATTTGCGCAACAAAAGCTTTGCTTTTGTGAAGCTACGCTTACAAAAGCTTCGCTTTTGTTGCAAATCTACGATTTGCAGCCCTTCGATTTGCGTACAAACCCTACAGGTTTGTAAGCCGCGATATTTGCTAGTACGGCGCCGCACGTTCTAAGGTCTGTTTGGGCTACATGAACCGCGTTTCGCTTACTGATTGAATAGCCACCTCGATAAATGGTGTATCGCTCGCTTTAATTTGCTATACTAATATTTTACAGTTGTACGAGGGTTAAAATTAAGGCCTTAGTAAACTCGACCAGCCGGACTTAGCGCCGCTGTGCGCTCTCGCGCTATCCTAACGGTAACTAAAACGCAGCTTTCGTATTTTGTAAGGGTGCTCTTGTTAAGGTGTCTCGAAGGGACATCTTTTGGTGGCTGCGCAGGGCAACCCAAGGGCACCCTTACAAAAGCGTAGGTACAAATTATATCTAGGTGCGAACTCGCTAAAACGCGAGTTCTCGCATCGCCCTACGCGCCCGTGCTTCGCTTGCAAAACCTCCGGTTTTGCGTACAAAAGCTACGCTTTTGTAAGCACAGCCCTTACAAACCCCTTGCTTGCAAAACCTCCGGTTTTGCGTACAAAAGCGTAGCTTTTGCAAGCGAAGCCGTGGGAAGGGGTTTGGTACTTCTACGGGGTCGGAACGATCGCTACGCGCTCTTGCAAATCTTCGATTTGTACGAGAGCTACGCTCGACAAGATCACGAGCGCGTAGCGCTTTTACAAAACCGTCGGTTTTGTCAGAAAAAGTCAAATTTGTAAAGGTCTAATTTGCCGGCGCTTAGCACGCTAGCATAGCGAGAGTTATAACAAAAGTAAGCGATCGATAATCTAAAACCTTTAAACTTACAGCGAACTGTGCCGACGTCACGACTCCTGTCCATCCGATTCCGGTTCAAGCGTAGTTTTTAAGTCTATAAATTTCCTAACAACTTAGTTCATAAAAATAATAAAAATATATATGTCTGTTACTACTGAAGAGATCTTAGAAAAATTAAAGACAATATCGCTGTTTGAAGCTAAAGAACTAGTAGCTCAAATTGAAGAGACCTTTGATGTTGATGCTAGTACGCCAACAGGCGGTTTCTTCCGCAGGTCCACTTGAAGGTGGTGCCGCAGGTGCGGAAGCTGTCGAAGAGAAAACGACTTTTGATGTTATTTTAGAAAGCGTAGCGAGTGATAAAAGAGTAGCTGTGCTTAAAAGTATTAGAAATTTAACATCTTTAGGACTAAAAGAGGCAAAAGAGTTTACTACATCTTTGCCAAAAGCATTAAAAGAATCAGTATCTAAAGAAGAAGCTGATACGGCAAAACAACAATTAGAAGAAGCTGGAGGTCAAGTAAAAATAACGTAGTGCGATTAGTTACCATGCTAGTATTTGCTGACCAAAAGCGATTGAGAGGTCCGAAAGGCCTCATTTTGCCAGCGCTCCACAAAAGAGCTTACCGCTCAAGAAGGGTAGAGAACACGGTGGGTTAGCCCCCCCTTCTGCAAATCGAAGAGTTGCAAGCCAAGCACTTGCAAACCCTACGGGTTTGCGTACAAAAGCTAGGCTTTGGTAAGTAAGCGCAGAGAGCGCTGCCTACGTGTGGTTAGGAAAGCCCTTGCAAATCGAAGAGTTGCACTTGCTTACAAACCTCGCCCTTGCTTCCACAGCGAACCTTAACAAAAGCTACGCTTTTGTTAAGCCTATGCACAGCTTCGCTTGCAAAAACCGTAGGTTTTGCAAGCGAAGCTGTGCGTACGAACCCGTAGGGTTTTTAAGGGCTGTGTAGCCGCCTGACAAAAAGCGTAGCTTTTGTAAGGGTCAGTACGGGGGGGCGCCTAAGCACAGAAAGGTTGAGCAAGGCTTCACAAAAGCTAAGCGCTTACTTTCTTACTCACCTTTGCGGAGGAGCAGCGAGTAAGCGCTTAGCTTTTGTGAAGCCCAACAAGGCGTCGATCTGCAAGTCAGGCCTAGAGCCTTGCCAATATCAGCCCTTGCCAATATCTGCCTTGCCAATTAGACCGCGGCAACTCGAAGAGTTGCCGCGGTCTAATTGACAAGGCATCTGGTACATACTTTATAAAATGGAGATAAATAAAACGTGATAAGTAATATAGAAGATATGGTACGACGAGGTGTTCACTTCGGACATCCCACATCTCGATGGAATCCTAAAATGGCACCTTATATTTATACAAAACGTAAAGGTGTTTGTATAATCGATTTAATTCAAACAGCACAACAACTTAAACACGTTTCAAATAAACTAACTCTCTATAGTTCACAAGGTAAAAGTTTTTTGTTTGTTGGAACGAAACAACAAGCAAGCGAAATTGTAAGCCAAGTGGCGATTCAATCAGAATCCTATTATGTTAATCAGCGCTGGTTGGGTGGGATTTTAACAAACTGGAAAACAATAAAGAATTCCCTTGCTACTCTACAAAAATTACAAACTCAAGAATCTTCCGGGGCCTTTTTAAACCTGCCAAAAAAAGAAGCCACCACTTACAGAAAAAACAAGGAGCGTTTACAAAAGTATCTAGGTGGTCTTCAAGGGATGAAAACGCTTCCTGACGTCGTTATTATTATTGGACAAATCGAAGAGATGAATGCTGTCTTAGAATGTCAAAAATTAGGAATAACTACTGTATCAATATTAGACACCGATTGTGATCCTACTTTGACGAATCTTTTTGTCGTTGCAAACGATGATTCTTTCAAATCGTTAGAGTTCTTGTGTCAAGCTTTTTTAGAGGCTATTCTTTTAGGTAGAGAAGAAGCGAAAGGGGTTGAGCAGGTGCGACCGCGTACACGTGCTCCGCGCTAACGCGGAGCAATAAGCTCAGTATACCGTTAACAAAACCTCCGCGTTGCCCAGCGTACGGCTGTTCAGCCGCTTGCACAGCTTCGCTTACCGAACTACGTTCGGCTTGCGAACTTTAGCAAAGCTAAAGTTAGCGAAGCTGTGCACACAAAAAGCTTTGCTTTTGTAAGCAGGGGTTTTGTTAAGCCTTCGATTGGTAGACCCGAAGGTCTAATTTGCAGGCGCTCTTGCAAATATTTGCGGTGCGCTTACTCACCTCTGCCGCAGCGTCTAGGCGCGTACTATAAGGCCTTGTTTCCAAAACCGTAGGTTTTGTACACACTGAGTAGCTGTGCAAGGAACATAGGCTTAACAAAAGCGCAATTGCTTTTGTGAAGCCGATACGCAGTTTCGCTGCGATTGCAAACCCCTTACAAAACCTACGGTTTTGTACGCACAGCTTCGCTGTGCAAGCGGAGCTGCGAGGTTTGCACGCCGTTACAAAACCTGTGCAAATCATAGATTTGCTTGCGAACTTTAGCTTTGCTAAAGTTAGCGAAGCTGTGCGAACCCGTGCTTCGCGAACCCGTGCTTGGCGAACCCGTGCTTCGCACGGGTTAGGGTTAGGGTTAGGGTTAGGGTTTTGTAAGGGCTGTGCAACCGGTGAGGCAAACTTTCGGTTTGTAAGTTAAGTAGGATCTAGAGCAGTGGGCCCCGAGGGCCCCAACAAGTAAATCGGTAGACCCTGAGGGTTTTCTTTACACGCCCGTAAAGCCTTCATATAATTTGTACTCCGAACGTACCCTTGTGGAGTTTTTGATGTACGCGCTTCTGCGGTCTTCTTTGCGGTAGCTTGGTAGAGCAAGGTCAAATTAGACCCAAAGGGTCTACCGATCGAAGGCTTAACAAAAGCGATAGCGCTTTTGTTAAGCCTATGCTTGCTTGCACAGCTTCGCTTACCGAACTACGTTCGGCTTGCGAACTTTAGCTTTGCTAAAGTTAGCGAAGCTGTGCACACAAAAGCTTCGCTTTTGTAAGCAGCCGAAGCCGACCCTTACAAAACTTACGGTTTGGCTCAGGCCGGTTGGAACCGAACGACTTGCTAGCACAACCTACACTAAAGCGCTAACGCTTTAGTGTAGGCTATGCAAGCACAAAACCGACGCTGCTTGCTTAATAAAAGCTACTCTTGTGTACAGGCTTGTTAACGCCAGTCGTAGATTTGCAAGAGTTCGCGCCAGTGCAGAGAAAGGGTCGTACTCGCGTTTCTTGCTCGAGCTATGCTAGAGTTGCTTAGCTGTGCAAGCCCCTGCAAATATCCTATTTGCAAGCGTTTCCACCAAGAAATCGATCGTTAGACGACGGTCTTGCGATTGTAAATAGAATATTTACAGGGGCTGGTGAGGCTTGTTGTAAATCGACGACTTGTAGTAGCTTCGTGCTCCCTGCTCCGCTTACTAAACCGTAGGTTTTTGTAAGAGGAGCAAGGCGTGCACAGCTTCGCTAACTTTAGCTTTGCTAAAGTTCGCAAGCAAATCTCGGATTTACAGCGGCGCGGCTCGCTCAGTACGAGCACATGAGTGAGCGCCGCTCATAGCCCTCTTACCGGCGTATGGCCGGTATTTGCAAGAACAAGCACGCTAAGTCTGGTAGCACTCCCAAAACCAAAAATTTTGAGTTTTATACTAATAAATATGTTTATATTAACTACTGTTGGTCCCATTGTATCTGTCCTTAATCCGTTTCAAGTTTTCTCCAATGAGCATTCAAGATTTGCTGAATTACAAAACTTGGTACACCCTCTACAAAACCTCCACTTGACGCCTCTTCTTTTGTCTCTCTCGTCTGAAAGTAGGATTCCAGTAAACCCCATTTTAGATCTATCTGAAGTTTCAGTTGGCCAACACCTTTATTGGCAAATTGGTGGTTATGAGGTACACGTGTCAAGTTTTACTAACCTCGTGGTTGGTCTTGGGGAGTATTATTGTTTTATCTCTCTTAGCAAATTTAAATTTGAAAACGTCCGTGCCCGAGGGATTACAGAACTTAACGGAATATATTACAGAATTTATACGTGATCTAGCGAAAGCACAAATAGGAGAAGAGGAATATAGCACTTGGGTTCCGTTTTTAGGAACAATCTTCTTATTTATATTTGTGTCTAATTGGTCCGGTGCTCTTCTTCCTTGGCGTTTAATTGAGTTACCAAATGGAGAATTAGCTGCCCCTACTAATGACATTAATACCACTGTGGCTTTAGCTCTTCTAACTTCAATTGCTTACTTTTATGCTGGTTTACGTAAAAAAGGATTGGGGTACTTTAAACGTTATATTGAACCAGCAGCCTTTTTATTGCCAATTAATATTTTAGAAGATTTTACAAAACCATTATCTTTAAGTTTTCGATTATTTGGAAATATTTTAGCAGATGAATTAGTTGTCGGTGTTTTAATTGCTTTAGTTCCTCTTTTAGTACCAATACCATTAATGCTTTTAGGTCTATTTACTAGTGCAATTCAAGCTTTAGTTTTTGCTACTTTAGCTGGTGCTTACATAGGCGAAGCTCTTGAAGGTCATTAAGCCATGTTGGCTGTCGGCTTACGGAGAAAGTAGCGCTCTTGCTCAGTCTAAACAAAAGCGCAAGCGCTTTTGTTTAGACTATGCTCCGCCTTGCTTACAAAACCGTCGTGTTGCACAGCCTACGACTGTGCGTACAAAAACCTACGCCTTGCTTACAAAAGCAAAGCTAAAGTGTGCGTGCAAATCAAGGCATCGCTTCGCTTGCAAATCTTCGATTTGCACGTCTTTGGTTCACGTAGTGAACTCTTGGTGTTGCTACGCAACACCGCAGCTGCAAATCTACGATTTGCAGCCCTTCGATTTGCAAGGCCTTGCACAGCCTGTGCATAGGGGCGGTCCGCTTGCGTGCAAACCGAAGGTTTGCAAGCGAAGCTGTGCGTACAAACCCCTTGCTAGCAAAACCTACGGTTTTGCGTACAAAAGCGAAGCTTTTGTAAGCACAGCTTCGCTCTTACAAAAGCTTCGCTTTTGTACGCACAGCCGGCGTGCTTGCTCTGCTTCGCTTACCGAACTACGTTCGGCTTGCAAATCGAAGATTTGCAGCAAAAGCTTCGCTTTTGTAAGCAGCCTCGCCGTTGCGTACAAACCACCTGCACAGCTTACGCTGTGCAAGCGTAGCGGCTACGGGTTTGTAAGGCCTTCGGCTTGCAAACGTTCGGCTGGGTGCAAATCGAAGATTTGCAAGCGAAGCAGAGCAAGCACGCAGCCGCTTGCGAACTTTAGCTACGCTTTTGTTAGCGAAGCTGTGCTTACCGAACGTAGTTCGGTAAGCGAAGCAGAGCAAGCACGCCGGCTGTGCGTACAAAACCGTAGATTTTGTAAGGGGTTTGCAAGGCAAGGCTGCTGCAAATATCAGCTTTATAAACGCTTGTAAAGAAGGCGTGCACAGCTACGCTGTGCTTGTAAACCGTAGGTTTGCACGCCCTCCTTGCCCATCTATGCGTTGTTGAGCTTAACAAAAGCTAAGCGCTTTTGTTAAGCGCCCAAGCTTTGCTAGGCACTCGAAGCAGTCTAAGCGCATGATACCTTTGTTCTTGCAAAGCGAAAATCTGCAACAGAGTTCTTGCTTTTGGTCCCCTTTTCGGAGCACGAGCAAGAAGCGACACCTTGTCAAGTGCGAACGTAGCCTGTACAAAAGCGCTAGCTTTCGACTTGCAAATATCCGCCGATCGTAGATCGACGGGTATTTGCAAGGAGCTTCTCATTTGTAAGGTTGTTCGTAGCCTTGCGTGCAAACCTCGCCGCTCCGCGGTGGGGTTTGCAAGCGAACCGCTTGTAACTGAGGTTGCTACGCAACCTACCGGCATGCGCAGCCTGAACAAAAGCGCTTGCGCTTTTGTTTAGGCTGTGCATGCCGGCGACGCGCTTTTGCTCTTGCTCCGCGTAGCGGCTGCAAATTAGACGCTTCTTGGAACCTAGACTAGCCCGTACGAGGCAACCGATCGGTTTAGGGCGCCCCTTGGAACCCCTACCGGGACCGTACGAGTGCTACGCGCTCGTGAGAGCTACGCTCGACAAAGTAGCAAAGTCGCCTAAGTGCTTGTCGGGCCTTCGCTAAACCAAAGACCAGTTTTCGTACCGATAACTAAGTTACGGCGCGCTTTTCTTTTTGGTAGTATAGTATTTGTCATTTAAATAGGAGAAAAAAAATATCATGAATCCACTTATCGCTTCCGCATCCGTAATCGCAGCTGGACTAGCTGTTGGACTTGCAGCAATTGGACCTGGAATGGGTCAAGGTACAGCTGCTGGTTATGCCGTTGAAGGTATTGCTAGACAACCTGAAGCCGAAGGAAAAATCCGAGGCGCATTATTACTAAGTTTTGCTTTATTGGAATCCCTAACTATTTATGGGCTAGTTGTTGCACTTGCATTACTTTTTGCTAACCCATTTACTTCATAATTCTCGGTCATACTCGGGTTTGGGTATGGTTTTTACGTCTAGCCGCGCTCCTGTCGCCTTCGGTTTGTGACTAGCCTTACAAAAAAAAACCGAACGCTCACAAGCACTTGCAATTCGAAGATTTGCACGCGCTTAGCAGAGTTAACGCATTATTTTGTAGGCTCTTAACGCCCCTATGAGCGCTACGCGCTCGCGAGACCGGGCCGCTCACCGGCGCGGCTTGCGCAGCTTCGCTGCGCTTACCCTTTGGGTCACTACGTGACCCAAAAAGTACGTTCGGCTTACAAAAGCTTCGCTTTTGTAAACACAGCTTCGCCTTGCTTACAAAAGCGAAGCTTTTGTACGCCGAACGTAGTTTCGGTAAGCGAAGCTGTGCACGCAAGGGTGTACCGACCGAAGATTGGCGTAGATTTGCAAGCAATTCTACGCCTTACAAAAACCATCGGGTTTTTGTCCGAGCCGGCCTAACCGGTCCGGGGCGCCGGCTTAACAAAAGCGCTTAGCTTTTGTTAAGCGAAGCCTTGCACAGCGAAGCTGTGCTTACAAAAGCTTCGCTTTTGTAAGCAAAACCGTAGCCTTGCACAGCGAAGCTGTGCAGCCGCTTGCACAGCTTCGCTTACCGAACTACGTTCGGCGGACAAAAGCTTTGCTTTTGTAAGCAGGGGTTTTGCAAGCAAAGGGTTTGTACGCAAATCCACGGGGTCACTAAGTGACCTCGCAGATCCGTGCACAGCTTCGCAAACAAAAGCGTAGCTTTTGCTGCAAATCCAAGATGTTGCTACGCAACATCTAGAGTTTGCTAAGCAAACCCAAGGTGTTGCTACGCAACACCGCAGCTGCTGCAAATCGTGGATTTGCAACGCTACGATTACAAAAGCTTCGCTTTTGTTGCAAATCTACGATTTGCAGCCCTTCGATTTGCAAGCAGTCGGTTGCAAATCTACGATTTGCAGCCCTTCGATTTGCAAGCAGTCGGTTGCAAATCTACGATTTGCTTGCACAGCTTCGCTTACCGAACTACGTTCGGTAAGCGAAGCTGTGCAAGCGTAGCGGCTTCGATTTGCTTGCGAACTTTAGCAAAGCTAAAGTTAGCGAACCTTAACAAAAGCGTAGCTAAAGTTAAGCCTATGCACAGCCTTGCACAGCTACGCTGTGCAAGGCTGTGCTTGCAAACCTTCGGTTGTTCTGCGAAGCAGAGCAAGCACGCCGGCTGTGCGTACAAAAGCTTCGCTTTTGTAAGCAGCCGCTTGCAAACCCTACGCCTTGCACTGCCTGTGCACAGGGGCGGTCCGCTTGCACAGCGAAGCTGTGCTTACAAAAGCTTCGCTTTTGTACGCAAAACCGGAGGTTTTTGCAAGCGAAGCCTTGCACAGCGAAGCTGTGCGTACAAAAGCGTAGCTTTTGTAAGCAAGGGGTTTGTCAGGGTAGTGCAAGAGGCTTGGCTATGTCTAATTTGCAGCCTGTGCAAACCTCGCCTTGCACAGCTTCGCTTGCAAATCTTCGATTTGCGTACAAACCCTACGGGTTTGTAAGCAGCCGCTTGCGAACTTTAGCTCCGCTTTTGCTGCAAATCTACGATTTGCAAGCGAAGCTGTGCGTACAAAACCGTAGGTTTTGTAAGGGGTTTGCAAGCCCTGGTTTTACAAAACTAGGCCCTCTGGGCCTACAGAGCGAGAAACGGAGCTGCGGCCTGGCTACGCCTGCCTATGCTCAGCAAAGCTGAGCATAGGCGCGGATCGCTGAGCAAAAACCGCGCCTTGCTCGGCGAAGCTGTGCGTAGGCAGGATTAACATAGGTTTTGGAAGGCGAAAGCCGGTAGAGCAGGTTTTGTAACTCGCGAGCTGCTCGATTTATCGAAAAAGGAAATTAAGATGGAGCATTTCATTATCTGGAGCAATATTCTAGCCCCTTTCGGACAAACAGCCCCTCTGGTCGACTTTAGGTCAAACCGGGTTAGCCCTGGGAGCTTTGCCCCTTGGAGAGGGTTTTGGTTTTAATGGTAATATTTTAGAAACAAACATTTTAAATCTTGGTGTTGTTTTAGGAATTGTTGTTTCACTAGGCGGAGACACCTTACGCTCATTGCTAAGTAATCGTCAGGAAGGTATCTCAAAAAATCTTCAACAAGCCGAAGAACGAGCTCAAGAGGCAAAACAAAGAGTCTTAGAGGCAAAATCTCAATTAGAAAAAGCTCAAAAGAAGGCGGTTGAGATAAAGGAGCAGGGCAAAGCAACAGTAGACAAAGAGAAAAAAGATTCTGTTAATCGTAAAAAAGAAGAACTATTCCGTTTAACCGAAAAGAAAGAACAAATTCTTCACGTCGAGGAGCAAAAAGCTGTCTCTCAAGTTTATAATCAGTTAGTTAAACGTGTTATGGATTCAGCTAAAAATAAATTATTGCGATTAGATGCACAATCACATGATTCTGTAATCAAATATCAACTTGTGATGCTTTCTAAATATAAACAACGAGCTTCATGACCTGAATCCGTCTTACTTCGCAAAAACCCTTTGCTTTGCTAAGTAAGACGCTGTTTTGTAAAGGTAGCTTTTTGGGGTGGGTGAGCAGGCGCGGAGCCAACGCGCCACTGCACAGCCTCAACAAAAGCGCTTGCGTGCTAACTAGCCGCAGCACAGCTTTGCGGAGCACGCGAGTAAGCGCAAGCGCTTTTGTTTAGCAGCCGCAGTTTACGGAGCACTTGCAAATTAGGCTAGCCTAGACCCTTACACAGCCCACCGCTTGCTTACAAACCAGTACCCTTGCACAGCTTCGCTTGCAAACCTTCGGTTTGCTTGCACAGCGAAGCTGTGCACACAAAAGCTTCGCTTTTGTAAGCAGACGCTTGCAAATCGAAGGGCTGCAAATCGTAGATTTGCAACAAAAGCGAAGCTTTTGTAAGCGTAGCTTCACAAAAGCTTCGCTTTTGTGCGCAAATCTACGATTTGCAGCTGCGAGGTCACAAAGTGACACCTTGGGTTGCGTAGCAACCTGCGGTGTTGCTACGCAACACCGTGATTTGCACAGGCGAGCTGTGCGTACAAAACCGTAGGTTTTGTAAGGGGCTGCCTGTGCACAGCAACGCTTTGCTGAGCGTAGCTCTCACGAGGGCTTATAAACCCCTTACAAAATCTACGCAAAACCTACGGTTTTTGCAAGCGTAGCTGTGCTTACAAAACCCGTTACCCTTGCACAGCTTCGCTGTGCAGAGGCTTGCTTACAAACCCGTACCCTTGCACAGCTTCGCTGTGCAAGCAAACCGAAGGTTTGCAAGCGAAGCTGTGCACGCCACTAAAGTTTTGTAAAGGGAATCAAACAATTAATAGTAAAGATGGTAAAAATACGCCCAGACGAAATTAGCAGTATTATTAAACAACAAATTGAACAATACACAAAAGAAGTACTTGTCGTGAATGTTGGCACAGTATTTCAGGTAGGAGATGGAATAGCTCGTGTTTATGGACTTGACAAAGTGATGTCCGGTGAACTTCTAGATTTTGAAGATGGTACTGTTGGTATCGCTTTAAATCTAGAAACAAAAAACGTAGGGGCTGTATTAATGGGCGAAGGTATTGCCGTTCAAGAAGGGTCTTCAGTTCGCGCGACGGGCAAGATTGCTCAAATCAATGTAGGTGATAAGTATCTTGGACGGGTAGTCAATCCTTTAGCTCACCCTATAGATGGTAAAGGCAAGATTGAAAGTACAGATACCCGATTGATTGAATCAGGAGCTCCCGGTATTATTTCACGACGTTCTGTTCATGAACCATTACAAACGGGTTTAGTTGCAATTGATTCAATGATTCCTATTGGACGGGGTCAGCGTGAACTTATTATTGGCGATCGACAAACAGGTAAAACTGCTGTTGCTATTGATACTATTTTAAATCAAAAAGGCAAAGATGTTATTTGTGTTTACGTTGCTATTGGACAAAAAGCTTCGTCAATTGCGCAGATTGTTAACAATCTACAAGAGCGTGGTGCTTTAGAATATACTGTGATTGTTGCTGCTCCAGCTGACTCACCAGCAAGTTTGCAGTATTTAGCCCCATATACAGGAGCGGCACTTGCGGAGTACTTTATGTATAAAGGTAAGCATACACTTGTAATCTATGACGATTTGTCAAAACAAGCACAGGCATACCGTGAAATGTCATTGCTTTTAAGAAGACCCCCAGGTCGTGAAGCTTTTCCTGGAGACGTTTTCTATTTACACTCTCGTTTATTGGAACGCGCCGCAAAATTAAGCGACGCTTTAGGCGGAGGCAGTATGACAGCGCTACCAATTGTTGAAAACACAAGAAGGAGATGTATCGGCCTATATTCCTACAAATGTTATATCTATTACAGATGGTCAAATCTTCTTATCCGGTGATATTTTTAATGCAGGAATTAGACCAGCTATTAATGTCGGTATTTCAGTTTCTCGAGTTGGTTCGGCGGCGCAACCTAAAGCAATGAAACAAGTTGCTGGAAAAATGAAATTAGAATTAGCTCAATTTGCTGAATTAGAAGCTTTTTCTCAATTTGCTTCTGATTTAGATCAAGCCACTCAAAATCAATTGGCACGAGGGCAACGTTTACGTGAGCTTTTGAAGCAACCCCAAGCTTCGCCACTTTCAGTAGAAGATCAGGTTGCGACTATTTACGCCGGCACAAACGGGTATCTCGATAAAGTGAAGGTTGAAAGCGTACGAGCTTTCTTAGTAGGCTTACGTGAGTTCTTAGCTACTAGAAAACCAAAATACGGTGAAATCGTACGTGCTACTAATACCTTTACTGACGAAGCCGAAACCGAATTAAAAAACGCTATAAAAGAGTTCTCAGAAGAATTCTCGGGTTAAGATACTAGGGTTTGAGGGCCACTTGCTCCACGAAGGCTTAGCTTTTTGTTTTTACTTTTTACTCGTGTTGCAAATACCAGCCTGAACAAAAGCGCTTAGCTTTTGTTATCCCTCACGAGCGCTTACAAATTAGACCCCTGCAAGCGAAGCTGTGCAAGGCGTAGGTTTTGTAAGGGCTGTGCACAGCCCTTACAAAACCTACGCCTTGCACAGCTTCGCTTGCAGGGGTTTTGTACGCACAGCCGGCCTTGCACAGGCTCCGGGTTTGTAAGCAGAACATAGGGTTCACAAAAGCGCTTGCGCTTTTGTTTAGAATGCGCTCCGCAAAGCGTTACTGTGCACGCTGAACTTTAGCTACGATTTTGTTCAGGCTTGTTTACGCAAGGCCTCGATTTACAGTCGCTCTCGCACAGCAAAGCTGTGCGTGCAATTCGTAGATTTGCAAGGCCCCGTAGGGGCTATATCGCTAAACTTTAGGTTCCTCAGCAAGCTAAGAGGTTGGCTACAAATTGAAGATTTGCAACCAAGTTGTTTGCCGACTTCGTCGGTTTAAACGAAATCTGGTTTTACTACCGAAAATTTCCAAAATGTTGCAACGAAAACACCTGATCGGAGACACTTGCTATTTCGTTTCAACAATTGTTACAATCAGAAGCATTTTAAGATCGGCTGGCTCTGATTAAATCAATTGAGGCAAACCAAAACTTGGCTGGTTGGTGAACAGCCTTACAAAACCTCCCCGCTCCGCTTGCAACGGCGAGCTGTGCAAGGCGTAGGTTTTGTAAGGGGTTTTGTAAGGCTGTACTTTGCAAGCGAAGCACGTGCGTAGCTATCACTCGTGCTTCTTGCTCGGCTTCGCCGAGCAAGAAGCGCAAGTACGAATGCTAGGTGACTAGGGACCGTAGCTCAACGGTTAGAGCACTGCCTTGTCACGGCAGAGGTTGCGGGTTCGAATCCCGTCGGTCTCGTCTAATTTTCTTAATTTTCTAAGGCGGTACGGAGCCTTGCTTACAAAAGCTTCGCTTTTGTACGCAAAACCGTAGGTTTTGCAAGCGAAGCCTTGCAAATCGTAGATTTGCGTACAAAAGCGAAGCTTTTGTAAGCGTACAAACTCGTACCCGCTCCGCCTGCACGGCTCGCCGCTTGCACAGCCGTAGGCTGTGCATAGGCTTAACTTTAGCTACGCTTTTGTTCAGGCTGCACCGCTTCGCTTACCGAACTACGTTCGGCGGACAAAAGCAAAGCTTTTGTAAGCAAGCGGTGGGCCGTGCAATGGGTTTGTAAGGGCTTCACAAAAGCGAAGCTTTTGTGCGCAAGGCTACGGGTTTGTAAGCAAGGCGTAGGTTTTGTAAGAGAGCTACGCTCGGTACGTGATTTTAGTCGAGTCCACTAAATAAAACCGATGGGGTATTGGTGGCAGACCTAGCCTATACTCAGCCGCAGCCTGAGCAAGGCCGGTGTCAATACTCTGTTTTTTTGCTAATAAAAATTAACTCTCAGCTAAAATGATTTTTTAAAAGTAAACTTGACACTTTTGTTTCTCAGTCTATTGTCTCATTTCAGAAGAAATCTCTATTCTTTCGAAAAAAACTTCCCTTGTATGCTAGCGTTACTACTTTTTGGTTTTTTAGTGGGTAATGTATTTGGAACATTTTTAAATACTTTGAGGTTCTTTTTTTTCTGGGATGTTTTTATCATCTTTCTTTTAGTCGTTCTTCTAGAGTTTTTAAATTATAATGCATATAACGTTTTTTCGAGGCCCAAAGGGTCCGTGCTTGGGTATGCGGAGCAAGAACTACGTTCGGCAAAAATTGTTGTTCAATTTATTAATTTCTTTAAAATTGGATTAATGATTGGATTTTTTGTCGACGCTTTTAAAGTTGGAAGTTAACTGAACTCCTTGGGGTTACAGAGCTCTAGCCCTCTAGGACCTAGAGCAGCGGCAACTTTAGGTCTTGCAAATCTACGCCTTGCCAATTAGACCGTTCTTCGAACCTAGCCTACCCCCTTTGGGACACCCTGTGCTAGAGCTCACATAATGAGCCAAAAGCTACACAGTGCAGAAGTTGCCCCAAAGGGGGTAGGCTAGTCTAATTTGCAAAGAGGGGCTATGTTTTATTTCCACAGTCTTTCGGTGCTACGGACTTACCGGTCTACAGACACAAAACCGCCGGTTTTGTCAGGCTTTTGCCTACAAAAGCTACGCTTTTGTGAAGCCTATGCTCGTACAAAAGCGTAGCTTTTGTAAGCCGTAGGTGGAGCAAGCGGTTCGCTTGCTTGCTCTGCTTCGCTTGCAAATCGAAGGGTCCCGAAGGGACCTGCGGTGTTGCGTAGCAACACCTTGATTTGCAAGCGAAGCTGTGCAAGGCGAGGTTTGCACGCAGGGGTTTTGTAAGCCAGCGTATGGAGTAGTGAAACGTACAGCGCCGGAGGCTCGTTAGCGCTAGCGCAACCCTAGAGGTTTCATAAAACTGAAGGAACTAGACAGCGCCTTCGGCGCCTTCGATTTTGGAAGCCCTCGTCAATTTTTGTATCGGCTTGACTCCAGCCTCCATAAATTTATATACTATATTTATATATGCGGATTTAGTTCAGTGGTAGAACGCTAGCCTTCCAAGCTGGATGTCGCGGGTTCGAGTCCCGCAGTCCGCCAAGATATCAAGTTGTCAAAATACAATTTAGAATTTATGCTATTGGCTCCACTTTTGTACCCCCCCACTCTGTGTCTTCTTGTAAATCGTTGCCTTGGGTGCAAAGCTCGCCGTTGCGTACAAACCACCTGCTTACAAACCACGCCGCGTAGCGGCTACGGGTTTGTAAGCAGCCGCTTGCGAACTTTAGCGTAGCTAAAGTTAGCGAAGCTGTGCGTACAAAACCGTAGGGTTTGTACGCAAATCGAAGATTTGCAAGCGAAGCAGAGCAAGCAAGCGAACCGCTTGCTCCACCTACGGCTTACAAAAGCTACGCTTTTGTACGAGCATAGGCTTCACAAAAGCGTAGCTTTTGTTTAGGCTGTGCAAGGCGTAGGGTTTGTAAGGCTTATATTTGCACCCCTAAGTTTGGTAAGGCAAAGCGTAGCTGTGCACCCAAACCTTCGCCTTCGGTTTGCAAGGAGGGTCTAATTTAGGCCAGAACGGGGACTCTGCAGCTTGGGTTTGCTAAGCAAACCCAAGCTGCAGGGGCTACTTAAAGTATGACTTCGATCTTGCTCGAGCAAAGTTTCTATTATGGTAAACAAGAAGTTTGTGCATGTTGTATTTACCCTTTTATGGTTTTTATGCTAAAATAAGTTAGGTGAGAACAAAAAAATAATAAGTACTCTAAGTTTAGGTCTAGCTCGGGTTTTAGCATTTGCATGGATTCGTATTGTAATAATTTTTCACTTGTATGATTTTTACACATAAAAAAATAAATTACGGTACCCCTTGACGTTTTGAGTAAAGGGCGTGATAGGTTGCTAAGCTAATTCCAACACCCCCTTCACAAAACCTCCGGTTTTGTTAAGCCTTACAAAACCGGAGGTTTTGTGAAGGCCCTTGCACAGCGTAGCTGTGCACAGGTCGCCCCTTGCAAACTCCTGACAAAACCTACGCCTTGCACCGCCTACGGCGAGGGTTGCACGTACAAAACGCTTACAAAAGCTACGCTTTTGTAAGGCGCCGCCGCGTAGGTTTTGTTAAGACTAACAAAACCTACGCAACCCAAGGGTGTTGCGTAGCAACACCGCAGTCCGTGCACAGCTTCGCTTGCTTGCTCTGCTTCGCAGAGCAGCCGAAGGTTTGCGTACAAAAGCTTCGCTTTTGTAAGCAGGCGGTTACCGAACTATGTTCGGCTTGCGTGCAAACCTCCCCGCTCCGCTTACCGAACTACGTTCGGCTTGCAAATCGAAGATTTGCAGCAAAACCGTAGGTTTTGTAAGGGGCTGCTCTGCGAAGCAGAGCAAGCAAGCGAAGCTGTGCACACAAAAGCTTCGCTTTTGTAACCACCTGCACAGCGAAGCTGTGCGAACTTTAGCTTTGCTAAAGTTAGCGTAGCGGCTTCGATTTGCGTACAAAAGCTTTGCTTTTGTAAGCACACAAAACCAAAGGTTTTGTAAGCACGCAAGATCACTACGTGACCCAAAAAGTGACATCTTGGTGTTGCGTAGCAACCTGCGAGGTCACAAAGTGACCCCGTGATTTGTGTACAAAACCCTTGCGTGCAAACCGAAGGTTTGCACGCAAGGGTTTTGTACGCAAATCGTAGATTTGTAAGGCAAATATAATAATCTTTTATAAATAGTTATGAGCGCTTCGGTAAAAACAAAAACTAAAAACATAGGCCGTATAACACAAATAATTGGGCCCGTATTAGATGTTTCATTTCCTGCTGGTAAAATGCCCAATATTTACAATGCCCTTCTAGTAGAGGGTAAAAATCAAGCTGGTCAAGAGATCTCTGTAACATGTGAAGTTCAACAGCTTCTTGGTGATCATCGTGTACGAGCAATCTCAATGAATGCTACAGACGGTCTTATGCGAGGAATGGATGTCGTGGACACAGGAAATCCATTAACTGTTCCCGTAGGAGAACCAACTTTAGGTCGAATATTTAACGTTTTGGGGGATCCTGTAGATAATTTAGGAAAGGTTGATACAAAGGATGGTTTACCAATTCATCGTGCTGCTCCAGCATTTGTAGATTTGGATACGAAATTATCTATTTTTGAAACTGGTATCAAAGTCGTTGATTTGTTAGCGCCATATCGTCGTGGTGGAAAAATTGGGCTTTTTGGCGGTGCCGGTGTCGGTAAAACCGTTCTTATTATGGAATTAATCAATAATATTGCAAAAGCTCATGGAGGTGTTTCTGTTTTTGGTGGGGTTGGAGAAAGAACGCGTGAAGGGAATGACCTTTATGCTGAGATGAAAGAATCAAAAGTAATTGATGAAAGTAATCTATCTCAATCCAAAGTGGCATTAGTATATGGACAAATGAATGAGCCACCAGGGGCTCGAATGAGAGTAGGCTTAACGGCTTTAACAATGGCTGAATATTTTAGAGATATAAGCAAACGAGATGTACTTCTATTTATTGACAATATTTTTCGTTTTGTTCAAGCAGGTTCGGAAGTGTCTGCCTTACTTGGACGTATGCCATCAGCTGTAGGTTATCAACCAACTTTAGCAACAGAAATGGGAGCATTGCAAGAACGTATTACGTCAACAACACAAGGTTCAATTACATCAATTCAAGCTGTATACGTACCTGCCGACGATTTAACAGACCCGGCACCAGCTACTACGTTCTCCCATTTAGACGCTACAACGGTTCTTTCTCGAGCATTGGCATCTAAAGGTATTTACCGGCTGTAGATCCGTTAGATTCCACTTCAAACTATGCTACAACCCTGGATCGTAAGCGAAAAACATTACGAATGTGCTCAAAACGTTAAACAAACATTGCAACGTTATAAAGAGCTACAGGATATTATTGCAATTTTGGGGCTAGATGAACTGTCTGAAGAAGATAGACTTATCGTAGCACGAGCAAGAAAAGTAGAACGATTCTTATCTCAACCATTTTTCGTTGCTGAAGTATTTACCGGTTCTCCAGGGAAATATGTACCGTTAGAAGAAACTATTCAAGGTTTTAATTATATTATTTCGGGTGAACTCGATGATCTACCAGAACAAGCTTTCTACCTGGTTGGAGGTATTGATGAGGCAATTGCCAAAGCTGATTCACTAAAAGCATCTAATTAAATGGCTGCGTTTACCGCTCACTAAAGCAAAATACGTTGCTAACTTTTATGTACGGAAAACCACAGCCGATCGCTTGCAAATCTACGATTTGCGTAAAAAAGCGTAGCTTTTGTCAGCACAGCGAAGCTGTGCAATGGCTTCACAAAACAGCCCATATGCACAGCTACAGGCGCTGCGAAGCTGCGCGAGGCTCGCCCTTGCTTACAAACCCCTTGCTTGCAAAACTCCTGCTTACAAAAGCAAAGCTTTTGCTGCAAATCTTCGATTTGCAAGCCGAACGTAGTTCGGTAAGCGAAGCTGTGCAAGCGGCTGCACCCCCGTAGGCTTACCGAACTACGTTCGGCGGACAAAACCGTAGGTTTTGTAAGCAAGGCTACGGTTTTGCGTACAAACCCCTGCACAGCGAAGCTGTGCAAGCCGCTACGCTAACAAAAGCGGAGCTTTTGCTGCAAATCACGGTGTTGCGTAGCAACACCGCAGCTGCAAATCTACGATTTGCGCACAAAAGCTTTGCTTTTGTGAAGCTACGCTTACAAAAGCTTCGCTTTTGTATCCCAAGGGTGTTGCGTAGCAACACCGCAGCTGCAAATCGTAGATTTGCGCACAAAAGCTTTGCTTTTGTGAAGCTACGCTTACAAAAGCTTCGCTTTTGTTGCAAATCTACGATTTGCAGCCCTTCGATTTGCAAGCACAGCTTCGCTTACCGAACTACGTTCGGCTTGCACAGCGAAGCTGTGCACACAAAACCTCCGGTTTTGTAAGCACACAAAACCGGAGGTTTTGTAAGCACACAAGGGCAAAGCTTTTGTAAGCAGGTGGTTTGTAAGGGCTGTGCAAGGGTACGGGTTTGTAAGCAACGGCGAGCTGTGCAGGGGTTTTGGACGCAAATCGCAGCCGATTGTAGCCTTAACAAAAGCGCTTAGCTTTTGTTAAGGCCCGGTTTGCTAGCGTAGCTTTGCAAATCGTAGATTTGCACGCACAGGTCGCCCCTTGCTTGCACAGCCTAAACAAAAGCTAAGCGCTTTTGTTTAGGCTGTGCAGCACAAACCCGACTGTTTTGTAAGGCGTAAATTTGTAAGGTGTTGCTTAGCAACCTCTTGGGTTTGCTTAGCAAACCCAAGAGGTCGTAAAGCGACCACACTTTGGTTGCTGCGCTACCTAAGGAGTGCCTAGCTCTTCTTTTCTTTGCAAGGGGCATAAGTGAGCACGTAACCGATAGTAAATCGGTAAGCTTACGGTTTTGTTTAACCGGCTCAGTTAAAGACCTAAAGTAGCGGCGCTAGCTAAGCAAACCAAGCGCTAGCTAAGCGAATTAAGCACGAGCTAAGCGAACCAAGCGCTAGCTAAGCTCGAAAGATCTTGGATTTAGTAAAAAAAAAATTATCGTATGACATTACAAGTTTGTATAATGACTCCTGATAAGGTGTTCTTAAATAAAGAGGTAGAAGAAATTATATTACCTACTAACACGGGGCAAATGGGAGTACTAAAGAATCATGCACCTTTAGTCACAGCATTAGAGGTAGGTGTCATTTTACTTCGATCAAAAAATGCATCGACAGCCGGTGAGTGGACTTCGTTAGCTCTTCTTGGCGGTTTTGCTATCGTTAAAACAAAATAAAGTGACAATTTTAGTCAATGAGGCAGAATCGGCTGAAACTGTTGATGCTGCCGAAGTTGAAAAAAATTTTTTGAATGCTCAACAAAAAATGTCTCAAGCATCAACACCAAAACAAAAGGTTGAGGCTAATTTCGAATTTAAACGAGCTCGAGCTCGTTTCCAATTAGTAAAAAAATAATTTTGGGTTTACCGCTGCTCTAGGCTCTACTGGCCTTTGCTTCACGGTTACCCTTGCAAATCAAAAATTTGCTTCCGTCGCTTTGCGCCTATACCGCGCCACTGCAGAAAAGACCGTTCTTGGTAATTAAACTAGCCCAGCCCTACGGGGCTACCTCTGCACAGCGAAGCTTTGCTGAGTGTAGCGCAGTGACCCCCTAGGGGTTCCACGGGTCACATTGTGAACTCTCCAGCGCACAACGGGAGCTCTAGGGCCTAACAAAACCTGCGGTTTTGTTAGACTTACCAAAAGAAAAGGGCTAGCCCTTTTGTACAAGCTCTGGTCGGCTATAAGCACTCCTTGCAAACCGCGCCTTTGCTTACAAACGCGTACCCTTGCACAGCCCTTAC
Organism: Melastoma dodecandrum; assembly: GCA_029817715.1. Taxonomy (NCBI): domain Eukaryota; kingdom Viridiplantae; phylum Streptophyta; class Magnoliopsida; order Myrtales; family Melastomataceae; genus Melastoma; species Melastoma dodecandrum. The sequence goes on along the minus strand of JARUPY010000222.1, from coordinate 187,813 downwards.
AAACCCGTACCCTTGCTTACAAAAGCAAAGCTGTGCAAGGCCGGCTGTACACAGGGTTTGCGAGCACACCTACGCTTTCCCTTCCAAAACCTATGCACTGTAACGCAGTGTATACGTTTTGGAAGACTGCGATTTGCAAGGCTGGCTGAACAGCGTCGACTTCGCGTTCAGATTTGCAAGGCTGCGGTTTGAAAGGCGTTTTTTGTTTGTGAAGTGTGTGTGTAGTTTGGTTCTCGGGAAGCGCTTCTAACCCAAGCGATCGCCTCTCCGGCTGCTTACAAAACCTACGCCTTGCACAGCTCGCTTACAAAAGCTACGCTTTTGTAAGCGAAGCTATGCTTACCAAAGCTACGCTTTTGTACGCAAAACCGGAGGTTTTGCAAGCAAGGGCTGGTGGGGTAAAAAAAATGGGCCGAGCTGGATTTGAACCAACGTAGGCAAAAACCAATGAGGTTACAACTCATCCCCTTTAACCACTCGGGCATCGACCCTTTATTCAATTTATAAATGATAATAAAAAAAAACACGTTTTGTCAAGGTGTTGCGAAGGAACATCTTTGGCTCACGTAGTGAGCTCTAGGTCTAGCAAAGGAAGAACACTTGGGTTTGCTTACAAAACCTACGGTTTTGTACGCACAGCTTCGCTTACAAAAGCAAAGCTTTTGTTTGCAAGCAAAGACTCAGTGTTGCGCCCAGCAACAACAGTTGGATTCTGGGCCCAGTGACCCAGAACCAGCCTTACCAAAAGCGACGCTTGTGTGAAGGCCTGTTGCGTACTCGCGAAGGTGAGAGTTAACTGACCGCCTTTACTTTATAAGTACGCGAAACCTCTGACGGCCGTAGGGCCCAGCTACGCTTTAGTTGGAGGGAGGGCGTACAAAACCTACGGTTTTGTAAGCAAGCAACAAACGAAGGTAGTCACGAAAATGATGGTCCCTGTGCGGAGTACTCACTACGTGACGCTAGGTCCTAGTGGCTATTTTAACGCTCAACGGGAGTAAAAATATTGGTTTACTTAATTGTTTTTTGTTATCCTTTTCTACTGTCTATGGATGGTTTTACTTTGTTAGTTACTTTGAGCTTTAGGTTCGCAACTGTCTCTTACTTGCCGATTAGACCCGAAGGGTCTAATTTGCAAAGAAAAGTTGAGCAAGGCGCGGTCGTGATAACTACGTACGGCCAGAGGTTGCTACGCAACCTCTGCCTTGCACAGCGAAAATCAAAATATAATCCAGTAAAGTCTTTAAGTTTTGTTTAGCGCTAGCTCTTGCTCACCTTTGCGAGCACACCATTTAGGTGACGAACGGCCTTTTGGTATCAAATAACAGCCTTGCAGAACAAAGCCTTGCCTTGCAAATCGTAGATTTGCAGTCCGTAGGGCTTCTTTGCACATCTACCGACCTATGGACACAAAATAGGCCCTCCTTTCGACTCGAGGCCTTGCACAGCCCTTACAAAACACGCCGCGTAGCGGCTACGGTTTTGTACGCTTACAAAAGCTTCGCTTTTGTACGCAAATCTACGATTTGCAAGGCCTGCGCACAAAAGCGAAGCTTTTGTGCGCAAGCCTCACAAAAGCGAAGCTTTTGTGCGCAAGCGGCTGCTTACAAACCCGTAGCCGCTACGCTAACTTTAGCTTTGCTAAAGTTCGCGCACAAAAGCTTCGCTTTTGTGAAGCTTCGCTTACCGAACTACGTTCGGCGTACTTTAGCTTTGCTTTTGTAAGCAGGTGGTTTGTACGCAACGGCGAGCTGTGCAGCAGGGCCTTGCCAGTTGAAGATTTGCGTACACAGCCTAAACAAAATCGCTAGCCTTTTTGTTCAGGCTGAGCCTAGATTTTATCAGTCCTATACTTACAAGGGGTTCACTATGCAACACGATAAAACAGGGCTAGATAGTGGTATGGTGTGCTTCACCCTAAAATTAAACTAAACAAGAGCTAGCCTGAACAAAAGCACAAGTCCTTTTGTTCAGGCTAACTTTAGAGTTGGCGTTCGTACATGCTCAGCTTTTTGTTCCGCAAAGCTGTGCACAAGCTTGCGATTGCAAGTCAATTTCGCAATACCGGAATAAAACTTGCTCAACGGGCCTTGCACATAAGACCCTTTAGGCAAATTGCAACCAACCTGGCCTAGCCGGTTTGCACAGCCTGTGCACGGCTTGGCTTGCAAAACCTCCGGTTTTGCGTACAAAAGCGACGCTTTTGCTAAAGTTCGCAAGCAAATCGAAGGGTAACAAAAGCGAAGCTTTTGTTCGCAAATCGTAGATTTGCAACCGACTGCACAGCGAAGCTGTGCACGGACCTGCGAGGTCACAAAGTGACCCCGTGATTTGCGTACAAACCCCTAGCGTGCACAGCTTCGCTTGCAAAACCTACGGTTTTGCGTACAAAAGCGAAGCTTTTGTAAGCAAGGCTGTGCATAGGCTTAACTTTAGCTACGCTTTTGTTCAGGTTCACTAACAAAAGCAAAGCTAAAGTTAGCGTAGCGGCTACGGCTTTGTAAGAGCTATGCAACCAAGGCGCTGTTCTTGCTTTCAGTTTTAGGGTTTTTATCTTACTATTTTCAAAAATTATAATTGGAGCTAAATAATTGAATGCCTACAATTCAGCAACTTATTCGGGATGCCCGTCAAGAAATTAAAAACAAAACTAAGTCTCCTGCATTAAAAGCTTGTCCCCAACGACGTGGAGTTTGCACAAGAGTTTATACAACAACGCCCAAGAAACCTAATTCAGCTCTACGTAAAGTAGCTCGTGTGAGATTAAGCAGTGGCTTTGAAGTTACAGCTTATATACCGGGTATTGGGCATAATCTTCAAGAACATTCTGTTGTTCTAGTTCGTGGTGGTCGAGTAAAAGATTTGCCAGGTGTTCGTTACCATATCGTTCGAGGCACTTTAGACGCTCAGTCTGTAAAAAATCGACTTCAGAGTCGTTCAAAATATGGCGTAAAACGCCCAAAAACGTAAACTATTTTTTCCTTCCTGTAGGCCTGGTGCCCATATTCGCTTGTCCTTCCAAAAAGTACAAACCTAGGCTTGCGTAACTTTAGCACAAAGCTAAAGTTCGCAAGCAAATCGAAGCCGCTACGCTAACTTTAGCAAAGCTTTTGCTGCAAATCCAAGAGGTCACTTTTTGGGTCACGTAATGACCTTGCTTACAAAAGCGTACCTTTTGTAAGCAAGGTCACTACGTGACCCAAAAAGTGACTTCGCACCTGCAAATCGTAGATTTGCGCACAAAAGCGAAGCTTTTGTGAAGCTACGCTTACAAAAGCTTTGCTTTTGTATCCCAAGGGTGTTGCGTAGCAACACCGCAGGTCTTGCAAAAGCTTCGCTTGCAAAACCTACGGTTTTGTAAGCACACAAAAGTTTCGCTTTTGTAAGCAGTCGGTTACCGAACTATGTTCGGCTTGCTTACAAAAGCTTTGCTTTTGTACGCAAACCGAAGGTTTGCAAGCGAAGCTGTGCACACAAAAGGTTCGCTTTTGTTGCAAATCTACGATTTGCAGCCCTTCGATTTGCAAGCACAGCCATCGCTTGCAAACCCCTTACAAAACTACGGTTTTGTCCGCCGAACGTAGTTCGGTAAGCGGAGCGGCGAGGTTTGCTTGCACAGCTTCGCTTTACCGAACTAACGTTCGGTAAGCGAAGCGGTGCACACAAAAAGGTTCGCTTTTTGTTGCAAATCTACGATTTGCAGCCCTTCGATTTGCAAGCACAGCCTCGCTTGCAAACCCCTTACAAAACCTACGGTTTTGTCCGCCGAACGTAGTTCGGTAAGCGGAGCGGCGAGGTTTGCTTGCACAGCTTCGCTTACCGAACTACGTTCGGTAAGCGAAGCTGTGCAAGGCGTCGATTTTGTAAGCAAGCCAAAGGCGCACGTAAGCTCACGTAAGCGCCCAAAGGGACTTATTTGCAAGAGTCCGCGCCTATCAACCAATTAATTTACTATAAACATTAAAAAAATATGGCTCGCAGACGAACTCCACCAAAACCTATAGTTTCACCAGATCCTATTTATCAAAATCGTCTTATTGAGATGATTGTTAAACAGTATCATGAAAAAAGGGAAAAAAAGTTTAGCATATACATCTGTTATCAAGCTATTTCTAAAATTCAAATAGCCACAAAAACAGACGCAATTCCAGTTATCGAAGAAGCCGTCCGCAATGTAACTCCACTAGTAGTCGTTAAATCACGACGAATGGGTGGGGCTACACATCAAGTTCATTTAAGAGTAGAGCCTGAGCAAGGCACAGCATTAGCTATTCGCTGGTTATTAGCTGCTTCTCGAGCGCGTTCTGGTCGTGATATGTCTTCGAAATTAAGCAACGAATTTTTAGACGCCTCAAAAAGAATGGGAAACGCTGTCCGTCAACGGGAAGATGTACATAGAATGGCTGAAGCTAATAAGGCGTTTGCTAAGCATCGCTTCTAGCCGGTTGCTTCACTGAACTCCAACAAGATTGCGCAGGAGAACAAACCTGGCCTTGCAAACTCCGAGAGCGCTTGCAAATTAGATCTTTCGGGTCTAATTTGCAAGCGCTCTCGGAACCCCGTAGGGGGGGGGGGTGCACAGCTCGCCGCTCCGCTTGCTTACAAACCCGTCGCCGCTACGCTACCTTTAGCAAAGCTTTTGCTGCAAATCCAAGAGGTCACTTTTTGGGTCCACTACGTGACCCAAAAAGTGACCTCGCACCTGCAAATCGTAGATTTGCGCACAAAAGCGAAGCTTTTGTATCCCAAGGGTGTTGCGTAGCAACACCGCAGGTCTTGCAAAAGCGTAGCTTTTGCGTACAAAACCAAAGGTTTTGTAAGCACACAAAAGTTTCGCTTTTGTAAGCAGTCGGTTACCGAACATAGTTCGGTAACCACCTGCGTGCAAACCGAAGGTTTGCAAGCGAAGCTGTGCGAACTTTAGCTTTGCTAAAGTTAGCGTAGCGGCTTCGATTTGCAAGCACAGCTTCGCTTGCTTGCTCTGCTTCGCTTGCAAATTGCGGTGTTGCGTAGCAACACCGCAGGTTGCTACGCAACCCAAGGGGTCACTTTTTGGGTCACGTAGTGACCTTGCTTACAAAAGCGTAGCTTTTGTAAGCAAACCTCGCAGCTGCAAATCTACGATTTGCAACGCTACGCTTACAAAAGCTTCGCTTTTGTTGCAAATCTACGATTTGCAGCCCTTCGATTTGCGTACAAACCCTACGGGTTTGTAAGCAGCCCCTTTACAAACCCTACGGTTTTGTACGCGTGCAAATCTACGATTTGCAAACCTTCGCTTGCAAACCTTCGGTTTGCGTACAAACCCGTAGGGTTTGTAAGCAATGGCGAGGTTTGCGTACAAACCCGTAGGGTTTGTAAGCAGGTGGTTTGTAAGGGTTTTGTAAGGGGTGCCGGGGCTTTTAACACAAATGTTGATTAGAGTCAGACAACCAATTTCTAGAAGCAACCTAGAACCCCTAAAAGTAAAGTAACCAATAATAACCCGTGAAGTGTACTTTGTTTACACACCAAACTAAGTTAGCCCTTTATAAATGTGGGGGTTCGGTAATTTCAGATTTTTTTGCTATACTAATTCTTACTTGTCTAAGTGATTATGAGTGAATCTTTTTGCTTACTAAAGCTTTAGTAAGCAAACCGAACACAAGTCAGCTTATTTCAAGTACTAAGAGCTTGCTCGTGAGGCCTATGCTCTGCAAGGCTGAGCAAAGCGCGCTTCGCTGAGCGATCGAAGCCTTCACAAAAGCTACGCTTTTGTTAAGCGTGCACAGCTTCGCTTTTGGCACATTACCTGAGCTCTCACCCAGGTTGCGCCAAAGGCCTTGCACAGCCCTTACAAACCCCTTGCTTGCAAAACCCCTGCACAGCTTCGCCTGCAAATCGAAGATTTGCAGCAAAAGCGTAGCTAAAGTTCGCAAGCGGGTGCACCCCCGTAGGCTAGCACAGCGAAGCTGTGCTTGCAAATCGAAGATTTGCAGCAAAAGCTACGCTTTTGTAAGCAAACATCTAGAGTTTGCTAAGCAAGGTCACTACGTGACCCAAAAAGTGACCTCGCAGGTCCCTTGGGTTGCAAATCTACGATTTGCGTACAAAAGGTTCGCTTTTGTAACCACCTGCGTGCAAACCGAAGGTTTGCAAGCGAAGCTGTGCGAACTTTAGCTTTGCTAAAGTTAGCGTAGCGGCTTCGATTTGCTTGCAAACTTTAGCAAAGCTTTTGTAAGCGAAGCCTTGCAAATCGTAGATTTGCACCCGTACAAACCACGCCGCGTAGCGGCCTACGGGTTTGTAAGGGCTTTTGTAAGCACAGCTTCGCTGTGCAAGGCTTCGCTTACAAAAGTTACGCTTTTGTAAGCAGGCGGGTGCTTACAAACCCGTAGCCGCTACGCTAACTTTAGCAAAGCTAAAGTTCGCACAGCTTCGCTTGCAAACCTTCGGTTTGCACGTGGCAGGTGGTTTGTCCGCCGAACGTAGTTCGGTAAGCGAAGCTGTGCAAGGCTACGGTTTTGTAAGCAGGTGGTTTGTAAGGGTTTTGTAGGGGACTAGGGTAGGTCTTATTTGCAGGGGCTGAGCATGGAACATCATGATTAAATATTTATCTTTCTAAAAAAAACAAATATATGGCACGATCTAAATTTGAACGTAAAAAACCACATGTAAACATTGGAACAATTGGTCATGTTGACCATGGAAAAACAACTTTAACTGCAGCAATTACGATGGCATTGGCTATTGCAAGTGGAGGAAAAGCTCGTCAATATGATGATATTGATTCCGCACCTGAAGAAAAAGCTCGAGGTATTACAATCAACACCTGTCACGTAGAGTATGAAACCAATAGTCGTCATTATGCACATGTAGATTGTCCTGGTCATGCGGATTATGTTAAAAATATGATTACTGGAGCTGCGCAGATGGATGGTGGTATCCTTGTTGTTTCTGGTGCTGATGGTCCAATGCCACAAACTAAAGAACATATTCTACTTGCAAAACAAGTTGGTGTACCTAACATTGTTGTTTTTCTAAATAAAGAAGATCAAGTGGATGACGAAGAGCTTTTAGAGCTGGTTGAATTAGAAGTACGGGAAACTTTAGACGCTTATGAATTCCCGGGCGATGATATCCCAATTGTGGCTGGTTCTGCGCTTTTAGCTGTCAACGCGTTAAATGAAAACCCTGCCATACAACGTAGGTCAAGATAAATGAGGTTAGATAAGATCTATGTTCTTATGAGAATAAGGTTGCATGAATATATTCCAAAACACCTCAAAGGCAAAAAAGATAAAACCCTTTCTTTATGGGCAATAGAGCAAGCACCTCCCCCCCCCCCCCGTCGCTTCTCAATTACAGGTCGTGGTACAGTTGCTACAGGACGTGTTAGAACGGGGAGCTGTCAAAGATGGGTTCGACAGTAGAAATTGTCTTGAGGATTTACGCAATACGAAAAAGCACTTACTGTTACCCTGGTTTAGAAATGTTCCAAAAAAAACACTTGATGAAAGTCCCGTTAGGCAGGGGATAATCGTTAGGTATTTTGCTTCGTGGTGTACAAAAAACCGATATAAACAACGTCGAGCATGGTTTTGTGCAAAACCCAGGTCCACTAGTCAGCGATCCCCACACAACAAAATTCGAAGCACAGAGTTTATATTTTACGAAAAGAAGAAGGTTCGGTCGACATACCCGCCATATCATTCTTTCCCGGGTATAAACCTCCAATATAGCGAGATATGTTTCGGACTACAGTACTCCCGTGACCGGTGAAATCTAGATCTCGATGAGCAGACAGATATTCCCCGCCCCGTGATGACGATAGTGTGAAATCCCCCTTAAAATGCGTTATGCCCCGGGCGATTCGCCTATTCAATGGTAATTGCTTCAGCTTATTGAGCCAATTGCAATCGCGAAATAGGGGTATGAGATTTGCTATTCGAGGAAGGCAAACCCGAACAGTATGGTGGCCGGCTTAGAACTCTAAAAAGTTCTCGTACATAATTCGATATAAAAAAAAAGGACAGTATGGTGTCAAGAGCTAGAGCAAAACCTATACAAAACCTAAAAGTCGTTAAGTGGTAGTGGGACTAGAGAAGCTGTCTTTTACTTCTTGCTCCCTTTGGAGCACGCCCCGGAGCTTTGCGAGTTCTGTAACATAACTGGCAGTGTGATCGCAAAGTTATTGCCTTGCCAAGGCCGAGCGTATGCTCGGTTAGCGAGTAGCGCTTTCAGACCTAGCGCGCTTACTTCTCGCGCTCTGCACAGCTTCGCTTGCTATACAACCTTCGGGTTGCGTTACAAACCCTATGGGTCTCTCGTAAGGCACCCGCCTGCTTACAAAAGCCTTTGCTTTTGTTACGCAAAACCACCGGAGGTTTTGCAAGCAAGGGGTTTGTACGCAAATCATTCGATTTGCATGGCGAAGCTTTGCGTGGCCAAAACCGTAGGTTTTGCATAAGCGAACCGCGCCTCCTGCACAGCCTTGCTTACAAAAGCAAAGCTAAAAGTGTGCACAGCTTCGCTTGCCAAATCGAAGATTTGCAGGCCAAAAGGGGCGGTAGCTAAAGTTCGCAAGGCAACACCTTCGCCGGTTGCGTACACAAACACCCTACGGGTTTGTAACGGCCTTCGGCTTGGCAAAACCTTCGGTTTTTGCGCTAACAAAAGCTTCGGCTTTATGTAATGCAAGCCGCTTGCGAAGCTTTAGCTACGCTTTTTGCTGCAAATCTTCGATTTGCAAGCGAAGTCTGTGCCGCTACAAAAACCCTTACGGTTTTGTACAAAGGGCGCATCGCTTACAAACCCGTTAGCCGCTACGACGTGTGTGTGTGTTTTGTACCGCAAATCGTATAGGGTAACAGAAAAGCTCTTCGCTTTTGCCCTTCGGGGCAAATCGTTTAGATTTGCAACAAAAGCGAAGCTTTTGTAAGCGTAGGCGTTGCAAATCGATTATGATTTGCAGCTGCGGAGGTTTGCTTACAAAAGCTACGCTCTTTCTGTAATAGCAAAGGCTCAAGTACGTGACCCAAAAAGTGGACCCCTTGGGTTTGCGTGGCAGAACCTGACGGTGTTTGCCTGTACGCAACACCGCAGATTTGCAAGCGAAGCAAGAGCAAGGCAAAGCGTAGCCTGTGCTACATGCTGTGCAAGAGGGCCGGCTGACCTGCACTGTGTTTTGCAAAGCGTTTTGTACGCAACCCTTCGGGGCCCCGCCATAACGATCGTTTAGATCGGCATAAGCCTAACAAAAAACCAACGCCTTGGCATAGATCGAAAGAGCTGTGCAGGGGTTTTGTCCCCCTAGGGCTTTACCATTCGCGGCGGCACTGCGACGCCACAGGAGCTCAAGCAGCGACTACCAACAAAAACCTCCCCACCGCGTTTTGTAATGCGCTGTGGCTTACTCGGCTGTTCTTGCGCGGCCTAAACAAATGCGCTAGCGCTTTTGTTAAACCTATGCGCTGCGTAGCGGCGCTATGCCCTACGGGCACCAAAATAGGCCCTACGGACCTACTGGATCTTTAGGTCAGCCTTGCGTTGCGTACAAAAACTACGCCTTGCACAGCTCTTAACAAACCACCTGGCTTACAAAAGCTTTACTTTTGTAAAGCAGGTGGTTTTTAAGCAGGCGGCTGCGTACAAACCCGTCGCGACGACGCTAACTTTAGCGTAGCTTTTGCTGCAAATCCAAGAGGTCACTTTTTGAGGGTCAGCCCCCCCCCCCCCCCCCCCCCCCCCCCCCCCTAATGACCTTGGGCTTACAAAAGCGTAGCTTTTGTAAGCAAACATCTAGAGTTTGCTAAGCAAGGTCAGTACGTCATGACCCAAAAAGTGACCTCGCAGGTTGCTATGCAACCCCAAGGGTGTTGCGTAGCAACACCGCAGGTCTTGCCAAAAGCGTAGCTTTGGCGTACAAAAGCGAAGCTTTTGTAAGCACAGGCTTCGCTGTACAGTCGGTTGAAAATCGTAGATTTGCGTACAGAAAAGCTTCGCTTTTGTAAACACGCTGCACAGCGAATCTGTGCAAGCGTAGCGGCTGCCGATTTGCAAGCAACAGCTTAGCTTGCTTCGCTCTGCACTTCGCTTTGCCAAACCTTTCGATTTGCGTACAAACCACGCCGCGTAGCGGCTAACGGGTTTGTAAGCAAGCCGTTACAAAACCCGTAGCCGCTACGCGGCTGTGGTTTGTACGCCACAGCTTCGCTTTGCAAATCTTCGATTTTGCAAGCGAAGCTCGTGCACACTTTAGCTTTGCTTTTGTTAAAAAAGGCCCCAGGTGGTTTGTAAGCAATGGCGAGCTGTGCAGGGGTTTTGTCAGCAAATTGGGGGCTTTTACTTAGCGGGTGTCAGTTTATCTTTTGATTTCAAAACAATTTTTTAGTCAACCATGAAATTACAACAACTTTGTCCGAACTTTGGAAACACGGCAAACAAAAAATGATTTACCGCCAATCGCAGTAGGAGATACAGTAAAGGTTGGGAGGTCTATTATACAAGAGGGTAATAAGCAACGCCTGCAACCATTCAAAGGAAACAGTGTATAGCACAACATCGCGCTGGGATACATACAAACAATAACAGTTCGAAATGTTTTCCAAGGAGTTGGGGTTGAAACGTGTTTTTTACTGTTCATTCTCCTTGCTTGCACTCTGTCTCTGTTCTCCGGCGCGCTAAAGTACGCCGTGCAGAATGATATTATTTACGCGGACCGTTGTGGGCAAAGGTACTCAAGATTCAGTAAACAATAATAAAAATGTAGTCATTAAAGTATATGTTAGCTCGGTAGGTGGTATCTAATAGTCCTAGGAGCAAAGCGACCGTGCACAGTCAGCCCTCTGCTCCGCAAGGTTGAGGCGAAGCACTTGGCAATCTACCCCTTGGCAATTTAGACCCGAAGAGTCAGGTACTTTTTATGAGCTCTAGGTAACACGCGTTTCAGGGGAGCAAAAGCTGCTGCAAACTGGGTTCAGTTAGCTGAACCCAGTTGCCAGTAGCGTATGATTTGTAGGCGCCCGTTAAAAACTATTGTAAGGATGTCAGGGGTTCAAAAAAAGGCGCTAATCATAGAGAAGAGGTCGCTAGCAACTAGAAACCTTATTGACAAATGACTAACAATATGTTTTATGCTTTTAATTTGTTAACTAAAGAGTAAACAGGGCGGGATCTGAACGGCCAACCTTTGCGGGGTTACAAAACCGAATGGGTTCACTGGTAACTCCCCTTTTGTTTTGGTCACGGAGCGTGCTCTGCGAAGCGGATGCGAGTGGAGCATGGCTGTAGAAACGTATCGTTTTATAAATAACAATTCTTTAGAGAGACAATTTTTTTTAGGCTTCGAAGAAGCTAAATATTGTCAATCTTCCTCGGTAAGAGCCTTAGGCAATTAAACCGAGGAATCGGCGCTGGGCTGCCACAGTTTCGTCAAGCAGTAGGGCCGTCTTTAACGGGTGGATGTAGGCCAAGGTGGTTAAAGGCATGTGGACTGTGACTCCTAGATCGCGGGTTCGAACCCAGTCGTTTCACCCATCAATCTTTTTTTTTACGGGTCTATAAGGGTGTCTTTGTGTTGCAACCTGCAAAATCTGCGATTTTTGCAAGGGGCGAAGCGATTCAACACCTTGCTCGTTCAAAATCTACGCGTGCTTGCTCTGCTTCGCTTGCAAATCTTCGATTTGCACGCAGCCGAAGGTTTGCAAGCACAGCGTCGCTTTTGACTGCAAATCACGGGGTCACAAAGTGACCTCGCTGCTGCAAATCGTTAGATTTGCGCACAAAAGCGATGATTTTGTGAAGCTACGCTTACAAAAAGCTTTGCTTTTGTTATCCCCAAGGGTGTTGAGTAGCAACACCGCAAGCTGCAAATCGTCGATTTGGCGCACAAAAAAGTGAAGCTTTCTGGTGAAGCTACGCTTACAAAAGTTTCGATTTTGTTGCAAATCTACGATTTGCGAACAAAAGCTTCGCTTTTGTTACCCTTCGTTTTGCAAGCCATGCAAACTTTCGCACCGGTGGCCTCAAAGGCCCTTGTACAGCCTACGGCTTGCAAAACCTCCGGTTTTTGCGTACAAAAAGCATAGCTTTTGTATGCTGCCGCTTGCACAGCTTCGTGTGTGCAAACAAATCGCAGCTTTGCCAATTAGGGGACAGAGGTCTAACTCGTAGCTGCCTCTGCTAATTAGTGGAGTGTTCATAGGATCCAACAACGGTCTAAACGACCCTGTCCTTATGTTTTGCTTTTCTGAGCAAGGCTTAACAAAATCGCTTTTGTTAAGGCGCTGATTGCTTATGGATTTCCAGACCTAACAAAAAGCGCTAGCGCTTTTGTGTAGGTCCTTGCTCCGATCTTTCTGCAGGACGCGCACAATCGGGGAGATTTCAAGGACGGCTTTGTTATGATGGTTAGGTTATTGGCGCATAAAAAAAAAAAAAGGTTAAACTAGATTAGACGTTACTTTAAAATGTTTCGGCGTAGAAACTTGTAAATAGACGGAACATTGTTCAGCTTGGTAGAATACCTGTTTTGGGGAACAGGGGGTCGTAGGTTCAACTCCTGCTGTTCCCGATTTACTATTATCATACGGGCTGTAGGCCTCACGATGCGCATGCACAGCTTCGGCTTGCAAAACCTACGGTTTTGGCGTACAAAAAGCTTAGCTTTTGTAAGCAGTAGCGCTCGTAAGGCCCCGTAGGACTCAGAAAGCCAGGGCTTCGACCACTACTTGCTCTCTGCCTGCAAATCAAGGTGTTTGCTACGCAACACCGCAGGGTTGCTACGCAAACCTTCGAATTGTGCAAGCAACTCGAAGCAGAATCGAGCACTTGCAAAAACGAGGCGTTTATCCCTTGTTTATCTTCGCTTGTGCATGGCTGTGCATAGGCTCGGCCCGCTTGCTTACAAAACCTACTGTTTTGTACGCAAACCACGGGGTCACAAAGTGGACCTCGCGAGCTGCAAATCGTTAGCGGTGCCTACGCTTACGCTTTACAAAAGCAAAGGTTTTGTATCCCCATGATGTCACTTTTTTGGGTCACGTAATGACCTTGCATAGACAAACTCTAGAGGTTTGCTTACAAAAGCGTAGCGGCTTCGATTTGCAAGCGAAGCTGTGCAATGGGTTTGCAAGACTTTTAGTAAGGCTTAACAAAAACGCAGAGTAAGGGCCCGGTTCGTTCTAGGACCTACGACCCTCGCTGGCGGAGTCGCCGGGAGGTGTACGTTCGGACAGCTGGGTTATACCTCTTAGGTGACTGAAAAACGCCATGGGTTGGACGAGGGGGGTGGGGGTCGGGAGTAAAAATGTAATTGCTTTGGGTGCAAGGCGGTTTTCGTGGTGTCGGGGAGTTTCGCTTTGCTGGAGCTGGCACTGATCCAAAAGCGAAGTTGCTACTTCAGGAGAGCCGCTTTGGGGGAACATCAAGTAGTTCTGAACAAACCGGCGTTCAGCTTACTCCGCCAAACCAAGAAGCCTTAAGGTTGCTAATGCAACCTTAATAAGAATTAATTTACAAATGCCCTTAGTTCAGTTGGTAGAACGCAGGTCTCCAAAACCTGATGTCGGGGGTTCAAGTCCTAGACAGGGCATTGTTTCTTTAACGCCTCTGGCACAGCCTAAACAAAAAAAGCGCTTGGCGCCTTTTGTTTAAGCCGGCCGCGGTCGCGCACCCACTGTCCCTACGGGACCACCAACCACACGCTTGCGTGCAAACCGAAGGTTTCAAGCGGAGTAGCTGTGCACAGGCAGATGCAAGGCGTAAGTCTTTTGTTTAAGGGGTAACCTACCGTACCAAGTAAAAACCTCTACTTGCAAACCCCTGCTCAGCTTCGCCGAGCCAGAGGTGGACAAAATTATACCCTTCAGGTGTGGATGTAACCGGATTGAAGGCTTAACAAAACCGTATGGGGTTTTGTTTCAAAGCCACATTGCACGGCTTGCGTGCACAGCTTCGCTGTGCTAGGCTTCGCTTGCACAAAACCTCCGGTTTTGCGTCCAAAAGCGAAAGCTTTTGTAAGCCACAGCTTCGCTTGCGTGCAAAACCTACGGTTTTGCAAGCGAAAGCTGTGCTTACAAAACCCGTAGCCGCTACGCGGCGTGGTTTGTAAGCAAGCAAATCGAAGATTTGCACGCCAGTCCGTGGCAGCCGGTTCAGGTAGGCCCTTGCTTGCAAAATCTACGATTTTGCATACAAAACCCCTCCGCTGCAGCACAGCCTAAACAAAAGCGCGTGCGCTTTTGTTAAGCCTATGCTGGTACAAAAGCGTAGCTTTTGTAAGCCGTAGGCTGAGCAAGCGGTTCGCTGGATGCAGAAACGAAAGTTTTGTAAGGCGTAGCTCTGTTACCCTTTGCAAAAACCCGTGCTTACAAATGGGGGGGCAAAGCTTTTTGTACGCAATCCGAAGGCGTTTTGCAAGCGAACCGGGCCCTTGCTTATGCCTACGGCTGTGTATAGGGGCTGGCTGCACAGCTTCGTCGTACACGAACTACGTTCTCGGCTTGCGAACTTTAGCAAAAGGCTAAAGTTAGCGAAGCTTTGTGTGCACACAAAAGCTTTGCTTTTGTAAGCAAAGCGGTGCAACGGAGTTTTGTAAGGGGTAGATTCTGTTAAAGAGGGTTTTTAGTTTGTTGCGCGAGTGTACGCAAAAGGTCTTAGCTTGCCTGCGACTAGCTCATGTTCGGCTTTGCCTAATATTTTCGGTTTTTTTTTCGCGAGAGATAGAGTAGAGTTACTGGCCCCTTAAAACCCCTTGCTGTGCTAAGGGGTTTTAATCGTTACTCCCGTTTTACTATAATTCACACTCGACAGTTATTACGTTAAAAGTACAAATAAAATATTCTTGTTTTTCTCTTTATGATATAATACTAATTAGACAGATCTAGAGGCCAAAGCGAAGGCGGCCTTACAAACAAATAAGGTCTATCTTGCAACTTAGACCTACCCTACCCTCGTCTAGCCTACCCCCCAAGGGGCTCATCGGTTTTGTAAGGCTGAACAAAAGCGTGTAGCGCTTTTGTTCAGGGTACGTTCGGCCTGCATACCCTTGGGTTAGCTTAGCTAACCCAAGAATACGCTCGGCTTGCAAATCTACGATTTGCTTACAAAAACCCTTGCGTGCAAACCGAAGGTTTGCAAGCGAAGCTGTGCAGCTGTTGCAAATCGTTAGATTTGCACTGGCTGCACAGCTCGCCGTTGCTTACAAACCCTTACAAAAGCGTAGCTTTTTGCTGCAAATCACGGTGTTGCTACGCAACACCGCAGCTGCAAATCTACGATTTGCGCACAAAAGCTTTGCTTTTGTGAAGCTACGCTTACAAAAGCAAAGCTTTTGTATCCCAAGGTGTTTGCTTACAAAAGCTACGCTTTTGTAAGCAAGGTCACTACGTGACCCAATTTGTGACCTCGCAGCTGCAAATCGTAGATTTGCGCACAAAAAGCGAAGCTTTTGTGAAGCTACGCTTACAAAAGCAAAGCTTTTGTATCCCAAGGGTGTTGCGTAGCAACACCGCAGGTCTTGCAAATCGTAGATTTGCACGCACAGCCTTCGCTTGCAAACCTTCGGTTTTGCGTACAAAAGCTTCGCTTTTGTAAGCAGTCGGTTGCAAATCGTTAGATGTGCGTACAAAAGCGAAGCTTTTGTAACCCTTCGATTTGCAAGCACAGCTTCGCTAACTTTAGCTTTGCTAAAGTTCGCAAGCAAATCGAAGATTTGCAACAGGTTTGTACGCAAATCGAAGATTTGCTAGGCTTGTGTGCAGGCCGTGCAAGGCGTAAGTTTTGTACGCGTTAACAAGCCTGAACAAAGCGCAAGCGCTTTTGTTAAGCAGCGGCGTTGGATTTGTAAGCGAAGCTGTGCACTAGCTGAGCGTGCGGCTGCGTGCAAACCGAAGGTTTGCAAGCGAAGCTGTGCAAGCGGTGCAACGGTCTACCGACTGCTCACAAAACAGTAGGTTTTGTAAGGCTTACCCGTTCTTACAATCGGTAGGGGCGAAGACCTTTCTTTGCAATAAGGGTCTTCTTTGTAGTGGCTTAACAAAAGCGCTTAGGTCTTGTTCAGGCTTTGATCGGCTGATATTTGCAAGGAGGGTCTAAAATGGCTGTTGCTTGTACACAAAATCCGCCTTGCAAATCGAAAATTTGCAAGAGCACTGCAAACAAAGCAATCCTTAGCCAAACGCTAGACCGACGAGCGAGCACCCCTATAAATCTCTAAAAAAGCCAGTATGTCTCCGTTCCGGCCGGAACGTAGTTTCGATTAGCCCGGAGGGCCTAGAAGTAAAACTAGAGCGATCCTTTGCAAAAACCGACGGTTTTGTATACCCAGAACTAAAAAAGCTTTAGTTCTGGGTTGTACCATAAATCTTTAAATTTAAAATATATATAACTGTTTATAGTCATTATGAAAAATTTTACAATCTATTTATCGACAGCTCCAGTTGTGGCATTAATCTGGTTCACAATTACGGCAGCTCTTCTTATTGAAATTAACCGTTTTTTCCCTGATCCATTAGTATTCTCTTTTTAATCTTTGACCACCTCCGACCTTTAGTAAACCCTCATGTTTACTAAAGGGATGCTCGTGCTCCCCCGGCCTATGCTCCGCAAGGCGGAGCAAGGCGGAGCAAGGGGTGGTTCGCTGACCCTGTTGGAACATACCAAAGGTTGACTCTGTAAGGTCCTAAAGCCCCGTATTCGTAGTAATGGCTTTGGAGTACTCGAACTTTTTTTGTTTATTAGGCGGCTTTAGGGTTGCGTAGCAAAGCCAAAGGCGCTTGCTCTGAAGCCCCAAAGGGGCAAACTGGACCGGGCCTAACCGGCTGCACGGCCTGCGTGCAGCCGGTGCCGCATCGCGTTGCACAGCCTACGGCTGTGCGTACAAAACCCTTGCTTGCAAAACCTCTGGTTTTGCGTACAAAAGCGAAGCTTTTGTAAGCAAGGCTTTGACTTGCAAATCGACTCGGTTGCTACGCTTGCAAATCGAAGGGCTGCAAATCGTAGATTTGCAACAAAAGCGAAGCTTTTGTAAGCGTAGCTTCACAAAAGCTTCGCTTTTGTGCGCAAATCTACAATTTGCAGCTGCGGTGTTGCTACGCAACACCCTTGGGATACAAAAGCTTCGCTTTTGTGCGCAAATCTACGATTTGCAGCTGCGAGGTCACTTAGTGACCCCGTGATTTGTACGCCGGCGGCTGCACAGCCTTGCACCGCGTAGCTGTGCACAGGCTGTGCAAGGCGTAGGTTTTGTAAGGAGTTTTGTAAGGCGCGGTTGGCTGAGCAAGCAGCCTCGCCTGGCATAGCCTACGGCTTGCAAAACCCTTACAAACTCCTTGCTTGCAAAACCTCCGGTTTTGCGTACAAAAGCTTCGCTTTTGTAAGAAGCCGCTTGCTTACAAAACCTACGATTTTGTACGCAAATTGTCGATTTGCAAGCGAAGCTGTGCACTGAGTTTGCAAGCGTTTAGTAACGCTTAACAAAAGCGCAAGCGCTTTTGTTCAAACTCTGTTCCGGCATAGGCTTCGCAAAAGCGCTTGCGCTTTTGTTCAGGCTCTGTTCCGGTCTCACCTGCTCAGCTTACAGCCAATAGGGCATGCAATAACTGACTAAGCGACCTGAAACACAATAGAGTTGTAAACCCCCCCCCCAAAAAAAAAAACAAAAAAAATAAACGGGCTTATTTTCACTTAGCTTTGTTTTCACGAAGGAGCAAAGCTGTGTTTACCGTCGAAACCAAGTTCTTTACCCTTTGGACGAATCTTTAGTACATTCCGGCTTTTATTTTGCTTTGAAAGACAGTATTACCCTTTGCTTTATAAAGTAGCCAAGCTTAAAGAACCGTCGAATCATGCGCGAAGTTAGCTATAAAAATGCACATATTGACATAGTAATATGAGTGCTGTATAGTACTAGGAGTACATAAAAATTCATCTTTTTTTAGTCGTCCTAATACGTAAAATGTACCCATTGCAAATCACGGGGTCACTAAGTGACCTCGCAGGTCTTGCAAAACCTACGGTTTTGCGTACAAAAGCTACGCTTTTATTAGCGACGCCGTGCACGGTATTTTGTTAGGCCCCGTCTCGAAGAGACCAACGAGGTTGATGAGCGCAAGACCTTAAATCCAAAGGGAAATTCAAGTTTAGAGCCTATCTAAGTTTTCTTAGAGGCTTTCGTTGCCGATTTTCTCTCTTTTTCTTTTGGCCCTTGTGGTGGAATGGTAGTCACACCAGTTTTAGGAACTGGCGCTTTACGGCATGCCGGTTCAAGTCCGGCCAAGGGTAAAAAAGCACAATATTAGTTGAGCGGAGCCGGCGTGAACAAACCGGAGCCTTAACAAAAGCGCTAGCGCTTTTGTTTAGGCTTTGCACAGGCTGTGCAACCGCTACGCCGCTCCAGTGCAACCCCGTAGCCGCTACGCTAACTTTAGCGTAGCTTTTGCTGCAAATCCAAGAGGTCACTTTTTGGGTCACGTACTGACCTTGCTTTACAAAAGCTTTGCTTTTGTAAGCAAGGTCAGTACGTGACCCAAAAAGTGACCTCGCAGCTGCAAATCGTAGATTTGCGCACAAAAGCTTTGCTTTTGTATCCCAAGGGTGTTGCGTAGCAACACCGCAGGTCTTGCAAAACCTCCTGTTTTGCGTTCAATAGCTTTGCTTTTGTAAGCACAGCTACGCTAACTTTAGACGTAGCTTTTGCTGCAAATCACGGTGTTGCTACGCAACACCGCAGCTGCAAATCTACGATTTGCGCACAAAAGCTTTGCTTTTGTGAAGCTACGCTTACAAAAGCTTCGCTTTTGTATCCCAAGGTGTTTGCTTACAAAAGCTACGCTTTTGTAAGCAAGGTCACTACGTGACCCAATTTGTGACCTCGCAGCTGCAAATCCTAGATTTGCGCACAAAAGCAAAGCTTTTGTGAAGCTACGCTTACAAAAGCTTTGCTTTTGTATCCCAAGGGTGTTGCGTAGCAACACCGCAGCTGCAAATTGTAGATTTGCGCACAAAAGCTTCGCTTTTGTTGCAAATCTACGATTTGCAGCCCTTCGATTTGCGTATAAAACCTCCGGTTTTGTAAGCACACAAGGGCAAAGCTTTTGTAAGCACGTGGTTTGTAAGCAACGGCCAGCTGTGCAACGGGTTTGTACGCACGCCTTCAATTTTGGGTCACTACGTGAGCTCTAGCACAGGTAACACCAAAGGGACTCGGTACTAACGCGTAGGTTTTGTAAGCGGCGCGGTTCGGTTTAGGTTGGAAAAAATCTGGTTTGACAACCGGCCAAGTAATTATGGGATTGATTTACTAGGTTTTATTTAGTAAAATAATCTTTTAAGTCCAAACTTTTTTGTAGTGTAAAATGCAGTTTAACTGCTGCTTTAGTAGCTCAGTGGTAGAGCGATCGACTGTTAATCGATGGGTCGTAGGTTCAAGTCCTTCCTGAAGCGTAAGAGAGTCGCGCTGTACCGGCTGGAAACCTCACAGCGCCTGCTGCGCGTCGAGGACCGCGCCTTGTTGGGCCCTACGGTCGTGCGTGCAAAACCTCAGGTTTTGCAAGGCTAGCTGTGCAACCAAGTCCAGGTGTGCAACCAAGGCGAACTGAGCAAGCAGCCCAAGGTTCCAAGAACGGTCTCATTTGCTTACAAAACCGTAGGTTTTGTACGCCCTTCGGTTTTAACTCAAAGGTCGTCAAGAGTTGTTTGAGAGCAGTTGACAAGCGTCAAAATTTAGTATATACTAATATATACTTACTGGTGCCCCAGTTAAATTAGAACCACACCAACCATACCGAACTTGGTGGTGAAATGATTTGAAGGCGAAAATACTTGTAGGGTGACCTGCTGGGAAAATAGTTTGGTGCCAGTAATTAACCGCGTGCTATCTTGCCGGAATATAGTTCCGGTTGGCCCCGAAGGGTCCTCAAAATAGCTGTTTTATTTAACGGAAGTAAGAGTTAAAAGATTCGTAACAATATAAGGTGATCGCGGCGAGAACAAACCGACCTAGCAAATCTACGCCTTACAAAATGCCTGCAACTGCCTAGCGTAGCTCGGTTAGGGCGTAGCGGTTCCGACCGTTCTTGGAACCTTGGGCTGCTTGCTCGGCGAACCGCTTACTCCGCTTACAAAACCTGCCCCTTGCTTGCTCAGCTGCGCTTACCGCGCCTATGCACAGCCTTGCAAATTGAAGCCGCTCCGCTTGCACAGCTTCGCTTGCAAACCCCTTACAAAACCTACGGTTTTGTAACGCACAGCTTCGCTAACAAAAGCTACGCTAAAGTTCGCAAGCGGCTGCTTACAAAAGCGAAGCTTTTGTACGCAAAACCGAAGGTTTGCAAGCGAAGCTGTGCAAGGCGAGGTTTGCACGCGGGTGGTTACAAAAGCGAAGCTTTTGTACGCAAATCAAGGTGTTGCTACGCAACACCGCAGGTCTTGCAAATCGTAGATTTGCACGCACAGCTTCGCTTGCAAACCTTCGGTTTTGCGTACAAAAGCTTCGCTTTTGTAAGCAGTCGGTTGCAAATCGTAGATTTGCGTACAAAAGCGAAGCTTTTGTAACCCTTCGATTTGCAAGCTAAGCTTTTGGCTCCAAATCTTCGATTTGCAAGCCAAGCAGACTTTCGCACAGGTTACCCCAAAGTGGGTAGGATAGGCTAGTCTAATTTCCAGTTGCTGTGCAAGGGTCGAATTTGTAAGCGGTGCGCATAGGCGAGATTGTTATTAAGTACGTTCGGCCAAAAGCTATACTTTAAAAAGCCTACTATATTGCTATGCCGCTATGGTGGAATGGTAGACACATGACATTCAAAATGTCACGAGACATCTCATGTCGGTTCAAGTCCGACTAGCGGTATTTTTATTTAAAATTATTTATAGTTGGTCTTGTGTTAGACCCTTTAGGTTGCCGTGCAAACCCCTTACAAACCACCTGCTTACAAAAGCTACGCTTTTGTACGCAAACCGAAGGTTTGCAAGCGAAGCTGTGCGTGCAAATCTACGATTTGCAAGACCGGCGGTGTTGCTACGCAACACCCTTGGGATACAAAAGCTTTGCTTTTGTAAGCGTAGCTTCACAAAAGCTTCGCTTTTGTGCGCAAATCTACGATTTGCAGCTGCGGTGTTGCTACGCAACACCCTTGGGTTGCGTAGCAACCTGCGAGGTCACAAATTGGGTCACGTAGTGACCTTGCTTACAAAAGCGTAGCTTTTGTAAGCAAACACCTTGGGATACAAAAGCGAAGCTTTTGTAAGCGTAGCTTCACAAAAGCAAAGCTTTTGTGCGCAAATCGTAGATTTGTAGCTGCGGTGTTGCGTAGCAACACCGTGATTTGCAGCAAAAGCGTAGCTTTTGTAAGCAAGGGGTTTGTAAGCAACGGCGAGCGGAGTAAGCAAGGGCCTGATCGATTTACGACCGGGGATGTGCTCTGTTATGCCTGGTGCAAGCTTTGCCATTCACCCTATTGTAAGGCGGAAAACGTTTAATACAAGAACAAAGTGTAATAAGTGTTTTTCAAAATAGACTTTATTGCATAAAAAACCATAGGTTTTTGTGCACTGCTGCGAGTAAATATTGAATTCTTAAATATTAGAGAGTGTACTGAAGATTGGGTCATATAGCCCAATCTTCAGTACAAGCGCTGCCATTAACACAACCTTCGGTTTTGTTCACGGGAGCAGCGAGTACCGCGATAGACCATTAACTGGTATTTGAGGGATAGAGGGACTTGAACCCTCACGATTTAATAAATCAACGGATTTTCACTAACCTGAACAGGCGTCCGTAGGGTCCAACAAGTACGACCCTCCTTGCAGATTAGACCCTTACAAATTAGGACCCCTGCATGCAAGGGTCTAATTTGCAAAGCAAAGCTGTACAAGCCTAAACAAAATCGCTTGCGCTTTTGTTTAGGCTGATCAAGCAAAGCAAAGCGTTACTGTGCATAGGTTTTGTAACGCTTGAGATTTGCAAGGGCGACTACGCTCGGTAAACCTCCGTTCAAAAAACACGTAGTGGACTCTCTCTTTATCCTTTTGTTTAGTACATATGGAACTCTTTAAATTTTGATGTGTTAAATTTGATGTGTCCAGCGCTAGCGCGAACTCGGGTACGCGTGATCCACTTCTACCATAGAAAGAGTGACTTAGCGGGGCACGACCACCCCTAAAACTCGATTGTTTGCTCAGCCCTTACAAACCCTACGCCTTGCTTGCGAACTTTAGCAAAGCTAAAGTTAGCGAAGCTGTGCTTGCAAATCAAGGTGTTGCTACGCAACACCGCAGTCCCTGCGGGACCCTTCGATTTGCACGCGACACCTTGGAACCCATACGGGATAACCGATCGCTTGCTCCGTCTACGTCGGAGCAGAGGCTTAACAAAAGCGCTTGCGCTTTTGTTTAGGCTGAACAAGCAAGGCAAAGCAAAGCTGTGCACACAAATATCAGATCTTCGATTTGTCAGGGCGGTAAGCGCTTAGTTACTTCGTTAAACCGATATTTAGCTTCGTAAAAGTGAAGCTAGTGTTCGGCAAACCTCAAACTCGACCACTTTCGTCTATCTCGATCTCCCAAGTACCGTACTAGGATAGCTCCCATTGAGTCTCTGCATCTTTTATTTTTGTTTGAATAGCTCCAAGGGTTTACGGGCAGACTAAAGTGCACCGTAAACAAAAACTTTGCCTTCGGCATACACCTTTTAGTTCCCAGTAAGCTTAACAAAAGCGCTTGCGCTTTTGTTAAGGCTCCGCTCGGCAACTTTTTGAATAACTTGACTCAGGATTAAAGAATCTCTTTTTCCCTGATTTTGAGAGCATTCCTCTCTTAAATTGCTTTAAGAGCGCTCAAAAGAGTACAAGACTCTTTTATTTTTAAGTCCGTTGCGTCTACCAATTCCGCCATATCCTCTTCGCGCGATCTCATCAGGGTGTGTCGCTCTGCAAACCAGATTTTACAGATCCGTTTAGGTTACGAATTTCTTCCGGGCAACCTTCCGCCCCTCTGTTGGTCCTTACTTGCAAAGCTTTGCTAAGCTAAGCTTAGCTAGAAGGTCTTGCACTCCTTAGCACTCATAAGACCTGCCGACTACAACTTAAACCCGTCGGGTCTACCGACCGACCGAACGTTCCCTTAACAAAACAAAAGCGCTAACGCTTTTGTTCGGGGTTCAGAGGTGCAGGGCTCTAACTAAAGCCTTTATTTCTGACTAGACAAAAAAATATTAAATATTTAGTTTATCAAAAAAAAATACTAATTTGCTATAGCTCTTGTCTAAAAGTTTGAAGTGCTAACAATTCAAGCTAGGATAATCCTAGTCCTTTCTAGAACGGGTCTAACTGTCGTGCTGAGCACGGCTATATACTTTGCAACTTGCCTTACAAAACCCTTACAAACCACCTGCTTACAAAAGCAAAGCTAAAGTGTGCACAGCTTCGCTTGCCAAATCTTCGATTTGCAAGCGAAGCTGTGCGTACAAACCACGCCGCGTAGCGGCTACGGTTTTGTAAGGGGCTGCTTACAAACCCGTAGCGCTACGCGGCGTGGTTGTACGCAAATCGAAGGGCTGCAAATCGTAGATTTGCAACAAAAGCGAAGCTTTTGTAAGCGTAGCGTTGCAAATCGTAGATTTGCAGCTGCGAGGTTTGCTTACAAAAGCTACGCTTTTGTAAGCAAGGTCACTACGTGACCCAAAAAAGTGACCCCTTGGGTTGCGTAGCAACCTGCGGTGTTGTACGCAACACCGCAATTTGCAAGCGAAGCAGAGCAAGCAAGCGAAGCTGTGCTTGCAAATCGAAAGCCGCGACGCTTGCACAGCTTCGTTTACCGAACTACGTTCGGCTTGCTTACAAAAGCAAAGCTTTTGTACGCAAACCGAAGGTTTGCAAGCGAAGCTGTGCACACTTTAGCTTTGCTAAAGTGTGCTTACAAAACCGGAGGTTTTGTGTGCACAGCGAAGCTGTGCTTGCAAATCGAAGGGCTGCAAATCGTAGATTTGCAACTGCGATGGTCACTTTTTGGGTCACTACGTGACCCAAAAAGTGACATCTTGGATTTGCAGCAAAAGCTAACGCTAAAGTTAGCGAAGCTGTGCTTACAAAAGCGTAGCTAAAGTACGCAAAACCGGAGGTTTTGCAAGACCTGCGAGGTCACTTTGTGACCCCGTGATTTGCAAGGCAAGCAAGCAAGCGTAGCTGTGCAAGGCTGATGAGCCGCGAGTTCTCGCCTGGGGTAAAATTTAGTGGCGCTGTGCTATCTCAGGAACCTACTAAGTGGTTAATTAAATCCAAATACTCTTTTGAAAACATCTTTTACTTTATCTCCTGAGTCAATTGATTCTAACGGATCTTTACGCAAACGATGCCGTAAACAAAGTGGAATAACACGGAAAATATCTTGAGGGGTTACGTTTACACGTTCTTCGAATGCCGCAATTAGCTTGGCTTGCTCGATTAGTAACAATGTCACCCCGCAACCCATCTACATGTAAGCTCCGAGCAAACCTCTGAAACTTTCATTCTTAAGTCATAGTCCATCTCAACTTGACTTCTCAATTCACGAGCAGCCTTTATTTTGTTCGTAAGCTCATTTTGGGACTGTGCATATTGATCCCGTAAAAGAGTTGGTGATTCGTCGAATTGCGCTCTTTGTTCTACAATCTTTACACGTAGGTGTGGTTCTTTCACGGTGCCTATTTGTGCATGCATCCCAAATCTATCTAACAGTTGGGGGCGAAGCTCCCCTTCTTCCGGGTTCCCGGATCCCACAAGTATGAAACGCGCTGGGTGACTAATAGAGATTCCTTCACGTTCGACCGTGTTCCATCCCGAGGCTGCAGAATCTAAAAGCACGTCTACAAGGTGATCATCTAAAAGATTTACTTCGTCAACATATAAAATTCCTCGATTAGCTTTTGCTAATAAACCCGGTTCAAAAGCTTTAACGCCTTCAGTTAATGCTTTTTCAATATCAATTGTTCCACATACCCGGTCTTCTGTCGCCCCTAATGGTAAGTCCACCATACATATTTTTTTCTTTGTGGTTTCTAACGTTTCCCCCCTATTTAGTCTTTCTCGAACCTCTTGGCTCATCAACTCTAAATCATAAGGGTCCGAGTTAAAAGGATCATTACTAACTACTTCAATATTAGGAAGAAGATCAACAAGAGCACGTACTGTAGTCGATTTTCCCGTTCCACGGTCTCCCATAATCATAACTCCCCCAATCTTGGGGTCAATAACATTTAAAATTAGAGCAAGCTTCATTTCTTCTTGTCCAATTATAGCGGTAAAAGGAAAAAACAGGTCGCACTTGACTTTCGTCAACGGGTTTACCGGCCGGTTTAACTGGAGCTACACTCGAGTCTGGGCTCGGTTCTGTTCGATTAGTCACCGCGCAAACTCGACTATGTCTTGCTATTTCTCCGTAAAACCGAGTCGTCGTAAACCCGTGCTTCCCGTGCAAAATCTTCGATTTGCAGCCGTGCTGCGCGTACAAAACCGTAGGTTTTGTAAGGGCTGCACAGCTTCTCTTGCAAACCTTCGGTTTGCGTACAAAAGCTTTGCTTTTGTAAGCAAGGGGTAGGGTTCGCACGCTTGCCAATATTTGCCGATCTACGATAGGTAGGTCCGTGTGTGCAAACCTTCGGCTGCTCTGCGAAGCAGAGCAAGCAAGCAAAGGTGTGCGTACAAAACCGTAGGTTTTGTAAGGGCCTTGATTGGCAAGGGCTAGCCCCCGAATGGCCGAACGTTAGTTCGGTTGCCCCGTACCGCCTAGGGAGTGCGCGAAGTACCAAACTTAGAGCGCAGATATTTTCGTGATTTTTTTTTGTAAATGTGTTAATAGTCATTTTTTTTTAGTTTATCATTGTCCGAGCATTTACTCGCCGCTGCTCCGCTTCGCTTACAAAAGCGTAGCTTTTGTACGCACGCGAGTTAGCGCAGGCCCTATACTCAGCTTCTTGCTCCGCTACGCGAAGTAGTAGCAAGAAGCTGTCGGTAGACCCCTGCACTGCAAAGCCTTATAAAACCCCTTACAAACCCTCTTCACAGCGAAGCTGGGCAAGCGGCTGCTTACAAAAGCTCGCCGTTGCTTACAAACCACCTGCTTACAAAAGCTTTGCTTTTGTGTGCACAGCTTCGCTGTGCAAGCAAACCGAAGGTTTGCAAGCGAAGCTGTGCGAACTTTAGCTTTGCTAAAGTTAGCGTAGCGGCTACGGGTTTGTACGCAAATCTTCGATTTGCTTGCGAACTTTAGCAAAGCTAAAGTTAGCGAAGCTGTGCTTGCAAATCGAAGGGCTGCAAATCGTAGATTTGCAACAAAAGCGAAGCTTTTGTAAGCGTAGCTTCACAAAAGCTTTGCTTTTGTGCGCAAATCTACTATTTGCAGCTGCGGTGTTGCTACGCAACACCCTTGGGTTGCGTAGCAACCTGCGAGGTCACTTTTTGGGTCACTACGTGACCCAAAAAGTGACATCTTGGATTTGCAGCAAAAGCTACGCCCTTGTTAGCGAAGCTGTGCAAGGCCTTGGGTTTGTAAGCCGGCTGCACAGGCTGCGCAACCGCTCCGGTTTTGCGTACAATACGGGCAGCGTTTACAAAACCTCCGCCTTGCTTACAAAACCTATGGTTTTGTGTGCACAGCTTCGCTAACTTTAGCTTTGCTAAAGTTCGCAAGCCGAACGTAGTTCGGTAAGCCTACGGCTGTGCAATGGCGAGGCTGCTCTGCGAACAGCGCCTTGCTCAGCCTGTGCATATCAAAGCGGTGCACAGGCTGAGCATCGGGCTCACGAGCGCTTGCACATCAAAGCGGTGCAGTCGCGCTCGTACGAGCAAGCATATGCTTAACAAAAGCGCAAGCGCTTTTGTTCAGGCGGAGCATAGGCTGCGATTTATACGCATCGGTTTTGTAAAGCAAAGCGTAGATGTGCGTACAAAACCTACGGTTTTGTATGCGAACCTTTAGTTGCTCCGCCAAGCCGAGCAAGCAAGTAGGGCCTCGGTCTAATTTGCAAGAGATAAAGTTGGAGCAAGGGGCTAAGTATGGATATACAATAATTTTTTCTGATTAATGAGTGTAGTATAGACGATCTTTGAGGTACAATCAATCTCAAACAGAAACCTGTTTTTTTGCTTTCTTCAAGCCCTAATGGGTATGCTCTTAAACCGCGTACAAAACTCTCGTTCTATACCGTAGGGGTTCCAAGCCTGATTTCAAGCTTACAAACCACCTGCACAGCTTCGCTTGCAAACCTTCGGTTTGCTTGCACAGCGAAGCTGTGCACACAAAAGCTTTGCTTTTGTAAGCAGGTGTTTTGCAAGCAAGGAGTTTGTAAGGGTTTTGCAAGCGGTAGGCTGTGCCAGGCGAGGCTGCTTGCTCAGCCTGTGCAAATCGTAGATTTGCAAGGCTGAGCATAGCCTGCGATTTGCTTACAAAACCTCCGGTTTTGTACGCACAGCTTCGCTGTGCAAGCCTAATTTGCAAGGCGTACACTGCCTTGCTGTGCAAGGCTGAGGTTGCGTAGCAACCTCAGCAGATTAGCAAGCAGGATCTTATTTGTAGAGGCCTATAACTTCTACCATAAAGTGCTTTCTCTAAGTTATATTTTGAGTTCACTTTGTAAAACATAGGTTGTCCAAGACTTCTCTTGATGTATACTCTTTATTATAATCAAAACAAGTATCTTTAGACTGTTCTTACGAGGGGCTTTACTCCGTAAGCTCTACGCGGCCGTAGCAGTACTTATTCATAGGAACTACTTTGCTATTCCTCTGTCTTAAAAACCCCTTACAAAAGCTACGTTTTTGTAAGCAAGGGGTTTGTAAGGGCTGTGCAGCCGCTTGCACAGCCTAAACAAAAGCGCTTGCGCTTTTGTTAAGCCTATGCTCGTACAAAAGCGCAAGCGCTTTTGTAAGCCTTGCAAATCGTAGATTTGCACAGGCTTCGCTTCACGGTTCGCTTGCAAACCTTCGGTTTGCTTGCACAGCGAAGCTGTGCACACAAAAGCTTTGCTTTTGTAAGCAGGGGTTTTGCAAGCAAGGGGTTTTGTACGCAAATCTTCGATTTGCAAGGGAGCGCTTACTCTTGCTCAACTTCGAAGCTCTTGCGTATCTAGAGGTAGAGCATGTAAAGACAAATTAGCGTATTTTCCTAAAAAAGTCGAAAGTTCGAGCAAGCCCCCTACGGCTAACGGAGCTACGTTCTGCTTAGCCAGCTCAGGTTAAAGATACGACAAAAAAGGAGATAATTTTATGAAATTAGCTGTTTATGGAAAAGGCGGTATTGGAAAATCTACAACAAGTTGTAATATCTCGATAGCGTTGGCTAGACGTGGAAAAAAAGTCTTACAGATTGGTTGTGATCCAAAACACGATAGTACATTTGTACTTACAGGTTTTTTAATTCCTACAATCATCGATACTTTACAAGCGAAAGATTATCATTATGAAGATGTGTGGGCAGAAGATGTTATTTATCAAGGATATGGTGGCGTTGACTGTGTTGAAGCTGGCGGTCCGCCCGCAGGAGCTGGTTGTGGAGGGTATGTCGTTGGTGAGACAGTCAAATTATTACGAGAACTTAATGCTTTTTATGAATACGATGTAATATTATTTGATGTTTTAGGTGATGTTGTATGTGGTGGTTTTGCGGCTCCGTTGAATTATGCTGATTATTGTTTAATTGTAACTGATAATGGTTTTGATGCCTTATTTGCAGCAAACAGAATTGTTGCCTCTGTTCGAGAGAAAGCCCGTACACACCCTTTGCGCTTAGCAGGTCTGATTGGAAATCGAACTTCAAAACGAGATTTGATTGACAAATATGTAGAACATTGTAAGATGCCAGTATTAGAAGTTTTACCTTTGATTGAAGATGTTAGGGTCGCTCGTGTTAAAGGAAAAACCCTTTTTGAAATGGCTGAATCAGAACAATCCTTATACTATGTCTGCGACTATTACTTAAATATTGCAGATCAACTGCTCTCTCAACCCGAAGGTGTCGTACCAAAAGAACTCCCAGATCGCGAACTCTTTAGTTTATTATCGGATTTCTATTTAAACCCACCTGCTGTTGGCGGAGTTCAGAGCGATAAAAAAGATGAGTCTACTGAATCACTTGATTTTATGATGGTATAAAACTAATTTTTGCTATTTGATGCTGTTTTCGCTGGCTCACGAGTGCGAGCTCCGCGAAGCTGAGCTAGCGACCTTAACAAAAGCTACGCTTTTGTTAAGGCCTTACTTGCACTTGCAAATAAGGCGCTTTCTTTGGGCGTACCGATCGAAGGCTGAACAAACCCTGAACAAAAGCGCTTGCGCTTTTGTTAAGCCGGCGCGGTCGCGCACACTGTCCCTTGCTTACAAAACCACAGCCGCGTGCAAGCGTAGCGGCTACAGGTTTGTACGCACAGCTTCGCTTGCAAAAACCTCCGGTTTTGCACGCAAGGGCTGCACGGCTTGCAAAACCCTTGCAAACCCCTTGCTTGCAAAACCGGAGGTTTTGCGTACAAAGGCTCGCAATTGCTTACAAACCACCTGCTTACAAAAGCAAAGCTTTTGTACGCAAACCTCGCCATTGCACGGCCGTAGTCCTTACAAAACCCGTAGCCGCTACGCCTGCACAGCGACGCTGTGCAGGTGGTTTGTACGCAGCCGCCTGCTTACAAACCACCTGCTTACAAAAGCAAAGCTTTTGTGTGCACAGCTTCGCTTACCGAACTACGTTCGGTTTGCTTGCACAGCGAAGCTGTGCACACAAAAGCTTTGCTTTTGTAAGCAAGCCGAACGTTAGTTCGGTAAGCGAAGCTGTGCTTGCAAATCGAACGGCTGCAAATCTACGATTTGCAACCGACTGCTTACAAAAGCGAAGCTTTTGTACGCAAAACCGAAGCTTTTGTACGCAAAACCGAAGGTTTGCAAGCGAAGCTGTGCGTGCAAATCTACGATTTGCAAGACCGGCGGTGTTGCTACGCAACACCTTGGGATACAAAAGCAAAGCTTTTGTAAGCGTAGCTTCACAAAAGCTTCGCTTTTGTGCGCAAATCTACGAGTTGCAGCTGCGGTGTTGCTACGCAACACCCTTGGGATACAAAAGCGAAGCTTTTGTAAGCGTAGCTTCACAAAAGCAAAGCTTTTGTGCGCAAATCGTAGATTTGCAGCTGCGGTGTTGCGTAGCAACACCGTGATTTGCAGCAAAAGCTACGCTAAAGTTAGCGTAGCGGCTACGGGTTTGTACGCAAATCTTCGATTTGCTTGCGAACTTTAGCAAAGCTAAAGTTAGCGAAGCTGTGCTTACAAAAGCTTTGCTAAAGTTCGCAAAACCGTAGGGCTGCTCTGCTTCGCAGAGCAGCCCTACGGTTTTGCACGCAAGGCCCACCGCTTGCACAGAGAAGCTGTGCAGCAGCGCCTATGCACAGCCTTGCGTGCAAACCGAAGGTTTGCAAGCGTAGCTGTGCAAGGCTGTGCATAGGCGTGGTTCGCTGTGCGAACAAAAGCTACGCTAAAGTTAGCGTAGCGGCTTCGATTTGCAAGCACAGCTTCGCTTACCGAACTACGTTCGGGGACAAAACCTCCGGTTTTGTAAGCGCGCAAGGTCACTACGTGACCCAATTTGTGACATCTTGGATTTGCTTACCGAACTACGTTCGGCTTGCAAATCGAAGATTTGCAGCAAAAGCGTAGCTTTTGTAAGCAAGCAAGGCAACCAAAGTATACTTTTGAAATTAGTTATAAAATGTCTAAACTTTACTCAATGGTTATTAAAGAGGATTTGACTCTGTCTACTCGTTCATCTTTACCAATCTATCATTCCTCTCTAGATTTTGCTTGGGGTTGCTCCTTTCACCCTTTTAGACAAACTTCTACCCCACTTCAAGCAAAGCCTAAACAAAAGCGCAAGCGCTTTTGTTTAGGCAGCGTTGCAAGAGCTTACGGTCCTAGGTTACTTTGCGGAAAGCAGAGCCAAAGGGCGGAACCTGGGCTGAAGCCACGCGTGACGTGCAGGTCGAACTCCGCTCGACCAGAGACCTACCTACGGGCAGTCGACCCGCAGCACAGCGAACCGCGCCTTGCTCAGCCTACGGGGGAGTATCGGACGGCGGAGCAAGGCCTACAAACTGTGCAAGACCTTACAAAGTTAAGCGTGTCTGGTTTTAAGGGGCAAACTACCCAAACCTCTGCTTTAGCGAAAGCCATTCCTTCAACCACTTTAAAAATTGATTGTGAAACTGGTAATTATCACACTTTTTGTCCAATTAGTTGTGTAGCTTGGCTATATCAAAAAATCGAAGACAGTTTCTTCCTTGTTATTGGAACAAAAACATGTGGATATTTTTTACAGAATGCACTAGGCGTCATGATTTTTGCAGAGCCACGCTATGCAATGGCCGAGTTGGAGGAAGGTGATATATCCGCTCAACTTACTGACTATAAAGAATTGAAAAGAATTTGTTTAAAAATTAAACAGGATAGGAACCCAAGTGTCATTATTTGGATTGGCACTTGCACTACGGAAATCATTAAAATGGATTTGGAAGGAATGGCACCAAGACTAGAAACAGATATTGGTATTCCTATTGTAGTAGCCAGAGCAAATGGATTAGATTACGCGTTTACACAGGGAGAAGACACGGTGTTAGCAGCCATGGCTCATCGGTGCCCGCAATTCTCTAAGACCGAACAGGAAGTTGCCGACGCCGATAACAAATTGGACGGGGCCTTACTAGAGTCCCGTAGGGATCCTAGCGAACCGCGCCTTGCTCAGCCTACGGCTGAGCATATGCCGGCCGTGCCCGGCCGGGTTGGTTCAGGCCGCTCTGATGGGAGGCAGACTTCACTCGGTAGAGCAAATCGTTCAACATCCGCCTTTGGTTCTCTTTGGCTCGTTACCTAGTACGGTGACGAATCAATTAACAATGGAGTTGCAACGTCAAGGAATCACAGTATCTGGATGGTTACCATCTCAAAGATATACTGAGTTACCGGCTCTTGGAGAAGGTGTTTATGTTTGTGGAGTTAATCCTTTTTTAAGTCGAACAGCAACAACATTATTACGGCGACGACGGTGTAAACTCATAGGAGCCCCGTTTCCTATTGGACCAGATGGAACAAGAGCTTGGGTCGAAAAAAATATGTTCTGTTTTTGGTATAATTCCTCAAGGTTTGGAAAAAAGAGAAAATCAAATATGGGCTGGACTGGAAGATTATTTGCAGCTGGTTCGAGGTAAATCGGTCTTTTTTATGGGCGATAATTTGTTTGAAATATCCTTAGCTAGATTTTTAATACGGTGTGGAATGATTGTATACGAAATAGGTATTCCTTACATGGATAAAAGATTCCAAGCTGCAGAGTTAGCCCTTCTAGAGGCAACATGTCGAGAAATGGAGGTGCCCGTTCCACGTATAGTTGAAAAAGCCAGATAATTATCACCAAATACAACGAATTCGCGAGTTAAGACCCGATTTAGCTATTACCGGTATGGCTTCATGCTAATCCACTTGAAGCGAGAGGTATTAGCACAAAATGGTCAGTTGAATTTACATTTGCTCAGATACACGGTTTTACAAATTCGCGTGATATATTAGAATTAGTAACTCGACCATTACGTCGTAATCAATCTTTACAAGACTTAGGGTGGGCTGAAACTGGTTCTTTCTAATTAGTTTGTCAGAACGTACTGAATCGCTTACAAATCTTTGCCGATCTCGCCTGAACAAAAGCGCTAGCGCTTTTGTTAAGGCCTAACAAAACCCTTACAAAAACTCCGCACAGGCTGTGCAAGCGTAGCGGCTACGGTTTTGTACGCTTACAAAAGCTTCGCTTTTGTACGCAAATCTACGATTTGCAAGACCTGCCAGGTCACAAATTGGGTCACGTAGTGACCTTGCTTTGGGTTGCGTAGCAACCTGCGGTGTTGCGTAGCAACACCGCAGCTGCAAATCGTAGATTTGCGCACAAAAGCTTTGCTTTTGTTATCCCAAGGGTGTTGCTACGCAACACCGCAGGTCTTGCAAATCGTAGATTTGCACGCACAGCTTCGCTTGCTTGCTCTGCTTCGCTTGCAAATCTTCGATTTGCGTACAAACCCTACGGGTTTGTAAGCAGCCGAAGGTTTGCGTACTTTAGCTTCGCTTTTGTAAGCAGTCGGTTGCAAATCGTAGATTTGCAGCCCGTCGATTTGCAAGCACAGCTTTGCTGTGCACGCAAGGTCACTACGTGACCCAAAAAGTGACATCTTGGATTTTCGTACAAAAGCGAAGCTTTTGTAAGCAAGCCGAACGTAGTTCGGTAAGCGAAGCTGTGCAAGCAAATCGAAGGGATACAAAAGCAAAGCTTTTGTGCGCAAATCGTAGATTTGCAGCTGCGGTGTTGCTACGCCACACCCTTGGGATACAAAAGCTTTGCTTTTGTGCGCAAATCTACGATTTGCAGCTGCGAGGGTCACTTTTTGGGTCACCTACGTGACCTTGCTTAGCAAACCAAAGACGTTGCAAATCGAAGATTTGCAAGCGAAGCGATGCCTTGATTTGGAGAAAAAAGCTACGCTTTTGTTTACCGTAGGGCTTTGGGTTTGTAAGCAATGGCGAGGTTTTGTTTCAGGCCCGGTAGGTAGGCCCTTTGGGCCTAGATTTGTAAGGGGTTTCAGTAACTAAACCGATTCTTGAAAATAAAAAGGCAGGAGTTGTATACTAGCTGTATAATAAAAATTGAAAATCAACCTTTTAGGTTGCTCCGGCATAAATGGGTGACCTTCAGGTCACTCTAGCTCTGCAAAAGCAAAGCTTTTGTAAGCAGGTGGTTTGTACGCAAATCAAGGTGTTGCTACGCAACACCGCAGGTCCCTTCGGGACCCTTCGATTTGCTTGCACAGCTTCGCTTGCAAATCCAAGATGTTTGCTTGCTTACAAAAGCGTAGCTTTTGTAAGCAAACATCTAGAGTTTGCTAAGCAAGGTCACGTAGTGACCCAAAAAGTGACCTCGCAGCTGCAAATCGTAGATTTGCGCACAAAAGCAAAGCTTTTGTATCCCAAGGGTGTGGCGTAGCAAACACCGCAGCTGCAAATCTACGATTTGCGCACAAAAGCTTTGCTTTTGTATCCCTTCGATTTGCTTGCACAGCTTCGCTTACCGAACTACGTTTGGCTTGCTTACAAAAGCGAAGCTTTTGTAAGCACACAAGGGCAAAGCTTTTGTAAGCAGGGGTTTTGTAAGAGAGCTACGCTCAGCAAAGCGAACCGCTCCGGCTTAACAAACGATTCGCTTTTGTTTAAGCTGTGCACGCTTAACAAAAGCGACGCGTTTATTCAGGCTTGTTCACGCAAGGCGCAGCTTATATTTGCATGTAGGGTGCTTACTCCGTGAGACCTTTTAAATCGTAATTTATTCATAGTAGTAATATGACTTTCATTTTTCAATTGACACTGCTTGCCTTTGTTGGCCTTTCTTTTCTTCTAGTTATTGGAGTTCCAGTCGTGTTTGCTTCCCCTGAAGGGTGGACACAAAATAAGGGGTCCACTTTTCTCAGGGTTAGGCTTGTGGGTTCTTCTTGTACTTTTAGTAGGAGTTTTTAATTCTTTTGTAGTTTAGGGTGTACGTGCTCTCGACGTGTTTTATAGTCCATTGACTAGGATCGTAGTACCCTAATCCTAAGGTCGGGGGCTTTTCTTGCTTGCTCGTTGAATCCGAGCATACGTAGCAACAAATAGGTTCGAGGTGCGAGCTCGGTTTCGTGGCTGAGGCTCTAGTACGAACGTAGTACTTGCTCGGCTCACCTGTGCAAATCCAAGATGTTTGCTTACAAAAGCTACGCTTTTGTAAGCAAGGTCACTACGTGACCCAATTTGTGACCTCGCAGCTGCAAATCGTAGATTTGCGCACAAAAGCTTTGCTTTTGTGAAGCTACGCTTACAAAAGCTTTGCTTTTGTATCCCAAGGGTGTTGCGTAGCAACACCGCAGGTCTTGCAAAAGCGTAGCTTTTGCGTACAAAAGCGAAGCTTTTGTAAGCACAGCTTCGCTTGCAAAACCGTAGGTTTTGCGTACAAAAGCTTCGCTTTTGTAAGCAGTCGGTTGCAAATCGTAGATTTGCGTGCAAAAGCTTCGCTTTTGTAACCCTTCGATTTGCTTGCACAGCTTCGCTTGCAAATCTTCTATTTGCACGCACAGCTTCGCTTGCAAATTGCGGGGTCACTAAGTGACCTCGCGCAGCTGCAAATCGTAGATTTGCGCACAAAAGCTTTGCTTTTGTGAAGCTACGCTTACAAAAGCTTCGCTTTTGTTGCAAATCTACGATTTGCAGCCCTTACGATTTGCAAGCACAGCTTCGCTTATCGAACTACGTTCGGCTTGCTTACAAAAGCAAAGCTTTTGTGTGCACACAAGGGCAAAGCTTTTGTAAGCAGGTGGTTTGTAAGCACCGGTGAGCTGTGCAAGGCGTAGCTTTTGTTCACACAGTTTCGCCTTGCTGAGCGTAGCTGAGTTTACCCGTAGGGGTTCCTTGCAAATCGTAGATTTGCGTTCAAAACCCACCTGAACAAAAGCGCAAGCGCTTTTGTTGAGTCGGTGCAAATGGCTGTTTTGTTCAGGCGAAGTACCTCCAAAGGGTTTCCAGCACTCGCTAGCTTGGTTTAAAAATCCACTGTAAATTAACAGTTCTTGGCTTTAACCGACTAGACAAACATAGGCTCTTTTGATACAATGGTATATATGCAAAAGAATTATAGTGTTCTCGCTCGCAAGAAAAAGCAAACTAAAGAGTGGCTAAAGTCACGAACGGTGCGGCCTAAACAAAAGCGCTCGTTCTACCCCTTGCAAAACCCCTTACAAAACCTCCGGTTTTGTAGGCACAGCTTCGCTTGCTTGCTCTGCTTCGCAGAGCAGCCCCTTGCGCACAAAAGCTTCGCTTTTGTTCGCAAGCAAATCGAAGATTTGCGTACAAACCTGTAGCCGCTACGCTTGCTTACAAACCCTACGGGTTTGTACGCAAACCGAAGGTTTGCAAGCGAAGCTGTGCAGGTGGTTTGGAAGCAACGGCGAGGTTTGCGTACTTTAGCTTCGCTTTTGTAAGCAAGGGGTTCCTAGGCGCGCGATTGCACAGCGAAGCTGTGCAGCCGCCTGACCAAAGCGTAGCTTTTGTAAGAGTTTTGTTCAGCTTGTTAACGCAAGGCGTTAGATGCGGGATAGAGCAGTCTGGTAGCTCGCAAGGCTCATAATCTTGAGGTCGTAGGTTCAAATCCTACTCCCGCCAAAGTTGTTTTGCGGACCCACAACGTCAGCTCAGCTTACGTTGTGGCAGTTGGACACAAAACCGACGCCTATAGCTCACGTTGTGAGCCAAAGACGTCACAATGTGACGCCGAGAGCCTGAACAAAAGCTACGCTTTAGTTAAGATGGGTTTTGTACGCAAATCTACGATTTGTAAGGAACCCCTACGGGTAAACTGAGCTACGCTCAGCAAAGCTCGCAATTGCTTACAAACCACCTGCTTACAAAAGCTTTGCTTTTGTACGCAAAACCTACGGTTTTGCAAGCGAAGCTGTGCTTGCAAATCGAAGATTTGCAGCAAAAGCTACGCCCTTGTTTGCGTAGCGGCTACGGGTTTGTAAGCAATTGCGAGCTGCGCAAGGCTACGGGTTTGTAAGCAAATCCAAGAGGTCACAAATTGGGTCACGTAGTGACCTTGCTTAGCAAACCAAAGACGTGCAAATCGAAGGGTCCCGAAGGGACCTGCGGTGTTGCGTAGCAACACCTTGATTTGCAACAGCTTTGTAAGGCGCTAGGGTAGGCTAGGCTAATTTGCAGTTAGAGCTACGCGGAGCAGAAATCAAAGCACGCGTAGTAACCAATTGATTTCAAGGAGGTAGATTTGGATAGTATATATCTGTACTTATCGGTAACTGCCACGTGCGCACTAGTACCATAGAGATGAAAAAGACAGAAGGGTTGGTAGCTCAGTGGTAGAGCATCCGGCTTTTAACCGGCTGGCCGAGGGTTCGAATCCCTCCCAACCCAACACTCCACGCTCATTTAGTACTACGTTTTTTTATAGCGTAATATTTAACACGGCCAATTGCTGCAGAAGGCCCGTTGGTACCATCCGGACCAAACATGGGTTCTCGGAGTGCATAAATGAAGCGCTCGTTCTACCCCTTGCTTACAAAAGCAAAGCTTTTGTACGCAAAACCGGAGGTTTTGCAAGCGAAGCTGTGCTTACAAAAGCTTCGCTTTTGTAAGCAAAACCGGAGGTTTGAGGTTTTGCAAGCAAGGGGTTTGTAAGCAGCCGTCCTTGCACAGCGTAGCTGTGCATAGGCTTAACAAAAGCGTAGCTAAAGTTAAGGTTCGATCTGCAAGCAAATCGAAGGGTCCCGAAGGGACCTGCGGTGTTGCGTAGCAACACCTTGATTTGCAACAGGTTTGCAAGGGGTTACAGGGTGTTGCTACGCCACCATCTTTGGTCTCTCCGAGACTCTAGGCGCTGCAAATCTCGCTATTGCACAGCCGTAGGCTGTGCTTACAAAAGCGAAGCTAAAGTACGCAAAACCGGAGGTTTTGCAAGCGAGTTGTGCAACTGAACAAAAGCGTAGCTAAAGTTAAGGCTTCGATTTGCAAGCAAAATATACTTGGCTTTGCGTAAGTAGTTCCGCTTTGTAAAAGGCACCACTAAGTCGTTAAAGGGCGATGTGCAGAGCCAAAACTACCATTGTCACTTTGTTACTTTATAAAAGCTTGCTGACGAGAAATAGAGAACGATGCTTTGTATAATTTGTATAGATTTTAATCTCAATACAAAATCACTAGGTTTTTGGGTCAACCACGCTGGTTTAACGCATGCGTGCAAACCTCGCCTTGCACAGCTTCGCTTGCAAACCTTCGGTTTGCTTGCACAGCGAAAAGCTGTGCACACAAAAGCTTCGCTTTTGTAAGCAGCCGCTTGCGAACTTTAGCTACGCTAAAGTTAGCGAAGCGGTGCGTACAAAACCGTAGGTTTTGTAAGGGGTTGCTTACAAAAGCGAAGCTTTTGTACGCAAATCGAAGGGCTGCAAATCGTAGATTTGCAACCGCAGGGACTGCGGTGTTGCGTAGCAACACCTTGGGTTTGCTTAGCAAACTCTAGATGTTGCGTAGCAACATCTTGGATTTGCTTAGCAAACTCTAGATGTGGCGTAGCAACCTCTTGGATTTGCAAGCGAAGCAGAGCAAGCAAGCGAAGCTGTGCAAGCCTGCTGACCCAAAGGCTAACGGTGCACACGTTTACTCCGCTTAGCTATTCTGCTGCTCTTGCACAGCCTAAACAAAAGCGCTAGCGCTTTTGTTAAACCTATGCTCACCCTACGGCTTACAAAACCTACGACTGAACAAAAAGCGTAGCTTTTGTTCAGTTGCGCACAAAAGCTTCGCTTTTGTGAGGCTTCGCTTGTAAATACAAGATGTTGCTACGCCACATCTAGAGTTTGCTAAGCAAGCTCACTACGTGAGCCAACAAGTGACATCGCAGGTAGCTACGCTTACCGAACTATGTTCTGCGGACAAAAGCCCTTACAAACCCCTTGCTTACAAAAGCTTTGCTTTTGTAAGCAGGTGGTTTGTAAGCAGGCGGCTGCACAGCTTCGCTTGCAAAAGCTTTGCTTTTGCAAGCGAAGCTGTGCGTACAAAAGCTTTGCTAAAGTTAGCAAGCACTTAGTCACCTCGTAGACAATTTACACTACAAAGAAATAAAGATAGAGTTGTAGTAAGAATATGGCAACAAAGTTTCCACGATTCAGTCAAGGTCTAGCACAAGATCCAACTACTCGAACGTAAATTTGGATTTATTATGGTATTGCAACCGCTCATGACTTCGAAAGTCATGATGGTATAACAGAAGAGAGCCTTTATCAGAAGATATTCGCCTCACATTTTGGACAATTAGCAATCATTTTTTTATGGACTTCAGGAAATCTTTTTCCATCGTAGCATGGCAAGGTAATTTTAGCCAATGGGTTGCTGACCCTTTACACATTCGTCCAATTGCCCATGCAATTTGGGATCCACATTTTGGGCAACCAGCCGTTGAGGCTTTCACACGAGGTGGGGCTGAAGGGCCTGTTAACATAGCAACCTCTGGTGTTTATCAATGGTGGTACACGATTGGGGCAAGATCACCGCAAGATCTTTATCAAGGAGCTCTTTTCTTGGTGATTGTTTCAGCACTTCTCTTGTTCGGTGGCTGGCTTTCATTCTTCAACCGAGAATTTCAGCCGTCACTCTCTTGGTTCAAAAATGCAGAATCACCGAATTTGGAATCATCACCTTGCTGGTCTTTTCGGAGTAAGCACTTTAGCTTGGGACAGGACACTCTAGTTCATGTAGCTATTTCCAGAAGCACGAGGGCAAACACGTTCGTTGGAGGCAAAACCTGCTTTCGTCGCTCCACATCCAAAAGGTTTACGCTCCCTTCTTCTCTGGAGATTGGGCTGTGTATGCACAAAAATCCGGATAGTGCTGATCACCTTTTTGGTCAATCACAAGGAGCTGGAACCCTTACACTTTTAACTTTTTTAGGTGGTTTTTCACCCGCAAACTCAAAGTTTGTGGTTAAACTGATATTGACACATCATCATTGAGCTATTGCTGATGTTCTCTCTTATTGTATGCTAGGACATATGTATCGTAACAATTTTGCATCGGCCACAAGTTTAAGAGAGATTTGTAGCATGCTCACACACACCGCCATCAGGTGGGCCTCGGGAGCGGGCCATAAAGGTTTATTTGATACAGTTAATCAATTCATATACATTTTCAGCTTGGATTGGCTTTGGGCGAGTGTAGGGACAATTACATCACTTGTCGCTCTACACCATGTATAGTCTGCCCCCATACGGCCTTTTTAGCACAAGATTTTACAACAACAAAGCTTCTCTTTACACTGCATCATCGAATATATTGCTGGTTTTATTTCTTTGTGGTTGCTTTTGCTCATGGCGCAAATTTTTCTTTATTCGAGATTACGACTCC
Source organism: Melastoma dodecandrum (assembly GCA_029817715.1). NCBI lineage: Eukaryota > Viridiplantae > Streptophyta > Magnoliopsida > Myrtales > Melastomataceae > Melastoma > Melastoma dodecandrum. The sequence continues at coordinate 147,857 of JARUPY010000222.1, read as the reverse complement.
AAGAACAAAACAATAGGTAATGTCGTTAGCAAGAATACTTTGATCATAAAAGAAGCTATTATCTTCACTTGAGTTGGGTAAGTCTTTTCCTTGGTTTTCACACCACTTGGGCTTTATGTACACAATGATGTTATGCAAAGCCCTTTGGTACTCCAGAGAAGAACAAATTTTAATTGACACGGTTCTTTGGCACAGTGGATCCAATCTTCTCACGGTAAAAACCGTTTATGGGTTTGATCTTTTTATTATCTCAATCGACGAGCCCGGCATTTGCCAGCAGGGGGCAAAAGGGCCTATGGCTGGCCAGAGGGTGGCTAGAAAGCTATTAATTAATAACAATAACTCTTTGTTTCTAACAATTGGACCTGGGGATTTCTTGGTACACCATGCTATTGGACACTAGGGTTAAATACAACAACTTTAATTTTGGTGAAAGGGAGGCTTTAGATTGCAAGAGGATCAAAACTTATGCCAGATAAAAAAGATTTTGGATACAGTTTCCCTTGTGATGGACCAGGACGCTGGCGGTTTACGTGCGATATTCTTGCGTGAGGATGCTTTCTACCTAGCTGTTTATTTTGGGATGTTAAAACACCATTGGATGGGTTACTTTCTATTTTCCATTGGAAAACATCTAGGGGTTTTGTGGCAAGGTAATGTAATATTCATATTTAATGAATCTTCGACTTACTTGATGGGTTGGTTAAGAGATTACCTTTGGTTAAACTCTTCTCAACTTATCAATGGGTACAATCCTTTTAGGTTACTGAACAGTTTATCGGATTGGGTTGGATGTTCCTGTTTGGTCATTCGGATTTATGTACTGGTTTCACTGTTCCTGATCTCATGGAGAAGGGTATTGGCACAAGAGTTGATTGAAACATTAGCATGGGCTCATGAAAGAACTCCCCTTGACTAGTTTAGTGAGATGGAAGAGAGTTAAACCCTGTTGCACTATCCATCGTTCAAGCGATGACTAGTTGGGTTAGCTCACTTCTCCGCGGGATATGTTCTGTACATATGCGGCCTATCCTTATTGCTTTTCTACGTCTGGTAAATTTGGATTAATCTAAATTGTTAGCCTATGCTTACAAAACTCCTTACAATAAGGCTACGCCTTGCTTACAAATCCCGTTAGCATTGCAACAGCCGCTTACAAACCACCTGCTTACAAAAGCAAAAGCTTTTGTAAAGCAGGTGGTTTGTAAGCCGCGCCGCTTGCAAATCGAAGGGCTGCAAATCGTAGATTTTGCAAACCGAATGGGGACCTGCGGTGTTGGCTACGCAACACCTAGAGTTCACTACGTGAACCAAAGACGTGCAAATCGAAGGGCTTGCAAATCGTAGATTAGAATTTGTCAACCGCAGGGACTGCGGTGTTGTCGTAGCAACACCTAGAGTTCACTACGTGAAACCAAAGGACGTGCAAATCGAAGATTTGCAAGCGAAGCCGATGCCCTTGATTTTGCGTAACAAAAGCGAAGCCTTTTGTAAAGCCGACGCGATGCCTTGATTTGCGTACAAAAGCGATGGGGCTTTTGTAAGCAAGGCGTAGCTTTTGTAAGGGGTTTGTAAGGCGCGCGGGGTTTTTGCACAGCTCGCTATGGCGTTACAAACCCCTAGCCGCTACGCTAACAACGGGGCGTAGCTTTTGTAAGCAGGTGGTTTGTACGCAAATAATAGATTTGCTTGCGAAACTTTAGCAAAAGCTAAAGTAAGGCGAAGCTGTGCTTGCAAATCGAAGGGCTGCAAATCGTAGATTTGCAACAAAAGCGAAGCTTTTGTAAGCGTTAGCTTCACAAAAGCTCTCGCTTTTGTGCGACAAATCTACGAATTTGGCAGCTGCGGTGTTGCTACGCAACACCCTTGGGATTACAAAAGCAAAGCTTTGGTAAGCGTAGCTTCACAAAAGCTTCGCTTTTGTGCGCAAAATATACGATTTGCAGCTGCGGTGTTGACTTACGCAACACCGCAATTTGCAAGCGAAGCTGTGCTTACAAAAGCTTCGCTTTTGTAACGCAAAAGCTACGCTTTTGTAAGCAAAACACATCTAGAGTTTTGGCTACGCATAGGTCACTACGTGACCCAATTTGTGGACCTCGGCTAGTCCTTGCAAAATCGTTAGATAGATTTGCGTACAAAAGCGAAGCTTTTGTAAGCACAGCTTCGCTTGCCAAAAACCTTCGGGTTTGCTTGCATCAGCGAAGCTGTGCACACTTTAAGCTTTCGCTTTTGTTAAGTAGTCGGTTACCGATACTATGTAAGGCTTGCGAACTTTAGCAAAGTCTAAACGTTATCGAAGCTAGTGCACCACTTTAGCTTCGCTTTTGTAACCACCTGCTTACAAAACCTACGGGTTTGTACGACAAAACCGAAGGTTTGCAAGCGAAGCTGTGCGAACTTTAGGCAAAGCTAAAGTTAGCGTAGCGGCTACGGGTTTGTTAAGGGGCCTGGTGCAGCAGCCCTGACAAAAACGTAGCTTTTGTAAGGGTTTTTGTTCCAGGGATTGTTGACGCAAGGCGCTTGATTTTGCTGCGGTTTTGTGAGAGCCAAGGACAACATTACATAAACATCGGTTAATTTAATTTAACATGTCTGGGTTTATTTAATTTAATTTAAACATGGGTTTATTTAATTTTAAGAGGAACCAATAGCCTAGTTAGGTTAGAGGCGCTAGTACGGGTGTCTTTCGCTAGCCCTAACACCTACAGGGCAACCCTGGGCACAACCTAAAACAAAAAAGCGAAAGCGTCTTTTGTAAAAGCCTATGCGTTCAAAAACCTATGCCTTGGTCTGCACCAATTTTCGCTTGCAAATCCAAGAATGTCACTTTTTGGGGTCACGTAGTGACCTTGCTTACAAAAACCTCCGGTTTTGTACGCTTACAAAAGCTTCGCTTTTTGTACGCAAATCGAAGGGCTGCAAAATCGTTTAGAATTTGCAGCTGCGGTGTTGCTACGCAACACCTTGGGATACACAAAGCTCTTGCTTTATGTAAGCGTTAGCGTTTGCCAAATCGTAGGATTTGCAGCTTGCGGTGTTGCTACGCAACATCCCCCGGCCCAAAAACTTTGCACATGCACAGCTTCGCTTGCAAACCTTCGGTTTGCGTACAAACCCGTAGCCGCTACGCTAACTTTAGCTTTGCTAAAGTTTAGCGTAAGCGGCGTCGATTTGCGTACAAAAGGCGAAGCTTTTGTAAGCGTACAAAAGCTGACGCTTTTCTAAGGGGTTTTGCAAGAGCTGTTGTAAAGGCCTGGTTTGGAAAAGCCAAGGGTTTGCTTATGCAAGCATTACGAGCACTGTACACACTTAACCAACGCGCTTGCACTTTTGTGTCAGACTTGTTCGACGCAACGGCAATTTTAGAAAGCAACAAGGGGTTTTAACCTAGCTACTTTAAATATAAAATAAAAATGGTTGTAAATAAAAGAAATTTTAAAACGAGCCGTCTTTAACTCGTAACTCCAACCCCCCCATTAACGAGGGGGGGGAAGGAAAGGGAGAAGTTGTTACTTAATTTAGAACTCGCGTTGGCGAGACCAACCCAAGTAAAAACAGACTAGCCGTTGATTGAAGGAGCTTCAACTGAAGCTAAGTCAAGAGGGAAGTTGTGAGCGTTACGCTCGTGCATTACTTCCATACCTAAGTTAGCACGGTTGATGATGTCACCCCAAGTGTTGATTACACGACCTTGAGAGTCTACTAACTGATTTCGGTTTGAAGTTAAAAAACCGTTGTAGGGTTAAATGCCATAGTAGAGATACCAAGAGCAGTAAACCAGATACCAACTACAGGCCAAGCTGCAAGGAAGAAGTGAAGAGAACGAGAGTTGTTGAACGAAGCGTATTGGAAGATTAGACGACCAAAGTAACCGTGAGCGGCTACGATGTTGTAAGTTTCTTCTTCTTGACCGAATTTGTAACCAGCGTTAGCTGACTCGTTTTCAGTTGTTTCACGGATTAGTGATGAAGTTACTAGTGTAACACATGCATTGTGAGAATAATGAATCCAACGAATACACCTGCAACACCAAAGCATGTGGAAACGGGTGCATTAGGATGTTGGTGTCTCTGCTTGGAAAACAATCATGAAGTTGAAAGTACCAGAAATACCCAAAGGCATACCATCAGAGAATGAACCTTGACCGATTGGGTAGATAATGAATACAGCAGTAGCAGCTGCAACTGGTGCAGAGTAAGCTACAGCGATCCATGGACGCATACCTAAACGGAAAGAAAGTTCCCACTCACGACCCATGTAGCAACATACACCTAAGAAGAAGTGGCAAACGATTAGTTGGTAAGGACCACCGTTGTATAACCACTCATCTAGAGATGCTGCTTACCCAGCGTAGGATAGAAATGCAGTTTTTTTTTGTACGATAGCGTTTGAAGTTGGTACAACAGCACCAGAAATGATGTTGTTTCCGTAAAGTAGAGAACCAGATACTGGCTCACGGATACCATCGATATCTACCAGGAGGCGCTGCGATGAAAACGCGGATCGATGAAACACAGATGTAGCTGTAAGAAGTGTTGGGATCATAAGAACACCAAACCAACCAATGTATAGACGGTTTTCAGTGCTAGTCACCCATTCACAGAAACGTGCCCTAAGGCTCGCCCGTTTCTCACGTCTTTCTAAAATAGCTGTCATAATTTTCTTTTAATTTGTAAATCTTCTTATAGCTTAGCTTTGACAGTTAAAGTAAATACTTCAAGCATTTTGAAGTCCGCAATTTGTATTGTTTGCTTACCAATTATTAGTATATAAAAGTTCTTAAAAAACAAATCAAGTCTGGCGATCTACGCCTGAACAAAAGCGCTAGCTCTTTTGTCTAAGCCTAACAAAACCCCTTACAAAACCTACGGTTTTGCTGCTGCAAAATCTTCCGATTTGCAAGCACCGCGCTTACACAGGCTAAACAAAAAGCGCTAGCGCTTTTGTTAAGCTTATGCTCGTACAAAAGGGTAACTTTTGTAAGCCGTACTTTTCGCTTCTCGTGTTCGCATTGTAAGGGCCGTTCCGCCTGCGCACAAAAGCTTCCGCTTTTGTGGAGGTGTGCTTCGCCTTGCTTACAAAAAGCTTCGCTTTTGTACGCAAAACCTACGGTTTTGCAAGCGAAAGCTGTTGCTTGCCAAATCGAGAGGGCTGCAAATCGTAGATTTGCAAACAAAAGCGAAGCTTTTTGTAAGCGTTTCCTAAACACTCAAGAGGTTCACTACGTGAAACAAAGACGTGCAAATCGAAGGCCGCTACCGCTAACAAGTGGCGTTAGCTTTTGCTGCAATCAAGGTGTTGCTACGCAACACGCAGGTCCCTTCGGGACCCTTCGATTTGCAAGCACAGCTTCGCTTGCTTGCTCTGCTTCGCAGAGCTGCCCCTTACCAAACCTACGGTTTTGTACGCACAGCTTCGCTAACTTTAGCGTAGCTAAAGTTCGCAAGCGGCTGCTTACAAACCCGTAGCCGCTACGCTAACTTTAGCTTTGCTAAAGTTAGCGCACAAAAGCTTCGCTTTTGTGAAGCTTCGCTTACCGAACTACGTTCGGCGTACTTTAGCTTAGCTTTTGTAAGCAGGTGGTTTGTATGCAAATCGTAGATTTGCTTGCGAACAAGGGCAAAGCTAAAGTTAGCGAAGCTGTGCTTGCAATCGAAGGGTCCCGAAGGGACCTGCGGTGTTGCGTTAGCAACACCTTGATTTTGCAGCAAAAGCGTAGGCTAAAGTACGCAAAAAACCGGAGTGGTTATTTGCAATCGAAGGGCCTTACAAACCCGTAGTCGCCCCCCCCCCTACGCTAACTTTAGCTTTGCCCTTGTTCGCACAGCCTTCGCTTTGCAAACCTTCGGTTTGCTTGCACAGCGAAGCTGGTGCACACAAAAAGCGATTGCTTTTGTAAGCAGGGTGGGTTTGTACGCAACGGTCGAGGTTTAGCACGCAGGAGGTGGTTACAAAAGCGAAAGCTTTTGCTGCAAATCAAGGTGTTGCTACGCAACCACGCAGGTCCCTTTCGGGTACCCTTCGATTTGCAAGCACAGCTTCGCTAACTTTAGCTTTTCTAAAGTTCGCCAAGCCGAAACTAGAGTTCGAGTAACCGACTGCTTACAAAAGCGAAGCTAAAAGTACGCCGAACGTAGTTCCGGTAAGCGAAAAAAAAGAGCTGTGCACGGTCTGCGGTGTTGCTACGCAAACATCTTGGGTTTGCTTAGCAAAAGCTCTAGATGTTTTGCTTACAATAAGCGTAGCTTCTTGCTTGCAAATCTTCGATTTTGCGTATCAAAAGCGATAGTTTTGTAAGCGTACAAACCCGGAGGTTTTTGTAAGCAAGGTCGCTACGTCGACCGCAAAAAGTGACCATCTTGGATTTGCAAAGCGAAGGCGATGCCTTTGAATTTTGCAAGCCAAAGCGTTAGCTTTTGTAACGAAAAGGGTTTTGTAAAGAAGAAACGGAGAGTATTTAAACTTAGAGAAGTTGTTTTTTGATAAGTTTTTTGAGAAGGAGGGAATCCAGCAGCTCCTTCCAGTACGGCTACCTTTTTACGGACTTCAATTGGAGTCACTAGACCGGCTGTAAGCACCTCTCATCCTAAAAGGTTAAGATAATGATTTCGAACCAACCCAATTCCCCGAATGTGACGGGCGGTGTGTACAAGGCCCGGGAACAATATTCAACGCTGTATGGCTGACCAGCGTTTACTAGCGATTCCGACTTCATGCAGGCGAGTTGCAGCCTGTCATTCCGAACTGAGACCGGGTTTTTTGAGGTAAAGTTAGCTTTACCTTCGCAGGGTCGCATCTCATTGTCCCGGCCATTGTAGTACGTGTGTAGCCCAGGACGTAAGGGGCATGCTGACTTGACGTCATCCTCTCCTTCTCCCCCCCCTGGTTTTACCGGCAGTTCTCTCTAGTTTGGACACTATTCTTTATAAAAGACTGACTCAACTAAAGACAAGGGTTTGCGCTCGTTAAAGGACTTAAACCGACTCCTCACGGCACGAGCTGGACGACCAGCCATGCAACCAACTGTTTTGTATCCTCTTACTTCGAAAAGGCAGTTAGTAAAGTTAGTACACCCTTTTTTTTCAAAAAGGAAAGTTAAAATGTCAAGCACCTGGTAGAGGTTCTTCGCGTTTGCATCGTATTAAAACACATGCTCCACCGACTTGTGCGGGACCCCGTCAATTCACGTATGAGTTTCACCCTTGCGAGCATACTCCCCAGGCGGGGACACTTATCGGAGTTTAGCTTTCATCCACCTGTACGATTTGTTTTCATTCAATAGTTAGTGTCCATCGTTTACGGCCAGGACTACTGGGGTATCTAATCCCATTCGCTACCCTAGCTTTCGTCTGTCAGTGTCAGTATCAGCCCAGCGGAGTGCTTTCGCCGTTGGTGTTCTTCCCGATATCTATGCATTTTCACCGCTTCACCGGAAATTCCCTCCGCACCTACTGTACTCAAGCTTTCTAGTTTACAACGAATGTTCAGGGTTAAGCCCTGATAATTTTCACAATATGACTTTGGAATAGCCACCTCAGGACCCTTTACGCCAAATAATTCCGGATAACGCTTGCATCCCCCGGTATGTACCGCGGCTGCTGGCACGGAGTTTGCCGTTGCTTATTCGTCATAAATACCGTCATATTTTCTTCTTTGACAAAAGGAGTTTACGTACCCACGGGACTTCTTCCTCCACTCGACATTGCTCCGTCAGGCTTGCGCCCATTGCGGAAAATTCCTCACTGCTGCCTCCCGTAGGAGTCTGGACCGTTTCTCAGTTCCAGTGTGGCTGGTCGTCCTCTCAGACCAACATACTTGATCATAGTCTTGGTAAGCATTTAACCCACCAAACTAACTAATCAGACGCAAGCCCCTCTTATGGCCGATGTAGTGCACCTTTTACTTCTCAGCATATGATGTATTAGCAACCGTTTCCAGTTGGTATCCCTCACCATAAGGTAGGTTCTTACGCGTTATCCACCCGTCCGCACACTAAAAGACACTAAAGCTTTAAACCGAAGCTTAAAATTTTAGAAATTCTCGTTTTTTCGACTTGCATTTGTTTAAGCATGACGCCAGCGTTCAACTGGAGCCAGGGAAATCCAACTTCTCCATGGTTTTGCGTAGCAAACAACGCAGATCGAACCCTTTACAAAAACCCCTTACAAAAGCTCTTACAAAAGCGTAGCTTTTGTACGCGTGCAAATCTACGATTTGCATGGCTTAGGCAGTGCAAAGGACCGGTTTGCTATGGTTGTGAAAACAACCTTTTTGAGTTTCGGTTTATCGAAACTTAATCTGTGAAAATATTATTTGGGCTATAGTAAACCTCGATTTTTTATTCAAAACTTTGTTTTTGATTAATATTTACTAGTTTGAGCACGTTACCTTGGCTTTGTCAAGAGCGAACAAAACAAGAAAATCCATTGCCCCCTGATCTGAAACCCTACGGCCTACGGGCCCTTGGGTAAAACAAGCCTGAAACTTTAGCTACGCTTTTGTTAAGCATACACTGCTTCAACAAAAGCGCTAGCGCTTTGGTGGATAGCTATGGCGTACAAAACCCCTTACAAAAAACCCTAGGGCGTAGCTTTTGCTGCAAATCTTCGATTTGCAGACAAAAGCTTTGCAAAAGTTTCGCCAAGGCAAAATCGAACGGATACAAAAAGCGAAGGCTTATGTAAGCGTAGCTTCACAAAAGCTTCGCATTTTGTGCGCAAATCTACGATTTGCAGCTGCGGTGTTGCTACGCAACACCCTTGGGATACAAAAGCAAAGCTTTTTGTTCAGCGTAGCTTCACAAAAGCTTCGCTTTTGTGCGCAAATATACGATTTGGCAGCTGCGAGACGGTCACTTTTTGCGGTCACGTAGCGACCTTGCTTTAGCAAACTCTAGATGTTTGCTTACCAAAGCTACGCTTTTGTAAGCAAGGTCACTACGTGACCCAACAAAGTGGGACATCTTGGATTTTGCACAGGTTTTGTAAGGGGTTTAGTAAAGGGTACATTTCCAGCCAAGGGTCGCCCTACTCGGACCAGGCCTTGAACAAAACGCTTTACAAAAACCACCCTGCTTACAAAAGCAAAGTCTTTTGTTTGCAAAGGCTGTGCAGGTGGTTTATGTACGCAACACCCCTTCGCCTTGCACAGCCCTAACCCTAACCCTAACCCTAACCGCTAACCCTAACCCTAACCCTAACCCTATCCCGTTGACTTCGCACTGGGTTCTCGAAGCACGGGTTCGCGAAGCACGGGTTCGCGCAAGCACGGGTTCGCTGCACAGAAGCGAAGCTTCTGTGAGGCCTGACCCGGTTTCGCTTCAACATAAAGCGAAGCTTTTTGTGCGCAAGCCATCACATAAAAAAGCGAAGCTTTTGTTGCGCAAGCGGCCTGCTTACAAAAGCGAAGCTTTTGTTGTGCACAGATTCGCTGTGCCAAGCAAAACCGAAGGTTTGCTAAGCGAAGGACCTTACAAACCCGTAGCCGCTTACGCTAACTTTAGCTTTGCCCTCCTGTTCCGCATCAGCTTTCGCTTGCAAAAAACCCTTCGGTTTTGAGCTTGCACAGCGAAGCTGTGGGCCAACGAACAAAAGCGTAGCTTTTGTAAGGCAGGTGGGTTTGTTACCCGCACAACGGCGAGCTGTTGCAGCCGCTTGCTTTTACAAAACCCGTAGGGGTTTGTATATAACGCAAACCCGTAGGGTTTGTAAACGCAAACCCGTAGAGGTTTGTATACGCAAACCGAAGGTTTGCAACGCGAAAGCTGTGCTTACAAAAGCAAAGCTTTTTGTACTGGCAAAAAAACCGTAGGTTTTGCAAAGGGGCCTGTCGTGCAAATCAGAAGGGTCCAGCAGGGACTGCGGTGTTGCCGTAGCAACACATTGATTTGCAAGCGAAGCAGAGCAAGCAAGCGAAGCTGTTGCGTACAAAAGCTCTACGCTTTTGGAAAGGGTTTTGTTTAAAGGCGCGCTTTGCTTTGTAAAAGCTGAGCTTTGGGGCCCGAGTTTGCCGCAGAGCCTCGGGGAACAATAAAGCGCTTTTAACGCTTTTGTTCCCCCCGAGGCTTTGGGACGGAACGGAATTCAAAATTAAAAATTCCATCTCAAGCCAATTGAACTTTTCTCAAATTGTTTTTTCTTTGAAATACTAAGAATGCCTGTGTTTAAAACAACAAAAGCTAGAAATACAATTAATCCTTGTATTCGTGCTGGACTTTGTAAAACAATTTCTGTTTCTTCTTGACCAAAACCACCTACATTTGGATTGTTTGTTAAAGGTTGATCCGCTTGCAGTGTATCCCCCTCGCTTATAGCAAGGTCAGGCCCTGCTGGGATTTTGTCAACAACTTGTTCTCCATTTGCTTTTTCAATTGTAATTTCAAAATTACCTTTTTTGCCTACTTTTTCTATTTGTATTACTTTACCCGGAGTGGAAGCGTTGTAAATAGTATTATTACTTTTTGATCCATCTGGATATACTTGACCTCGTCCACGGTTGGCACCCAAATAAATAGGGTATTTCAGATAGGAAGCACTTTTCGATTTAGCAGGGTCTGGCGATAGAAGAGGAACAACCATTTCACTGTATTTTTTACCAGGAAGAGGTCCCACGACTAAAATGTTTGATTTATCATTACTGTATGGTTGATAAAAAACATTACCGACTTTATTCTTTAGTTCTTCGGAAATACGTTCAGACGGTGCTAAAGAAAAACCTTCGGGCAATATGATAACAGCTCCTACATTTAAGCCACCTTTTTTACCATTTCCTAAAACTTGAGTTATTTGTTGATCATAAGGAATCTTAATAAACGGCTTCAAATACAGTATTTGGTAATACAGCCTGCGGCACTTCAATCTCGACAGGCTTCTGTGCTAAATGACAATTAGCACAAACAATACGTCCATTTGCTTCGCGGGGGTTGGCATAATTTTGTTGCGCAAATATTGGGTACGCCTCTGCTCGTTCTGCTTGTAATGAAGAGAAGAACGAGAAATTAAGGAGCACACAAAATAGGATAATAATGGCTCTAGCAAATCTTCGATTTGCAGCAAATATAGAATCTAGTAAGAACATATATATTATTTTTAATAGTGATAAACTTTTCTTCTCACTTATATGATAGTTTGACTTTAATAAAAAGGTCAATTTTGTACACCTTACATTTCACTAGAAGACATAGAAAAAACAGGGAGCTCCCCATATTTAGGCTTTAAGATAAACCTGTACAAAACCCCTGCACAGCTACGCTGTCAAGGCTGTGCAAGGACCGCTGTGCTTACAAAAGCCCTTACAAAAGCGTAGGTTTTGCAAGCGAAGCTGTGCTTACAAAAGCTACGCTTTTGTACGCAAAACCGGAGGTTTTACAAGCAAAGATTTTATAAGGGCTTCGCAAAAGCGAAGCTTTTGTAAGCGAGTGGTGCACAGGTAGCCCCTTTTGGGCTCGGTTCCAAGGCGGAGTTTTTGTAACCGACAACACGTTGGTCCCTCTGGGACCAAATGAGCTTTTTTGTTTGGAGATTAGCGGATTCGAACCGCTGACCCCTGCCGTGCAAAAGCAGTGCTCTACCAACTGAGCCAAATCCCCATTTGCCTGTAAAATATAGACTTTCAGGTTCGGTCACAAAACGGAGTGCTGTTATTCTGGTTTACTTAATATACTAGTTAACCATGTTTTCTACTGATAATCAACTTAGTATAAACGGGCACCGTTGTGCTTGAGTGTGCCTTGCTAGAGCTTATGTGATGAGTGCTGCGTTTTTGTAGATTGGGGTACAAAAGCGCAATCGCTTTTGTTTAGGGCTGTGCACGCTCTTTCTCTTGTGTAGCAAAGCCGAGCAGTCGCTAGCACTGATATGAGTCTCAGGAATCTAAATTTCGCCAAAAACTACAAAACGGGGTTTTACTGGGGGTTTGCGACTAGGCTGACGAGTCTTTCGGGCGAGTTAGCGAACCACTCCTTGCTCCGCCTTGCAAATCGTAGATTTGCTTGACGAGCTACGCTCACAAAACCTATGCCTGAACAAAAGCGTAGCTTTTTTAAGGGTGGGGTTTTGTTAAGCGCTCGGCTGCTTACAAAAGCTTCGCTTTTGTACGCAAACCCTTGCAAAAGCGAAGCTTTTGTAAGCACAGCTTCGCTAACAAAAGCGTAGCTTTTGTTCGCAAGCGGAGCGGTGAGGCTGCTTACAAAAGCTTCGCTTTTGTACGCAAACCGAAGGTTTGCAAGCGAAGCAGAGCAAGCAAGCGACCCGCGCATTTGCTCAGCCTATGCACAGGCCTTACAAAACCCCTTACAAAAAACCTCTTCTTTTTTGCTAAGCCAAAGGGAGGGGTTTTGTACGCAAATCGGAGATTTGCAAGCGTAGCAAACCTGCGGCTGCAAAGCCTAAACAAAAGCGCTAGCGCTTTTGTTAAGCCGGGGCTTGCACAGCTTCGCTTGCAAACCGAAGGTTTGCTACGCAGTGGCTTGCAAATCTCCGATTTGCGTACAAACCACCTGCTTACAAAAGCTTTGCTAAAGTGTGCACAGCTTCGCTAACTTTAGCAAAGCTAAAGTTCGCAAGCCGAACGTAGTTCGGTAAGCGAAGCTGTGCAAGCAAACCTCGCCGCTCCGCTTGCGAACAAAAGCTACGCTTTTGTTAGCGAAGCTGTGCGTACAAAACCGTAGGTTTTGTAAGGGGGCTGCTCTGCGAAGCAGAGCAAGCAAGCCAAGCTGTGCTTACAAAAGCTACGCTTTTGCAAGACCTGCGGTGTTGCTACGCAACACCCTTGGGATACAAAAGCTTCGCTTTTGTGCGCAAATCTACGATTTGCAGCTGCGAGGTAACTTTTTGGGTCACGTAGTGACCTTGCTTAGCAAAACTCTAGATGTTTGCTTACAAAAGCGTAGCTTTTGTAAGCAAAGTCACTACGTGACCCAAAAAGTGACATCTTGGGATTCGCAGCAAAAGCTACGCTTTTGTAAGCGTAGCAGCAACGGGTTTGGAAACAAGGCGTAGCGACACCTTGGGTTTACTTACAAAACCTACGATTTTGTACGCACAGCTTGGCTGTGCACGCGAACTCTAGATGTTTGCTTACAAAAGCGTAGCTTTTGATGCAAATCTTCGATTTGCAAGCACAGCTTCGCTAACTTTAGCTTTACTAAAGTTCGCAAGCCGAACGTAGTTCGGTACGCAAGGTCACTACGTGACCCAAAAAAGTGACGTATTAGCTTTGTAGCCAAGGAGGAGCATATACCTCACGAGCGCGTTAGCTCTATTATGAGTAAAACAGGGGTGGCCATATCGGATTCACTAAAGCCCTAACGCTTAAGTTAAGACAGCACGGCCTGCTCGGCAAGAAGCAACGTTCCGGCTATAATGGTTTTAAGAAACATCTTCACGTTCTATATAAAGAAAACAGAGAAAGCCATTGTTTAAAGCGGGAAAAAAACTAGACCCACAAGCGGGACTAAAATTGATGGTAAATAGTAAGCTGCCATAATCACTTTTTTTATAATTTTATCTGATCTGCCAGACTAAGCAAAGCTCAGTCTGGCAGGCAAGCCTTATACAAAACCTACAGTTTTGTTTTGTAAAGACAGTTGAGTGTACTGGGCGTACAAACCACTTGCTTGCAAAACCCTTACACAGCGAAGCTGTGTAAGCGCTGTGCAAAGCGAGCGTGCAAACCCCTTGCAAAACCGGAGGTTTTGCAAGCCGAAGGCCTTACAAACCCGTAGCCGCTACGCTTGCACAGCGAAAGCTGTGCAGGTGGTTTGTACGCAACGGCGAGGTTTGCACACTCGGCAACTTGGAACTTAAAGTAAAATTGATTGACTCCTACAAAGCCCAAAGCTCAAACAAGGCGCACAGTGCCTTAAAAAAAGGTACACGTAAAAATACAACCTATATTCTATAGAATAGAAATGACTTACTCAAGTCTTACAAAAAGTGCCATAAATCGTCGGAACAGTAAAAATTGCGTGCTCTTTATTGCTCTAGATGCTTACTTAGGAAAGATCTAGATGTGCGGCTGGGAAATTTTTGAGATTCTTTTGTGGAGCGGCGGTAGTGTTTAGTGCTCTCGCTTACTCTTGTAGTGCAAATCTTTGTTACAAATTAGACGAGCCTTCTCTTGGCCCAACAGGGCTAGGCTATGTTCCAAGAAGGATCTAATTTGCAAGCGGAGATGTTCAGCACAAAAACTAGGTACTAATTGGCTTGCATATAAACCCTTAACAAAACCTTTAGTTTTGTGAAGCCAAGCAACCTAAGCTCGCCATTGCTTACAAACCCCGTACCCTTGCACAGCCCTTACAAAACCTACGGTTTTGTACGCTTACAAAAGCTTCGCTTTTGTAAGGCCTGCGCACAAAAGCGAAGCTTTTGTGCGCAAGCGGCTGCTTACAAAACCCGTAGCCGCTACGCTAACTTATAGCTTTGCTAAAGTTCGCGCACAAAAGCTTCGCTTTTGTGAAGCTTCGCTTACCGAACTACGTTCGGCTTGCAAATCGAAGATTTGCAGCAAAAGCGTAGCTTTTGTAAGCAGGTGGTTTTGTAAAGGCTGTGCATAGGCTTAACAAAAGCGTAGCTTTTGTTCAGGTTCGCTGTGCAGGGGTTTTTTTACGCCCCCGCTTAACGGTCGGTTTCCGCGTAAGGGTTCAGTGCAAACCTTCGGTTTGCGGCCTGAACAAAAGCGCTAGCGCTTTTGTTAAGCCGGCTTAACAAAAGCGCTAGCGCTTTTGTTCAGGCTTGTTAACGCAAGGGTGATAGTTTTCATCAGCACCCTTGCTTGCGCCAGCCGAACTACGTTTGGCTAATAGCCCCAGGTAAATCAAGATATGCTCACTTCCCTAGTACGCTATCTTGCATATTTTCTCTTATTTAAGGTATACTATCTATTATTAATCAAATACTATCACTAAAAAAAAGATTTGGCCTATAGCTCAATGGTAGAGCGGCGCCCTTACAAGGCGAAGGTTTACGGTTCAAGTCCGTATGGGCCAATTATCGTTAAGACATTGAACCGCGTTTATGGTACCAATATCAGCCTAGGACAGGCCTTTTGTTTGCAAATCACAGCTGAGCAAAAGCCTTACAAACCCCTTGCTTGCAAAACCTCTGGTTTTTGTGTACAAAAGCTACGCTTTTGTAAGCACAGCTTCGATGTGCTTGCTTGCTCTGCTTCGCAGAGCAGCCCCTTACAAAACCTACGGTTTTGTACGCACAGCTTTCGCTAACTTTAGCGTAGCTAAAGTTCGCAAGCGGCTGCTTACAAAAGCGAAGCTTTTTGTACGCAAACCGAAGGTTTGCAAGCGAAGCTGTGCAAGGCGAGGTTTGCACGCCCTTACAAAACCACCTGCTTACAAAAGCTATGCTTTTGCTTGCAAATCAAGGTGTTGCTACGCAAACACCGCAGGTCCCTTCGGGACCCTTCGATTTGCAAGCCGAACGTTAGTTTCGGTAAGCGAAGCTGTGCAAGCGGCGGCACAGCTCGCCGTTGCGTACAAAACCAACCTGCGTGCAAAACCGAAGGTTTGCAAGCGAAGCTGTGCGAACAAGGGCAAAGCTAAAGTTAGCGTAGCGGCTACGGGTTTGTAAGGCCTTCGGCTTGCAAAAACCTCCGGTTTTGCGTACTTTAGCTACGCTTTTGCTGCAAATCCAAGATGTTTGCGTAGCAACATCTAGAGTTTGCTAAGCAAACACAAGGTGTTGCTACGCAAACACCGCAGGTCCCTTCGGGACCCTTCGATTTGCAAGCACAGCTTCGCTAACTTTAGCCTTTGCCCTTGTTCGCAAGCAAATCTATACGATTTTGCGTACAAACCACCTGCTTACAAAAGCAAAGCTAAAATACGCCGAAACGTAGTTCGGTAAGCGAAGCTTCACAAAAGCGAAGCTTTTTGTTGTGCGCGAAACTTTAGCAAAGCTAAAGTTAGCGTAGCGGCTACGGGTTTGTAAGCAGCCGCTTGCGCACAAAAGCTTCGCTTTTTGTGAGGCGAAGCCGTGCAGGCCTCACAGAAGCGAAGCTTCTGTGCGCGAACCCGTGCTTCGCGAACCCGTGCTTCGCACGGGTTAGGGTTAGGGCTGTGCAAAGGGTACGGGTTTGTAAGCAAGGCGTAGCAACACACCTTGTGTTTGCTTAGCAAACTCTAGATGTTGCTACGCAACATCTTGGATTTGCAGCAAAAGCTACGCTAAAGTTAGCGTAGCGGCTTCGATTTGCTTGCACAGCTTCGCTTGCAAATCTTCGATTTGCACGCACACACACACAAAACCTCCGGTTTTGTAAGCACACCAAAGTTACTACGTGACCCAAAAAGTGACAATCTTGAGGATACAAAAGCTTTGCTTTTGTAAGCGTAGCGTTGCAAATCTATGATTTGCAGCTGCGAGGTCACTTAGTGACACCTTGGGTTGCGTAGCAACCTGCGGTGTTGCGTAGCAACACCGTGATTTGCGTACAAAAACCGTAGGTTTTGTAAGCAGGGGGCTACACAGCCTCCGGCTGTGCGTACAAAAAGCTACGCTTTTGTAAGCGAGCTGTGCAAGCGGAGCGGTGGGGTTTGGTAAGCGATGTCTTTTGGCTCACAACGAGAGCTCTCGGCGTCACATAGTGACGTCTCGGGTGGCTGCGCTTGCATTTCGAAGATTTGTAGCCAAGGCTGAGCATAGGCGGGTTTTGTAAGGCCTGAGATTTGCAAAGAAAGTCTACCTACTTATGGCCCCCCCCCCCCAAGGGCCGAAACAAAAGTGTACTTGACAGTTAATAACGTGGGTCTGTATTGTTTAGCTACGGCGCTTTTATTCGATTAACGAGCGAGTCGAGAAAAGCAAAGCGCTAAATAACCAATAATAGTCTAGGCCGCTTCGGAGGTGTGCAACTCTTCGATTTGCGTACAAAACCTCCGGTTTTGTAAGCACTGTGGCGATGTGCAAGGGCTTGCACAGCAGCCGGCGTGCTTGCCTCTGCTTCGCTTACCGAACTACGTTCGGCTTGCAAATCGAAGATTTGCAGCAAAAGCGAAGCTTTTGTAAGCAGCCGAAGATTTGCAAGCACAGCCGTAGGCCGTGCATAGGGGCGGCTGCACAGCTTCGCTTGCAAAACCTTCGGTTTGCGTACACCCCCCTACGGGTTTGTAAGCCCATGCGCGGCTACAGATCGGGGCAATGCAAGCATACGCAACAAGAGAGTTTGTGTACGACACGACTTTAAGGGATGAGAGCTAATACGGCGATTCTTTGCCGAGCTACGCAGAGTTAGAGCTACCCGTTCTGTGATCGCTTTTTGTTTCCGACGAATACGGAGCAATTGAGTGGTAGGTGTAGAATGGGCTGTTTGGTAAACAAAGTCAAAGTCGACAAATCTTCGGTTTCTTAACGACACAGCCGACAATCCAAGTGGACCCCCGTACTCGAGAAGAGCACTTTGTTGGTAACTTAAAGGTAGATGTCGTCCGAACGCGGATTTTAGCAAAACTTTGAGAAAACTCCAATTTTAGGGAGCCCCTGTGTAAAGTCTAGAAAAGGTGCCGTTGGTTGAGGCCAGTAGAGTTTATCATGCGATAAAACAAGGATAAAATCTTTGACAAGAGAAGGAATAAAAACTTTTTTTTCCATTGTAAAGCTTGGAGACCTGCTATTCCGGTGCCTCGTAGTATATTGAAGAAAATTGTTTCGATGCGATCACTTTTAGTGTGGCCTTGTGTACAAACACTCATAATTAAAAAAAGTGCATACCCTTTGTATACTTTTATGACGCCACTCACGAGCGTTTTGCTCACATAAAACACTTTCTATTGGAAGATAAAAACACATTGTTGAAGAAAAGCAAAGATTGACTTTTGCTACGTGAAGCATTGTATGAAAAGACTCTTTTTGCCAAAAATGATTACACCAAAGCAGACCAAACTGCTCACTAAGGTCCAGCAGACTTTTTGAAATCGGATAGAGTTTGATTTGCCGATGTGCAAAAACTGTAAGTTTTGCACAGGGGCAAAAACCTGAAATGACGGCCAGTTTAAAAATTTTTTTGGGACTTCTTACCCCTCAAAGGTCTGTTTACAATACCGACGTTAGTAGGGCTCTCACGTCGTCAAATAGCTTGCTCCACGAAAGGTAGAGTAAGAAGCGGTAATAATAAGATCGAAGCCTGAACAAAACCGTGCCTATGCTCCGATGCAGGCTGAGCAAGGCCGGCGCGCTAGCGCTTGCAACTGTTCGATCGGCAGGTGACACCGTCGGAGGGCGACAACGTTCCGGCCTTTTTGTGAAGCCTATGCTCCGCCGTAGGCGTGAGCAAGCGCTGCAGAACGAAGAGTTGCAAGCGCAACGCGTAAGTGAACAGGCTCCGAAAGGGCGGTCTTACGGGACGAGCCCTCGTCACCTAAAGCAGGTTTTATTCGGGCCGTAAAAACTCGTGCTCGTGTAAGCGCTTACGAGCGCTTACTCGACGTTGCTCAGCTTCGCTGAGCACGCGAGTAAGCGCAAACGCCTTCGACGAGTAAGCGCTAGCGCCGAGCAGCTCAAGTTGATTTTTGTAAACAAATACAATAAAAGTAAGGAACAAATCGAGTCTTGCCCTCCCGAAAGTGTAATCAATATCCGGTTATACAGAGTAAAGAGTTGCTTTGACTGCACGTTTTTCGCGTACCAAATTTGCCAAGCGTAAGGAGATTTTGTGACTTTATCTTTCATACCAGGTAATAGTAATTATTGTTGGGGCTACATGAGAGTTGCCTATCAGACTCTATCAAACTCTGACGTCGGTCAGATAACTCTTCGTTACATAACAACCTTTTTTTGTGACCACACACCTTATAAACCCCTTGCTTACAAAAGCGAAGCTTTTGTAAGCAAGCAAATCGAAGCCGCTACGCTTGCACAGCTTCGCTTGCAAAACCTTCGGTTTGCGTACAAACCCGTAGGGTTTGTAAGCAGGTGGTTACAAAAAGCGAAGCTTTTGTAAGCAGAGTGTGGCAAATCTACGATTTGCAGGTGCGAGGGTCACAAATTGAATCACGTAGTGACCTTGCTTAGCAAACTCTAGATGTTTGCTTACAAAAGCGTAGCTTTTGCTGCAAATCACGGTGTTGCTACGCAACCCAAGGGTGTTGCTACGCAACACCGCAGGTCCCTTCAGGACCCTTCGATTTGCAAGCACAGCTTTGCTTGCAAAATCTTCGATTTGCACGCGTATACAAAACCGGAGGTTTTGTAAGCAAGGTCACTACGTGACCCAAAAAGTGACATCTTGGATTTGCAAGAGAAGCTGTACAAGGCATAGGTTTTGTAAGGCTGTTATTAATAACAGCAAAGCTGAAAAGCAGTGAGAACAGTAGCAAAGTAGCCCCCAGTTAGCCCAGACTCAGCTTTGCTGATAAGAGGCTTCTAACAACACACTTATTTTCCGCCTATTACGATTCCAAGATTGAATAGAATTTACCCCCTAAGAGAATAAGGAAAGACAGTATCAAAACGACTGTTGCTATGACGGTTGCTTCAGCGTATTCGTATTGTTCTAAATTTTGAAAAATAAGAAACCGATGCTAATCAAATCCTTATATGGTGATATTTGAGGAAACTAAAACTAAAGAACCATATTCGCCAATAGCCCTTGAAAACCCTAAGGTAATACCCGTCACAAATGCAGGTAAAAGAGGAGGCAAAAGTATCTTTACGAAATGTTCGCCAAGGAGAAGCTCCTAAGGACCAAGCAGCTTCTTTCAATTTCTTCATCATCCATTTCTTGTAATACTGGCTGCACAGCTCGTACTACAAAAGGCAAAGAAACAAATATCATTGCTGTTGCAACTCCTAATCTCGTATAAATGACTTGTATACCAAATTTTGAAAGAAATTGACCAATCCAACTTTGAGGACTATACACTGTGGCTAATGTCAGACCTGCAACCGATGTCGGCACTGCAAAGGGTAAATCTATTGCCGCGTCTAATAAGCGTTTTCCAGTAAAGTCCATAACGGACTAAAACCCACGCTAAAATAAATCCGAAAAACCCGTTTAAAAAATAGAAGCAATAAAAAGCCATACTAAAAGTGACAGTATATGCAGAGAGAGCTACTGGTTGGGTTGCAATAAAGAAGAAATCTATAAATAAGCTTTGACTCGCTTTATTTAATAAAGCAAAAATAGGGATAATTAAAAAAAAGACAAAATAAAACCAAGTAAAAAAGCAAAGTCCATGACAATTTGCTACTCTTCATAGGATTAATAATCAAAGCACAACAACTCCTTATTGTAGATTATAAAATTCAAGTATATAAAACCAAGTTGGCTGACTGATTGGCCTTACTTATACCAAAACTCTGGCTTGCTTTTTTCCACCTCTCACTTGGTTTACCGAACCAAGCCCGGAACAAAAACGGCTCCCTGCACAGCGCCTGAAAGTTAGAACTACCCTAGCCCCTTACAAACCCCTTACAAAAACCTACGGTTTTGTACGCATTGCAAATCGACGGGATACAAAAGCGAAGCTTTTGTAAGCGTAGCGTTGCAAATCTATGATTTGCAGCTGCGAGGTCACAAAGTGACACCTTGGGTTGCGTAGCAACCTGCGGTGTTGCGTAGCAACACCGTGATTTGCAAGCGAAGCTGTACAAGCGGCTGCCACCGCCTACGGCTTGCAAAATCTTCGGTTTTGCGGACAAAAGCTACGATTTTGTAAGCAAGGCTACGGGTTTTGTACGCGTGCAAATCGTAGATTTGCACGGATTCGCTTACAAAAGCAAAGCTAAAGTTCGCAAGCAAATCGGAAGGGATACAAAAGCGAAGCTTTTGTAAGCAGAGTGTTGCAAATCTACGATTTGCAGGTGCGACGTCCACTTTTTGGGTCACGTAGTGACCTTGCTTAGCAAACTCTAGATGTTTGCTTTCAAAAGCGTAGCTTTTGCTGCAAATCACGGTGTTGCTACGCAACACCGCAGCTGCGAAAATCGTAGATTTGCGCACAAAAGCGAAGCTTTTGTATCCCAAGGTGTTTTCTTGCTTACAAAAGCTACGCTTTTGTAAGCAAGGTCACTACGTGACCCAATTTGTGACCTCGCAGGTTTGCTACGCAACTCAAGGGTGTTTGCGTAGCAAAACACCGCAGGTCTTGCAAATCGTAGATTTGCGTACAAAAGCGAAGCTTTTGTAAGCACAGCTTTGCTTGCTTGCTCTGCTTTCGCTTGCAAATCTTCGATTTGCACGCAGCGCCGAAGGTTTGCGTACAAAAGCTTCGCTTTTGTAAGCAGTCCGGTTTGCAAATCGTAGATTTTCAGCCCTTTCGATTTGCAAACACAGCTTCGCTTGCAAAAAACCGGAGGTTTGGCAAGCCGTAGGCTGTGTAAGACCAAAGGAGCGACGTGTGCCCTGCTACGCTGGGCTAGGTGCTAACCGGACGGGTCGGTTGTCTTGTTAGGGCTCAACTAGGACTCTCAGTCATACGCGCCTGTACGCACGACTGCAAATCTACGCCTTACAAGACGCTCCTGAACAAAAGCCTAGCTTTTGTAAGCAGAGCAAGCGCATCGCTTTGAGGGCGTACCTCTAACGAGCGCTTACAAACACCGGAGGTTTTGTAAGCGCTCGTTGGACCCCGTTGAGGAGGGCAAGGCGCTGCCACTCGACGGGTACCGAAGGGACAGAAGTTCTCCCGACGGGGGTTCCTCGAAGGGGTTCCTCGAAGGGGTTCCCTCGATATGCAAGTAAATCGAGGTCTTTTGCCTCACAACGTGAGCTTTAGGTGTTGCTTGCAATACTTTTGCCCCACAAACGTGAGCTCTAGGGCGTCGGTTTTGTGCAGCACAGCCTAAACCTAAACAAAAGCGAGAACGCTTTTGTTTATAGGCTTGGGTCGACACTTGCTTGCTCAGCGTAGCTGTACTGCTGGAGCGGAGCTCAGTCACCCGGGAGGGGCTGCACAGCCTAAACAAAAGTGCTTGCGCTTTTGTTCAGGCTGCACAGAGAAGCTGTGCACGCGGTGGGCCTTGCGTGCAAAAACCGAAGGTTTTGCAAGCGAAGCTGTGCTTACAAAAGCTTCGCTTTTGTACGCAAAACCGGAGATTTTGCAAGCTAAGGTCTTTGTAAGGCCGTAGGCGTGCACGGCTTCCCCTCACAAAAGCGAAGCTTTTGTTCGCAAGCAAATCTACGATTGGCGTACAAACCCCTTGCGAACAAAAGCTTCGCTTTTGTGAGGGGAAGCCGTGCGTACAAACCACCTGCGGTGCAAAATCGAAGGGATACAAAAGCGAAGCTTTTGTAAGCGTAGCAACAACCTTGATTTGCAAGCGAAGCTGTGGCGAACAAGGGCAAAGCTAAAGTTAGCCGTAGCGGCTACGGGTTTTGTAAGGGCTGTGCCAAGGCTCCGGGTTTGTAAGCAACGGCGCGTTCAACCATTGGATCTACTCATTTTAGCCCACAGTGAAGCTAAGCCGTGGCGTCAATTTTGCAACGAAGACAGAAGGTAGTGGCCCCCTCGGAGAACTGATAACACCGCTGCAAAATCTACTGTTTATGTTGTTTATTGTACTTAATCTCCAAGACCTGACACAAACCTTACAAAAGGTTATAGGACACGGCCTTGGTCGAACTGCGTTCGACTTCTAAGGGATCGAAACCTTAAAAGAGAGGCTTTGACCTTCACGAAGGCTTAGGTTGTATTCCTAAGCAAAAGTTATTGTAAAGCTTTTTGATCAAACTCACTAGGCCTGTTAGTGTGTCTCAGCTACAACCATTACTGATCTTACACTTGACACCTATCGAACAGTTTTGTCTTACTGTGGCCTATTGCAAAGAGAATCTTTACAGAGAGTACTCATCTTGAGATTGGGCTTCCTACTTAGATGCTTTCAGCAGTATTATTCCCCCACTATCCACTCCGCACAAAAAATCAGGCTACCCAGCGTTTACTCCTGGCGGAATAACTGGCACACCAGAGGTGCGTCCTTCCCAGTCCTCTCGTACTAAGGAAAGCTTCTCTCAATACTCTAACGCTTACACCGGATATGGACCAAACTGTTTCACAACGTTCTGAACCCAGCTCACGTACCATTTTAACGGGCGAACAGCCCGACCCTTAGAACGTACTACCGCCCCAGGATATGATAAGCCGACATTGAGGTGGCAAACCTCCCCGTCGATGTGAACTCTTGGGGAATGATCAGCCTGTTCATTATGTTATCGTAAGAAATTGAGTGCCCCTCCCCCGAAGGGAGCAAGAGGTCCCGAAGGGACAGGCAGTTTATATCTCCAAGGGGCAAATGTCCCCTTGACCGCACTTTGATCGGGCTTACTTCTTTTGGTTTCCCAAAAGTTCAGACTATGTCATCAACTTTTTTTCCTTGGCGACGGTCAATTTATCTGTCATTGACGGAATAATATGAGGTTTCTATTTCTAACCCATTTTCATAAAATCCTCGAAATAGAATTAAGAAAATCGGAAGTATTAGAAAAAAAAAATAAAGTTGTCGGGCACTCGTGGAAAGATTATTTGGTCACAAAACACTCACTTTCTAGTCGTTGAACGTTCCTCACTGACTTTATTGTTTTGTTTTCAGGAGCTTCGCTGCAAATTGGCATATGTCGAGCGTGGGGTACAAAGACCTAGACCGCTCAGCTCACTTAGCTGTTTTTTGCACTTCACCCAATTTATTGCCTTGGTATTACTAAACAAGCGGGACAACGTTTTCATCCCTAGAGTAACTTTTATCCGTTGAGCGACGGCCCTTCCACTCGGTACCGTCGGATCACTAAGGCCGGCTTTCGCCCCTGCTCGACTTGTAGGTCTTGCAGTCAAGCTCCCTTCTGCCTTTACACTCTACAGCTGATTTCCGTCCAGCCTGAGGGAACCTTTGCACACCTCCGTTACTTTTTAGGAGGTTTCCGCCCCAGTGAAACTGCCCACCTGAGACTGTCAAGCGTCCTGATTCAAGGATCGCCATGAGAATTCTAGCTCCTCCAGGGTGGTCTCTCAAAAACGGGCTCCATCTTGCCCGGAAACAAGATATCAAAGCCTCCCACCTAGACTGCGCAAAAGGAGCCCAAAGTCAATGTCAAGTTATAGTAAAGCTTCATAGGGTCTTTCTGTCCGGGTGTAAGTAGTCCGCATCTTCACAGACATGTCTATTTCACCGAGTCTCTCTCTCCGAGAACAGTACCCAGATCGTTACGCCTTTCATGCGGGTCCTTGAACTTCATGTTTGTAAAAATTTCTCCTAGCTGGGCACGAATTTTTGAAAGCTCTGTACGTCTCTTGCCCGACGGATTCATTCCTTCGGCTAGATTAATTATTTGTAACAGGCCATTTTTGTTTAAGTGCTGTTTAGCAGCTACGAGCGAACAAATTTTGCTAAAGAGTAGAAAAAATCGTTAGATTTTGAAGTATAGAGCGGGTATTTGTTAAAAAAAAAGGGATAATTTCATTTCGTAATATGAGCCAGCTTACGTGTTTCATATTTATAACAGTTATCTCCTTTACTATCACGTAATTGACCCCTCCGTTTTAAACAAGATCCATGATGCGATCTAAAAGCTCATCATAGGTTTCGATTTTGTTTGTTTGTTTTTTTGGCCCACTGCGAAGCTTAACTTTAGTTTCAAAACCTACTACGGAGTTTTAGAGAGATGTCGAAATGTAACAGAAAAAACCAACCTTCCTTCCATCAATAAAACCAGAAACATAAAAAACAAAAAGCTTTCTTCTTCTTGACTTGTATGTTTCATTTTTTTTAATTATTAGCAAAATAAATTCTAATGATTCCTCCTGTTTCCCAGGAGGCATAGACTATACATTCCCCTTGACAACACGAGGAAGATGTGTTTGCCATCTTTTTCGTATTTTGATAACGGCTTGCTTCAAAAACAAAAAAACAGCAAGCCGAGCCTCAAGGGCCGGGGCGGTCTTGCCCGAATATTTCGGGCCTCTCGACCTTTCGGATCAGTCGTTACGGGTGGTTTATACTTGACTAAGTATTCACGAGGTTGGTACTAAGCAAAAGTAAAACTTCCCACGGTATTAGCATTACCATTTCGCATCTGACCTAACCAAAACGTTAGTACCAGCAAACTGCTTCCTAAAAACAGTTTTATGGGTTAGCCTTCAACCGTTATGAGCCGGATTTTGTACCCTTTGACTTATTAATTTTAGACAAACCGGAACTTCGTCCCGGGAAACAAAAACAAATAAGTTGGGGCAAGCCTGTTACCAAGGCCCTGTCTCGGCAAGTTCGTTTTTTTTTACCAGACAAGGAATTTCGCTACCTTAGGCTATTGAATTCTCTTACACTCTCATATAAGATTGGACTATATCTATCAATGTAAAGTTTACATATAGGATAACGTATAGTCTCTGAGGGGTTTTAATTCTTAAAAAGGATCGGTTGAAACTATTTTTCAAACATAATGAGAAATAAAGTTTGACCCTTTCTTAATTTTTAAAATTCCCTACTGATTGTCCTATAAGGTATAAAATTTTGACCTCACTTCGGTTTATACCCCTTCAGGATGTTTCCAGTATATAGTTATCTTTTTTTGATAGCCCTAATAGTAAAACCATTCATAGTTATGGGCCGCCGTTCACTGTGGGCTTCGGTCGTCAGCTTCTCTGCCGAAACAAATAACCAACTTCCTTCACCTACCAGCACCGGGCAGGCGTCAGCCCCCCCATACGTTTTAGTCTTACGACGCTCTTAGCGGAGACCTGTGTTTTTTGGTAAACAGTCGCCTGGGCCTGCCTCACTGCGAACCCAAGCGATCCCTTTCAGAGGCAACCGCCTTCTATTCCCGAAGTTTACGGGGCTATTTTGCCGAGTTCCTTAGAGAGAGTTAACCTCGCCGCGACCCCTTAGTATACTCTATACCTATACCTACCTGTGTCGGGATTCGGGTACAGATACTGTCATAAATAAAGAAGCTCGAGCTTTTCCTTGGGAAGTAATGTGGCAGTAGACCACAAAAAAACCTTGGCTTCACATAACTCTCGAAGAATTATCAGGGACAAGGGCATAAACACGATTTATAGCTCAAGAATAGTTTTTGTTCTATCTTTCATCAACCTCAAACGGTCTCTCAACAGATCCAAACTCCTGCTGGTGTGGCTGCCTTCCTTCGTCCCTCAGTTCATATATAACAAGTAGTACAGGAATATTAACCTGTTTTCTTCCCCATCGACGACGGGCCTACGGCCTAATCTTAGGACCTGACTAAACCCTTCATGGACGAACCTAGTAAAGGAACCCTTAGGTTTTCGGGGCAATGGAGTTCACACCATTGTTTTGCGTTACTCCAAGCCGACATTCTCACTTCTGCCCTCGTCCACACATCTTTAACAGATACGCCTTCAACCTACAGCAGCAAACGCCTCCCCCTACCGATATTAGAAAATCGTCAAATTTACAAGACATAAAAGACTAATATCCCCACAGCTTCGGCAGACCAACTTAGTCCCCATACATTTTCGGGCCGCAAGAGCGCCTCCACCAGTGAGCTATTACGCACTCTTTAAAGGGTGGCTGCTTCTAAGCAAACCTCCTGGTTGTTTAAGCATTCTCACCTCCTTTACCACTTAGCTGTCATTTATTGGTGGCCTTAGTTGATGGTCTGGGCTGTTTCCCTCTTGACTAAGAAGCTTATCCCCTCTTAGGTCTCACTGATTCACGGCATACAAGTTTAGTATTCCTTTAAGTTGGCCAACGATTTGGTACGCGTTAACACAGCCCGCACACGCGAAACAGTGCCTTTACCCCTAAACACCGTACTTATATGATCGTGAAAATCGCTGCGCCTCAACACATTTCGGGGAGAACCAGCTTAGCTCCGAGTTCGATTGGGGCATTTCAACCCCCTATTCATAGCTCATCCCACGATTTTTTCAACATCGATGGAGTTCGGACCTCCACTTGGTGTTACCCAAGCTTCATCCTGGACATGGTTAGATCACCAGGGTTCGGGTCCAATAAGGAGTGACAAAAATCGCTCTAGACACACAATGTGTGTACACTTCAAACTTGCTTTCGCTTGGGCTTCGGATTGTAGTCCTTAACCAAGCCACCCCCTATAAGTCGCCGGCTCATTCTTCCACCGGCACGCGGTCAAGGTCAACCCTCTCCCACCGCTTGTCAGATCACGGATTTTCATGTTCTTTTTTTTCACCACTCCTTGCCCAAGGTTTCTTTTTCACCTTTCCCTCACGGTACTGGTTCACTATCGGTCATTCATTAGTATTTAGCCTTACGAGATGGTCCTCGCTGATTCACATGGAATTTCACGTGCTCCATGCTACTCGGGATTAAAGATAATAAACTAAGCTAGGTTTAAAGTACTGGACTATAACCATCTATGGTGCAGGACTCAGCTGCTTCCTCTGCCTAGCTACAGGTCTACTTGTAGTATAATTTATCTACAAATCTCTTCCCACGAACAACCGAGTGAGTACAAAGAATCACTTTGGTTTAGGCTGTTCCCACTTCGCTCGCCGCTACTATGGGAATCGCTTTTGCTTTCTTTTCCTCCGGCTACTGAGATGTTTCAATTCACCGGGTTATCTCTTTCTTATCTATGAATTCAATAAGTAGTTCTTTGAGGTTGCCCTATTAGGGAATCTCCGATTCATTGCTTGTTTCCAGCTCCTCGAAGTATATCGTTGGTTGCCACGGCCCCCCCCCTTTTCTTCGTCTCTGAATGCCTAGGTATTCCACCGTAAAAAACCATTTGATTATTTGATCTTTTGTTTTTTAGGGTAGTCAAGAATCCCCCCTCGCGCGCCCATCCGTGAATATTGGACCTGAGACATGAGGAACAAAAAAAGTAAACAAACCGTAAAGTAAAAAATTAAAAAAAAAAAACGTGGGTCGATCTCCTCACAACCGATGTAGAATTAAAACTAAACATTGCCTTACAAAACCCTTTTACAAAACCCGTAGGTTTATTTTGGTACGCCGTACAGTACAAAAAAAGCGTAGCTTTTGTACGACACAGCTTAGCTTGCAAATCCGAAGGGGTTCGCCGAAGGGGACCTGCGGGTGTTTATGCGTGAGCAACAAACCATTTGATTTTGCACGACCCACAATGTTTAGCAAAGCTTTGTTGTAAGCCAAGGGCGTAGGTTTTGTAACCTTTATATTATAGATTTTGTTCGTACAAAAACCTATAGTTTTTTGTAATGTCCGTATAAATAATCGATCTGATTAGTTATTATTTCCACCCCAGAACTCAAACACACAACTATATACTATCTAGAAAGAATCTCCCCGAAAAAAATCAACTGTATTAAAAACAGCAACAAAATCTCCTTTTTATTTTAAAAAAAAATTTTGACGTGAACTTCTCTCGAACCGCTAGGTTTTTTTTTTAACATCACAAGTGGGGAGGGGGGGAGGCAAAATATGCTATAGCTAAACCGGTTTTTGTTGAATAGACCCGCTGATGTCCGGTTATTAAATTTTTGGCGTTCCAATTCCCCCAATACTCAAGTTTTTCGACTATAAATTTTTGTCTAAATAAAAATTATGCTAAAATTAGCGAAGCTTCAAAATTGCATGTGAGGCTAAAACAAAACGATGTATCGCTGACCAGAAGTAAAGTACGGCCCATAGGTCCCATTAATTTATTTTTGTTTATAATGCGTGGTCATGCAAATTATAAGGGTTTTTCTTTTAAAAATCCTTTTGGGCCCAGCTTCCTTGCTGTAAATCTATGTAGCTGTTAATAAAATTTACTCAGAATCGAAAAAAATTGGTAAGATTCCTGCTGCACCTAATCCGGTAGGACCTTTAGCATTGGTAGGTGGTTAGCGAATCAACCATTCTGCGTCGCTTGGTGCACGCAATTGAGGACATAGGTTAGTAACTTTCTGTTCTGGTTGTCACGCTTAAACGAGCGCTGCTTTGCTGCCGTACATGAACCCGTAGATCCCCTTGCTCACTAAAAGCGAAGCTCTTTTGTGAAAGCTTTCGCTTGCAAACCAAGCGTTTTATGCTTGCACAGCGAAGCTGTGCACGAACCACAAAAGCATACCGCATTTTGTAAGCAGACTCTAGCAAGATCGAAGGGCTGCAAATCCGTAGATTAGCAGCAGTGGCGCTGTGTGGTTGCTTCACTCTTACTTTAAGCTTTGCTAACAGGTTTTATTTAATCACCTTGTGTTTGCTTAGCAAAATCTATATTTGCGATAGCAACATCTTTGGGTTTGCTTAGCAAACTCTAGAATTTTTCGTAGGCAACATCTTGGGTTTGCATAGCAAACCTCTAGAATGTTTGCGTAGCAAACATCTTGGGGTTTGCTTAGCTCAAACATCTAGGAAGTTGCGTAGCAACATCTTGGTTTTGCTTATCAAACTCGATATGTTGCGTAGCAACATCTAGATTTTGCCATAGCAAACTCTAATGTATCCGTAGCAAACAATCTTTGGTTTGACCTTAGTCAAACACCTAAGATGTTAGCCGATAGCAACATCTTGGATTTTGTTGCTTAGCATAACTCTAGAATGTTTCGTGAGCAACATCTTGGATTGCTTAGCCAAACTCTAGATTGTTTGCGTAGCATCATCTTGGGTTTTGCTTATCAAACTCCACTAGATGTAGCGTAGCAAACATCTTTGGATTGCTTAGCAACACTTCATAGATGTTGCGAAGCAACATCCGTTTGGTATAATTCTTATCAACTTCTAGATGTTGCGTATGCAACATCTATCTTTGGATTTTGCTAATAGGGCAAACTCTATGATGAAGTTTGCGCTAGCAACATCTTGGGATTTTGTGTGGATTTCTTAGCAAACTCCTAATATGTTGCGTAAGCAACATCTTTGGATATGCTTTAGCAAAACTCTATATTTTGCGTAGCAACATCTTTTGGATTTTTGCAGCAAAAGCGTAGCTAAAGTTTGGCCGAACGAAGTTCGGTAGGTGGTTTTGTACGCAAATCCGAAACGGATGACCAAAAGCTCGCCATTTTGTGCTTTACAAAACCTACCCGGGTTTGTAATCAACTGGCAAGGATTTGCGAGGGGGTGTTCAAAATGAAGGGTTCTACCGCCGAACCAAAAGTTGCTAAAACAAAATGAGAAATAACCTTAAACTACCAACAAGAATATACGAAAGTCTATGCTAGACTATGAACTAGCGAACCCTTTCGCCCCTAATTCAGGGGCGCCGCTCTAAACCAACTGAGCTAATTTAGCCTTATATAAAATTTTTAATCTGCAAAAAAGCAAACAAGTTACTAGTTTTGAGTTCCGGAGAGAAGTGAATCTTTTCGTCCCGGCGTTTATCGAACGATTTGCAAATCTCCTTTAGTTTTGCAAGAACGGCCAAAAAAAAATAAAAAACGATCTAATCGACGGAGCTTTCCTTATGCTTTACCGGGAACTACCCGACCGGGCCCCAAACAAAACCGAGCCTAAACAAAAGCCTTCAGCCTTTGTTGCACGACGTAGCCAAGAAGCCCCTAACATGGTAATCGTAGTACACCTCAGTCACAAATCTTGCCGCCTGCGAACAAAATTTTCCGAAGGTGCAAGCGGGCTGCATACAAACCCGTAGCCCGCTACGCTTTTGCGAACTTTTTAGCTACGCACTTTATTGCTGCAAAATACCAAGATGTTTTGCTACTCAAACATCTAAGGAGTTGTCTAAGGCAAAACCCCAAGGTTGAAACTTTAGCAACAGAAGCTTAAAGTAAGCGTAGGCGACACAACACCCGCAGAGCTCTGCTGCAAATCGTAGATTAGCAACGGCTACGACGCAACCCAGGGGTGTTGCGTAGCAAACAAACCCGCAGAGCTGCAAATCGTAGATATTTGCAGCCCATTCTGATTTGCAAGCGAAGCTGTGCAGGTGGTTGGTAACGAAAACGCTGCGAATGGTTTTTGTAAGCCTGTGGTTTTTGTTAACGGCAAGGGGCTTACAAAAAGCGTAGCTAAAGTTCATGATGCCGCCTTTAAGAACCAATACAATGTCGTATGGCGTATTTCCGTACGTAGCCGCTAACGCGCCTTCGTGTTGAGCTTAGAGGGTCCCCCCAAAAAAGGCGAAACCCGCGCCTGCTATCATAAAAGTGCAAGCCCTTTTTGTTTTAGGGCCTGGTGTTAACGCTTAAAACAAGCTAGGCCCTTTTGTTCAGACTACTATCATCGTGCGCTTATGTAAGCACAGAAACGAGCACAGTTTTGAAGAGCCTAGGTTTATTTTCTATTTTCCACGACATTTTAGTGTGTTAAACCATGCAATTGATCTGGTTGTTTAAAGAAACTTAGATCCGAGAAGTAGATAATTTATAAGTAATAAAAACCTGGTTTATGATTAAATTTTAAATCAAGAACCCCTCCCTTAAGTTTTTCGTTTTCTTAAGGATTTTTTTTATGTTTGCTCCCCGACTCAAAAACCGTAGGTTTTTTTGTACGTGCTAACCGAAGATTTTTAACCCTAAAAAAACAAACCAAAACAAAATAATTTTAAAAAGGTATTTTGTAAACCTAGACAAAAACTTTTAGATAAGTAAAGCTCCGAAATTTGCATTAAAGGTTGCCAAATCCAATCCACTCTATATTGTTTTGTATGTAAGCTAGCGCGTATTATACGCAGCTTGTAAGACCATCTATACGACATATCCCTGGTTTCTTGATAAATATTTGTCTAATCGATAAAAAAACGGAAATACAAGGTTGCAAAAAAAGAGAGCCGGTTCTTAAGAACCCCAACGTGGTCGTCCTAGTGCTTTTTGCTTTCAAGCCTAGTCCGAAGCAATTATACGCTTTAGCAAAAAAAGCGTCTTGCGGCTTCTTGTTTAGTCCCAAAGCTTAACAAAACTCCACGCGCCGCGGAGCGGCTCTAAAAAACGGTTTTTTACGTAAGGCCCCCAAGAGCTTGGGCTTTAGCGAATCAAGGCAATCGGCTTTCCGCTTTGTCAATTTCCCAAGAGTCCACTTATTTGGTCGACGTAGTGACCTTGCTTACAAAAGCGTAACCTTTTTTGTAAGCAAAACAATCTAGGATTGTTTGCTTTTTGCAAACGCCAAGGTGTTGCTACGCTACACCGCCGCTTGCACTTCGTAGATTTGCAACGCCGACGCTTTACAAAAAGCTTCGCATTTGTTGCAAATCTACGATTTTTGCAGAGCCCATTCCGAATTTTCGTACAAAACCTCCGGTTTTTGTAAGCCACAGTCAAGATCACTACGTGACCCTAAAACAGTGTACCTCTTGATTTGCAAGCGAAGCTAGTGCTTTGCGAATCTGAAGCCGCTAAACGCTTTGCACAAGCTTCCGCAGTGCAGGTGCTTATAAAAAAGCGAAATGAAGTTTTTGGTACGCAAATCTAACGATTTTGCAACCAAATGGGTGAACCTGCGGTGTTCTATGGCAACACCCTTGGGATACAAAAGCTTCGCTTTGTTACTTTTTTGTGCGCAAATCTAACCGAATTTTTGCCAGCTGCGGGTGTTTGCTCACGCAACACCCTTGGGTTGCGTAGGCAAACCCTTACTCTCTAAGTCAACCGCGTAAGAACTACTAACGCTTGCCTGGTAAGCCTACACAGCCCCAACGGATCCTATCGCTAGTTAGGTCACGTTTTGCAAGCCTTGGTTTGTTAAAAACAAATGGGCTCAATCTTACCATTTGAACCCCCCGGTTGAACTACTCAGTTTGTCGAACCATTGCTTTCTTTTCCGCTCAGTGTGTGCAGGCTTGTATGCAGAGTCCAACAAAGCCCAATGGGGGAGTTGTAGCTGTCGACTACGACGTCGTGCGTGCAATTCAATTATTAGACAAGCTTGAGTTAATGCCCGTGGAGCGTCCGCGATGAAAACAGACCCCGCGTTAGCGGGGCCGGGATAAGCTTTAGGCGAAGTATGTTTACTCCAACAAAGTTTAATAGGTCCGGTTTGTATCGATTAGAGACCCAAAAATCTGTACGTGCAGTTTGAGTATATACAATAAACAACAGGCTTGGAGCACCAAGAGCGCTTTATTAAATTAATATATAACTCGCTGATGAGGCGGGCAAAATCAAAGAAGTTTAATATAACGCGTCAAAACTATCGAATATCTTCGCGCTTCGTAGAAAGTTAATGGAAGAGCGAGAAACGGCCCGTTTAGGGAGGCCCGAAGCTCAAGCAGAACTACGTAAAGCAGCTAAAGCGACAAAATTGCAACCCCTGGGCCCCGCCCCCTCGTTGACATCCTATTCAATTGAGGCACGTTATCCACATTGTTTCCTATAAAGTGGTTACTTGACTAAACGTATGAAAGCTATCGAAGCCGTTTTTAGAAGAAAGTATGGAGCCCTTATAGCAGTTTAATATCTGTAAGAGTAATGGCGGATGCGAACGAAGCCAGCGCACTATAAAACTGTTCGCCAAGTAAAAAAACCCTTGATCACCTAACGGTCTGTAGCCAACTTGTGCACCTGCTAAAAAGGAGGTTCGAAGAATCCAACACAGTTAATTATTCCAGCAGCGTAAGATCGGACGTGGTTGCAAAGCTTTTTAGAGTGAAATTTTTTTGCCATCTAATAACTCCTCCAAACAGAAAAACTTAGATTCGTATGCTTTATTACTAAGCGTAGAGGGTGACCCTTCCTACAACCAAATTTCTTGGCTTAACGGAACCTTAATGTACAGTTAGCAGTGTTAGAAAGCGACGCTAAGGATCTTAACATCACTACAACACTCATTTTTCGTGTCGAACACGAATAACAAACTAATGTAAGAAAGGAATTCCCAATGTGAAAACAATCAAAGATTTATAAAATATGGGTCATGCAAGGCAACAGGTAACCCAACTCGCCATTATTTATACCAGCCGTCCATATACCCATCAGAGGCAATCACCCTAGCAATTGGTTAAGAGACGCCGCCGATCGTCCGAGCAAAACCAAAGAAGAAATATTTCTTTACGAACAGATTGATGGCCTCGCTACGCTAGAAGGCCTTAAATGTGTTCCCGCGGCCGCCCCTGCGGCGCGCGCGTGTAACAAAAAAGCAAAGCTAGTAAAAGTCACCACGGCACGACCCCTAAAAAACCTAAGTGAAGTGCTATGTTTTTGCTTCGCAAATTCCGTGGTGTGAAAAAGCTTTAAGCTAGAAAGTAGAGTAATCATTCAAACTTGTTTACTCTACTTACTAGCCTAGAAGGAGCTTACAGGGCCATGGCCCATTTCAACTAAAATATACTAATTATCAATTAAACAAAATATGTGACAAGCTACCCCCACCTTTGGACTAACCTGCGTGAGCACGTCTTTTTCTTAATAAATGATATGCCAAATGTCTTATACTCGTTTTTCCCTTGTATTCCTCCTCTTTTTTATTGAATAAGTGGGTTCCACTGCGACTCCAAACACGTTATGTTATTTCAATGGCAGTAATCTGTTAGATTGCTTCAAAACACCTCGACAAGAGGTTTTCTTCTCGATTTGTTATCCTCCTCCCCCCCCCGTACACTTTTTGGAAAAACTATTGTGCTTTTCTGAATATACCCAGAACGATAAAAAGTAACAGTTATTAAGAAGCTCATACAAAACAAGAAGGCGCTATTGAGGGCTAAAAACCCGTCCGGGCTGCCCAGTTCCACCAACTCTCTTAAAAGGACCCTAGTTCTTTACTTGGTTATAGTGGCACTAAGTTCAAATCCAAGTATGCAGCCAGCCTCTTTTCTAAGGCCCCGCGCCAAAGATGGTCTAATCTATCTTGCCGGGCGTGTGCCACAACGACCGTCGTAGCGGTTACACAAATCCATTAATGTAATGGCATTGCGAGTGATTCGAAGGCTAAAGTCCATCGAATCACTGTTGCAATGCCTTAATTAAGCCCTTCGGGCTTTACAAAATGAAACCCTAACGCCTCCTGGCCGGCTTATATTGTTCCCGTGCAGCCAAGCTGCCTAATTTTACTACTACATAATACATAATGAATATACGGAAAATTGCAGTCAGATTCATAGTTATACAAATTTGGATAACAACCTTCTGAGTCCCCAGCGAATCGAATTCTCTAGAATACGTCTTTCCAATCATTAAAAAAAACGCATTCCCCTCTTCTACGCGTAACGCCAACGTTTTTGTCTTTAACAATATAACAAAAATAAAACAACACACAAAAACCCTTTGGGTGTGCCTCATTCCGTATGCGCCCAATAGCCTTTCTTATTTATAAAAAAAAAAAACAGCCTATCGAGTGTTTTCGTCGGTTTTCATGAAACTTATGTCTTCAAATCATCCCGACTAGACCAAAGTTAGCAAATCCGTAATTATCACAAAAGCTTGCCAATCTAGCTTTTTATTTTTTTTTTTTTCTTCTTTTTTCTTTTCCTCCTTTTTTTTTTATTTTCTCTTTATTTTCCCGTTTTTGATTTAGCTTATTTCCAGCCTTGTGGTGTACCCTCTAACGATAGGGCCACATCACGGCAAGTAACTCTCAATCTAGAGTTCCATATGTACGTTGTTAAGCCGTGATGTTTTTCCCTCCCTCTGCCAAGCAAAAAACCGGAAAAACGTAATTTGCTTGAATCTCGTACGCAAATTCGTAAATTTGCAACCGACAGCTTGACAAAATGCTTCGCTTATTGGTAAGCGTAGCAAATGCCTGCTGTGATTGCGTAGACTCAACACCGAAGATTTCACCTACTTAACCAAAGACGTGCAAATCGAAGCCGGCTACGGCTAACTTCAAAGCTTATGCTTTTTTTGTAAGCAGGGGTTGTTCCAAAAAAAGCGAAGCTTTTTGTAACGCAAAATCTTAGCTTTCGCTGCTTCGCAACGCGTAAGGGAACTTGCAGAGGGTGGTCACTTATTTGGGTCACTCCTTACTTGACCCAAAAAGCTGACCTCCTTCCTTGGATTTGCCAAAATTCGAATGCGAATGCGTTT
Source organism: Melastoma dodecandrum (assembly GCA_029817715.1). Classification (NCBI taxonomy): domain Eukaryota; kingdom Viridiplantae; phylum Streptophyta; class Magnoliopsida; order Myrtales; family Melastomataceae; genus Melastoma; species Melastoma dodecandrum. The sequence continues at coordinate 112,009 of JARUPY010000222.1, read as the reverse complement.
GATTTGCACAAGCGAAAGACGTGGGGCTCAAGCTGAGCATCATGCTACACAAAAGAAAAAGCCAGCAAGCGCTTTTTTGTTATATGGGCTGAAGCAAGTAATGCAAATCGCAGGCCGACATCGTTAGATCGTGCGGACCCTTGCGTTAACAAACTCTATTCGGCAGCTCAGCGAAGTCTGAGAGCAAGCAGCCGAAGGTTTGCCACCCTTACAAACCAAGCGGGGGCGGATGGGCCGCGTAGCGGCTATACGGTTTTTTAGATTGCCTGCAACGGAAGGTCCTTAACAAAAGCGCTGGGCTGCCTTTCGGATGAAGCTATTTGCAAAAAGGGCATGGTTTTGTTTATACGACCCATCATGCACACAGCCCTTACAAACCACTCTGCTTTACAAAAAGCGTAAGCATTTATGGTGGTGCAACTAGCTTCGCTAAACTTAAGCTTTTGCTAAAGTTCGCTAAGGCGCGAAACGTAGTTTCGGTATGTAGGTTACAAAAAGCGAAGCTAATGCTGGCAAAGCTGTCGATTTTGCCAAAGCCACAGAGCTTCTCTAACTTTTTAGCCAAAGCTAAAGTTCGCATAGCCGAACGATAGTTCGGTAAAACCGAAAGGGACCGGGCAGTTGTTTGCTATGCTAGACGACCCTTTAGTGATCACAAAATCTTCGCTTTTTTTGTTGGTGCGCAAAACTATCTAACGATTTGCAAGCTGGCAGGTGTTGGCTACGCAAACACCCTTTGGGGATACAAAAAGCATTACGCTTTTGTTACGCAAATCTAAAACGATTTGCAATGCCTGCGAGGATATTTTGCTTACAAAAAGCTAACGCTTTTGTAAGCAAAAGTGTCCACTTACGTTGACTCAAAATATTTGAACCCTTGGGATACCAAAAGGCATCGCTTGTTATTTGTGCGCAAAAATCTCCTAACGAATTTTGCAGCTGGTGCGGGTTTTTGCTTACGCAACACCGCTTTGTGATACAAAAGCTTCGCTTATATGGTCTTGCGCAAATCTAACCGATTTAGCAGCTCTGCGGAGTGTTTTGCTTTAACAAAAGGCTACGCTTTTGTAAGCAAGGTCCACTACGCTGACCCAAAAAAAAATGTGGACCCGCCTTTGTGTTTGCGGTAAGCTCAACCTGCGGTGTTGCTACTGTCAACACCGCAATTTTTGGCAAGGTCTGCTTACAAAAGCAGCGAAGGCTTTGTGTGGTGCACAGCTTCGCTGTGCAAAGCAAAAAACCGAAGGTTTGCAAGCGGAAGCTCTATCACAAAAGCGAAGCTTTTGTGTGCGCAAGGCTATAACGGGTTTTGTGTATAAAGTGCCCGGATGGCGTAGCACAGCTTCTTGTAACAAGGCTTATTAACCTCCGAAAGGAGTACCAAAAGCTGGCTTTGTTAATATTTTCACCAAAAAAAGGTTTTATAAATAGATACAAAGTGAAGATTCGGCCGTTCCCAATTTTCTTTTCCTATTGGTTTATTAAAGAAATATGAGTTTTCATCTTTGGAAAGAGACCTTTGTAAAGGAGGTCTTTAGATCAATTATATAATCTTGATCGTAACCTATTAATCTTCGAGAGATGCATTTTTTTTCAAATTCAAACGCAATCCCCCAGAAAGTGGTCCAATTTTTTTTCCTAAAAACTAAGGGTTTCGCCACGATTTTGTCGAGATAAATAAACATTTTAAAATCTTCTGGTATAGCACCCTACAAAAGAAGCGGAATACCTAAAACAACCTTGCAAAGCGTCTTTGTGAACCTAACATCAATATCATTGTCCTCTGAAATTCATATCTGGTCGTAACTACTCGATTTGATCAACAATTTAGGCATTTATAGATTCCCATTTTCCTTTTCTAGGAGCCCCGCTACTTCGATCAGCATCTCGCATAGCTGTTAATCCTTCAGTGGGAGTTGTTACAATTAGATAGCCTCATTGGTGCTGGGGAAATAGCATTTTATAAAACCTATGTCTATCCCAGCTGGACAATCAATTAAAATAAAATGATACCCTAAAGCAGATATTGAAGCTATTAAAGTATCCATTTTTTGCCTAGTAAACGTTATATCGTTGTCTATTTTTTTGAAATTGCTAATAAGAACATAAATTTTTAAAGATCGATTTAATCCTCGGATTAAAAAAAAAAAAAAACGCTTTGATTTCAAACGACCAAGCTCCCACCCTTCCAAAAAATATTCCATAAGCGGGTAGTAAAGAACACGATTATCCTCGAGTCCTAAAAAGGAGATCCTAAATTCTAACGTAAACCAATGTCCCCAGCATCAATTAAAGGTGCAAACACACGGTATCCTAATCGAGCAATCTGAGCATTTCCTAGAATTTGCTGTCGTTGATGAGTTTTAACCAAAAAATAAAATAAACAAAAAATAAAAAATAGAAAAAACAAATTTAACAATAAAACCCACACTCTCCCTTTCCCCGCAAGTAAATAACAATAGTTTCGCGTGTTTCCTTCTTAGTATTCATAACGGCTTTTGTTAGACAGTATGGCCGCTACTCGATTCCGGTTGGTTACTTACGGGCCCATTAAAGGTTGCAGAACAAACCACCTTTGTTTAAAATATGGCTCGTATTTATGCTATTAAGGGTCGTTTCCCATCTTTGTAAAACTCTTTCACGAATTAAAGTGACCCTTTCTCCCCATCTGATTGTGCCGCCAAGTGGTGGGGTGCCGGCTTGCGTGCTTTGCCTCTGGCCGAAGGCAGAGCAAAGCACGCTAAGGCCGTGTTGTATACAAAGCCTAGTGTACAATATCTGTATTTTGTCCCCTGGCACTGTGATGCTTACACAACCCGTAGGGTTTTGGGTAAGCCAAGCAAAGCCGGAGGTTTTTGCAAACGGACAAAGCTTCCGCGACCTTCTTGTGTGGAACCCCCTGTAAATGCAGGGCGATTTGCTTTTGCTTACAAAAACCCTACGATTTTGTAAGGGTAACCGTGACCGTGCCTTGCACAGTCCTTACAAACAACTGGAGCAGAAAGACCGAACTCTATTTCCAGTTCGGCCGGAGGTTGCTTCGCGAAAATGAGTTGAAAAGCAAAAGAAAGGGGTTGAGGCTTCTTCGGTGCTCGACCATTTTGCAGAGGCAGCACCTATTCGGTGCTTTTTTTCTCACTTGGGCACTTGCTTGCGCGTTTCGGGCGGCTGAATCGAATTTCGCTATCCTCCCAGCGAATCGATCATCCGCCCGAACGGCAAGTGACTAGTACCATTCACGAACCATGCAATTGGTCCGCTAACTGAAAACACAAAAGCGAAGCAAAAGCATTTTGTAAAATTTCGGACCTTTTAATTATAAAAGCGAATTTTTTTTGTAGATTTCGCGCAAAAAAGCTCTTTGCTTTTGCGTACTCCTCATTATTCAGCAGGTTGACTCGACACCTCAGATTAGCGAGTGTAACCCGTTCGTTAGACAGATACTTTGGACCTAAGGCCGGCTCCTCTGTTTGTTGGGCCGGATATAAAGTAAACCAGAAAAATTGGTTGGTTTCGAATCCGGTCTACGACAACGGCGTCATGCCTAGATATTGTGCACCCTCAAAAATATAAAGCAGCTGTAAACAGCTTCGCTTTCGTGCAAATCGAAGCTAATCTTTGCGTAACAAACCCCCCCCTGTCGGGGTTTTGTAAGCATGGCGCAATAATTGAAACAACCTAAATAGTCCAATGGTTTACTTTATTTTGTGAACTAGTTTCGTTGGTTAGAAATGAGCACCCGTAAACGATTATTTGCATGCACCCGGGTCGAAAAGAGAGCTAGTGTGCTGCTGGCTCGATAGCTGTTGCCTCGACGTAAGCCCAGAAAGCAAGTCCGTAAAGCTCTCAACATAAAAAATATTTGTTCTTTGGTAAAGGACCGACCTGCAACTCCAATTTTGTGACTGGAACGAAGTATTCCGGAAACACTATGGTCCTTTTTTTTTGTGGACCCGGGTAACAACAATGGGTAGATCAGGTTTCGGTTGGCCAATCTGAACTAGTGTCACGTAAATTATTACAACTAGACTGAAGGTCAATCCCCAAGAGCCCGCGTGCTACACAGCCGTAGGCTGTGCAAGGACTTCGGAAAGGTTGCAATATGAGATAAGCAACAGACAAAGCCTGATATCGACAAAGCGCAAAAAACTCAGATCGAAATAGTTTTTGGTCAGCTGTACAAAATAAGCCAGCCCACAAGGGTTTTGCCTTGCTCATCAAAGGGCGTATGTTAAGTGGTCCCTCACGCCAGCACATGCAGGAACGGAGTTCCGGTTGGCCCCAAAGGGGACTCGCTAAAAAAATACTTTGTGAACCTTGGTATGCATTTTTTTTTCCCTTTTTCTGTTTTTTTTTTTCTTATTTTTTTGGGAAAGCCAAGGTCTCTTGGTTTCCTTAAGCTTTTCCGAAAGTTTTTTTATGCCTGTAAGTTATTGGTAAGAGAAGCCCGAAACTTAACTCAAAGAGAAAAGCTTTTTGTTTAAGTTTTGCTGAAATTTTTTGGGGAGCTAAGCACTGCTTCGACAAAGTATAGCCGCCTCCACGACAAAACCTAGGGCCCTGAAGGACTTTTGAGTGGGTAATCAACCATAATATCTAACAAAAAAACCGTCCGCACCGGTTGCAAATTTTATTTTGAATTGCACGAGCGACTAGCGGCTCGTTGTCTGGCTGGTATGCTTGGCTTAGTCCTTTACAAAATCTGTGCCTGTAAAAGCTAACTAATTGCAAGAGCGGAGCCCTTTCTAGACACGCCCATAAAACCTCGCCGTTGCTTTACAAAACCCGTAGCACTTTGCGCACAAAAAGCTTCGCTTTTTGTGAAGGCTTCGCTGTGTCAAAACCGAAGGGTAACAAAAGCGAAGTCTTTTGTTCGCAAATCTTAAGATTAGCAACAAAAAGCTAAGCTTTTTGTTGAAGCGTAGCCTTCCACAAAAGCAAAGCTTTTTAGTGCGGCAAATTGTCGTAAGATTTTGCAGCGTTGCTGGTGTGTTGCGTAGCAAACACCCCTTTATTTGGCAGCAAGAAGCGTAGCCCATATGTAATTTTTGTCAGCAGTGGGTGTAGTTTGTACGCAAACGTGGCGAGCTGTATAGTGGCTACAATCAGTCTGGAAATGGAAACCAGCTACGCTCTTTACGCTCCTCTTCGAACTTGTAAAACATTTTAGCTCTACCCCATCTCCCTTATTAAAATAAAGGAAAGGAAACAGTATGGCCTCCGAGCCCCTACGAAAACCGTAGGATAAGAGCCCCGCTAAACGCGGCGTGTGGTTAGTGTAAAGGGCTCCGTGTTCCTAGTATTTGCGTATAAAACCTTATTGGCGGTACCATCGCAGTAAAGCCCTCAGCCAAGGTCGAAAAGGTCTAAAAGTAAATTACTATTTGAGTTCTATTTGACTATAACTATAGGAAAATCTCAATCAATAAAAAAAAATGAAGGTGGTTCATTTTCTGAGGTTTTGCGACCTTAAAGAAAAAAGGGGATTTCACAAACAAACGGAGAAACAAAGCTTTATAATTTTAAAATTTTTTATAAGCCCATTTTTTATAAGCCCTAAGGCTACTACAACTTTTTAAATCTATAGCTTGCAACAGCGTTTGGCGGTTGCTCGGGAAATATACCCCCCTTAATAATTAATAAAAGTGCTAAAAACTAAATCCTCGATGGTGAGCTAAGGCGAAGCAGTGGGGAGTTTTGCGGTATGATATCCAGCGGGCCTGAGGTTTCAGCGCGCTTTTTGTTTTAATAACGAGTTACCTGCGTAATCTCCGATGGAAGCAAACAGTCAATCTGACGGAGTATGATTCAATAAACACCTTGCACAGCTTTACCTGATGCAGGGCTCTCTATCTTGCCTTTTTGATCAGGCCCTCTTGTACAACCTGATATATATGCTCAGCAAAGCTGAGCAAAGCTGAGCAAATTCTAGACCAACACATTCTGTTATGACCACCCCTTGTTGGCCCCTTACTTACTTTCTCAGTCCTAAACAAAAGCGCGAACTGGCTATTTGGGTTAAGCAGCCTATGCTTCCCGCTTACAAAAACCCCCCTTACAAACCCGAGTAGCAAAATCTTCTTGCTGGTGCAAGCAAATCGAAGATTTGCACTGGGTAATTGTACGGGGGTTTGCACGCGTAGCTATTGTGCACGAAGTGTTGCCTTAGTAGGGGCTTGGCTAGTACCTTGTATTGCGTTTGTCTTGGCAAATCGGTCGTAGATTTGCACGCCAAGGAGAGGTATGCTCAGCGTAGAAGTTGCAAAACCGCCGTCAAAAACTAACTGCACGGCTGCGCGTTTTGTCTTGGAACGCGACTCACTTAAGCACCCTTACTTTATATTGACGTACTTACTCCTACTCATACAAAAGCTCTCGCTTTTTGTACGCAAATTCTACGATTTGCAAAAGGGGGCCTATAGATTATCCTCAGGCAGGTTGCCCGTGGCTGGTGTTTCCACTTTTCCCTTACAAATGGAGCCCCGCCATTTTTCATTAGAATCGTTACATCAAGGAGTTCTGAATCTTTTCTAAGGTTAATGAATCCGTCTAAATGTTGAATAAAAAGGTTAGTTGATTGTTATCTTTGGTGGTCGCCTTATATGTTACAATAAATAGGTAGCTAACCCTTTGTAAACAAGAACACCTCGTTTACAGAGTCTAAAAAGATTAACTAAAGTACGTTCAAAGCAGAAATTGTAAGTCGTTACACTCCTTGCTTACTTCATTGCAAAGTGTGTTTTTCGATCGCGTCAGACGCGGCGCTAAAAAAAACCAGTTAACACGGTGCTTTTCTTGAGTACGAATAGAAATCCTTACAACCCAAAATAAGCTTTGCTAAAGCAAAGGCTTTGAGCAGCGTAGGCAGCCTCTTAGCCGAATCGCTAAACCTTTTTTAGTGGCGCTTACCAAACCCAAAAAATACTGCATACATTAATACACAAGCCGTTTACAAAAGCGTAGCTTTTGTAACGCACATGCTACGCTTACCGAACTACGTTTCGGCTTGCTTACAAACCTACCTAACGGGTTTTGTAAGCAAGCGTAAATCGGCCTAAAACGGGTTTGTTATAACCGCAAATCAAATGGTGTTTGCTACGCAACACCGTCAGGTTTTGCTAAAACGCAACCCTTTTCGATTTTGCAAGCGCGTTAACTTTCCCTTCCTATACGCGCAAAACGGCAAGTAAATAGGCCAGCCCCCTTTGAATAGTAAAAAAATAAACGGCTTTGGTAAAAACCATAATAGTAAAAAAGTAAAAAATTTACATTAGTCTTAAATATGACAATTGCAATAAACAAACCTTTGGACGAAAAAAGACTGTGTTTAAAAAAGATTCCAGATGACGTGGCTACGACGTGGAAAGATTTTCGTATTTCGTAAGGTTGGTCAGGTTTACCTATTATTTCCCAACGAGCATATTATTTCCTTCATCTCTTGGCGCTGGATGGTTTGAACATGTACTACGTTTGGTTATACCATACCCCCCCTCTTGGGTATACACAAACGGCTTAGCAACTTCATACCTTGAAGGTTGTAAAACTATTTTAAAAAAAAAAACAGCTGCAGTTTATCAACACCATCAAAACAGTATGCGGCCCATATCATTAATTGTTTGTATGGTGGGTAGGCCCTGAAGCCTCAAGGGCGATATTCAACTAACGCTGGTGTGTCAATTAGGGCGGGTTTTATATATGGACATTATGTAGCCCTTCATGGCTCTTTTTGAGCGTTGTATTTTGGGTTTATGGTGATGACGATCGCGGCAATTTGAACTAGCAGTTTCCGTAGGATTACGACCTTATTTAAAGAACGCGAAAATCCCCCCGCCTTTTCCCAGGCCCTATTTGCCCGTATTTAGTGTCTGTTTTCCCCCCTAATTTATCCGTTTATGTTTCGAATCCAGGTTTGGTTCTTTGCTCCTAGTTTTTGGAGTAGCATGCTATTTTATTTCCGTTTCACAATCTTAATTCATTCAAAAGGCTTTCCCACAACTGGACCCTAAACCCTTTATCATATGATGGGTGTGTAGTCCCGGTGTCCCTAGGGGGCCGCACTACTATTGTTCTATTCATGGTGCTACAGTAAGAGGAACACCACTTTTTGAAGATGGTGATGGTTGCAAATAACATTTCCGAGCATTAAAAAACCCAACACAAGCCGAAGAAAACATATTCGATGGTAACGGGCTAACCGGTTTTTTATGGGTGCGCAATCTTTGGTGTAAGCATTCCCTCTAACAAACCGTTGTGCTTCACCTTCTTTATGCTAATTCGTATTCCTGTGACTGGTATTATTGGATGAGTGCGAATGGTGTTTTGTGGGATTTAAGCTTTATAAAACCTACGGGAGCTTAATGACTTTAGTTTCACAAACAGGAAGAAATTTCCGCGCAGCTGAAAGATTCCCTGAAATTTGAAACAAAATTCTACACAAGCTAAAAAACATTCTTCTAATAAACGAAGGTATTCCCCGCGCAATGGAAGTGCTGCTCAAGATCCAGCCACACGAAAAACTTGTAATTCCCCAGAGGAAGTACTCTGCCACGTGGGAAACGCTCTTTAATAACACGTTTATATCTGTAGGTTGCCCGTGATCAAGAAACCAACGGGATTTTGCTTGGTGGGCTGGAAATGCTCGCTTAATTAATCTATCAGGAAAACTTTTAGGTGTCTCATGTAGCACATGCTGGACTTATTGTGTTTTGGGCTGGTGGGATGAATCTTTTTGAGGTAGCTCACTTTGTACCAGAAAAACCAATGTATGAACAAGGACTTATCTTATTACCCGCATCTTGCTACTTTGGGATACGGTGTTGGAACCAGGTGGTTGAGGTTGTAGACACTTTTCCTTACTTTGTCTCTGGTGTACTGCATTTAATCTCTTCAGCCGTTTTAGAGGGTTTTGGTGGTATTTACCACACTTTAGCTGGTCCGGAGACTCTAGAAGAGTCTTTTCCGTTCTTCGGCTATGTTTTGGAAAGATAAAAATAAAATGACTACTATTCTTGGTATTCATCTTGTTATTCTAGGTATTGGTGCTTGGCTTTTAGTTTGGAAAGCCCTTTACTTTGGCGGAGTCTATGATACTTGGGCCCCTGGCGGTAAAATCCTTTTGCTGCGTTTTCGTTAGAAATACGAATTACCTCATCTGCCTAAACGGGGGATCTCTGATTCGACAGACGTTGTAGAGAAAGACAATCCCGTACAAAGATTTTTACTATAATACTCAAATTTACGCTTTTTTTCTATTAATTCGGGAGGTTTATGGCCCCCTGCGTGCAAATCAAAGGGTTGTGTAGCAACCTGCGGTGTTGCGTAGCAACACATTGATTTGCACGCATAGCGAAGCTGTGCGTACAAAACCTCCGGTTTTGTAAGCGAAGCGATCAAGGGGGCGTACGAGCGCAACAACCTTCGCTTTGAACAAGCGTAGCTCAGAGAACCCGTAGGGGCTGCAACAGCTCGCTTACGAAACCTACGGTTTTGCTTACAAAAGCTACGCTTTTGTAAGCACAGTTTACGACCAGCTTTGAACTGGAAGAACTGCTGAGCCGGTAGGCGGAGCACTGTTTTGTTGATTCGGCCTCGTACATCTGGTATAATTTTTTGTAAAAAACATAATTATCATGAAATCAAGTGTAAACCTAGAAAATCCGGAAAATCTGTTGGTTTATATGACTCTCCAGGTGTTTATCAAATTCTTTGTAGTTCGGCTAATAACTCAGTCTACATTGGAGTGACCTCAAAATATTTTAGAAAGGGTTGGGAAAAACATTCTGCCACTTTAAAGCAGCCAAATAAGCATGATTTGCCGACCTTTACAAGATGATCTGGAAACATTCTCCGGTCAGGAAGAATTTTACATTTACTGTGATTTGTTGTGGTCCCGAATGGGCGTCACCAGAAGACAGATTAGAAAAAAGAACAAAAGCGTACTGACGCAAAAAATTGAGGAATCTTATAATGTGGACAATGTTGATCTAAGTGCCTCTTTTAGAAGAAACTATAACATGAGATCAATAAGTATTGAGTGGAAAAATTGTAATGGAAAGCATATAGAAGCAGCTGCTACGAGTTCTGAAGTGGGTGCGTTAGTGGTACTGTTTATTCGACGCCGTCTCTACGATGATAGCATGGCCAAACATATAAAGAGGTTGGTCAACACTTATGCAACCATATAGTGTTGAAGGTCAAATATTTAACTCTTACGCAGAAATTATAGCAAAAGGCTTAGCGAACAATGACGGGAACCCATAACGGCGAAGAATCAAGATCCAACTTTAGAAGAATGGGCGTCATTGATTAAAATATCTTAAAAGGAACGCCTTTCTTCTTTTTATTTTACACGTTTTCTTTTTTTGCTTTCGACTCTTACTAAGTGCAAATGCCGAAAACGTAGTTTCCGGTTGAAATCAGTTCTTTTAGCTTTCACAGGTCAAGTATAAAAACAACATTTGTAAAGTTTATGTAAAAATAAAATGTCTAACGGACTATCCCAAAATCTCCTAAACGGTAACAAAAGCTCGAGGTCCACAAAGTGTTCGCCTTTCCGCGAATATCCGGGCGACGAAGTCGCCCCGTGGGTCTAGAGGTGAAACAAAGGATTACAGTAAGATAGGGAGGTAGGGGCACAAGCGTGTTTCGAAACGGTAGAAATCATCATATCATAGTGCCGAGCGTTAGCTCAGTCACTCGCCTTACAACAACCCCTTAGCCCTTGCACAGCTTCGCTGTGCACCCGCCTGCACCGGCTTGCGCAACCAAAAGCATCGCTTTTGTGTGAGGCGAAAGGCGTTGCAGGGCCTCACAAAAAGCGAAGCTTTTTTGGGTGCGCAAAGGGGGTTTTGGGTAAAGGGGGCTGCACAGCATCATGCGCAGCTCGCTCATTACACAGGCTGTGCTGACAAAAACCTCGTAGGTTTTAAAGCTGGGTGGCAAACATCGGCATAAGAAAACAAGATTAAGCATTTAGTCCTGATCTATATAGAAAATATAGATACAAAAGCAAGAAGAAATGGATAGTAATATTTTCTCGGAAACGAAAGTCGCGACTCGTTTTTGAACATGATATGGGAGACACTCGTATTCATTACTAACCCAACAATTAGCCCTGCGGTAATTTTCGGCTATTTACTAAAATCATCCGTTTGGTGGTGATGGTTGGATTGTAAGTGTTGATAATATGGAAGATATTAATTGGTGCGACCACATCTGGATGGGAGACACTTCTTATATTTGGTTGGTGTTTGGCAACATTTGAACACGACCATGAGCCTTGGGCACTATACGTGCTTTTGTTTTGGTCTGGAGAAGCATATCTTTTTCATACAGTATTGCCCGCCGTTTCTGTCTATGGCATTTGTTTCTTGGTTGTATGTCTTTGGGTCTCAATAACACAGCTTATCCCAAGTGAGTTTTATGGTCCAACTGGACCTTGAAGCTTCAACAAGTCACAAGCCTTTAACATTCCTTGTACGAGATCCAAACGTTTCAGTGGTGCTAATGTACGCGTCTGCTCAAGTTCCTACAGGGTTAGGTAAATACCTAATGAGATCACCACTCAACAGGTTATGATTATCTTTGGTGGCGAAACAATGAGGATTCTGGGAACTTTAGAGGACCGTGTGCTAGAGCCACTACGTGGACCTAATCGGCCTGGACTTAAATAAGTTAAAGAATGATATTTCAACCATGGCAAGAACGAACGAGCTGCTGAATATATGACTCATCATGCCACCTCTAGGTTCACTAAACTCAGTAGGTGGTGTAGCTACCAGATATCAAACTGGCGGTTAACTTTGTATCACCACGAAGTTGGTTAGCCCACTTCGCACATTTTCTGTCTAAGGTTTTCTTCTTCTTTGCTGGGCCCATTTTTGGCATGCAGGACGAGCTCGTGCAGCCTGCTGTGCGGGCTTTAGAAAAAGGCCTAGATCGTGATTTAAGAGCTCAGGTTTTATATAATGAAAACCTCTTGACTAAAAAAAATTGTTTTGCTCACCGACTGTAAAATAAGCGACCCAGGCACAGCCCTTACAAACCCCTTGCTTACAAAACCTACTGTTTTGTAACGCAGGCGGGCTGCGTACTAAAACCACCTGCTTACAAAAAGCAAAGCTAAAGTACGCAAAACCGTAGGTTTTGCAAGCGAAGCTGCTTTGGCGAACGAACTTTAGCATAAGCTTAAAGTTAGCGTAGGCTGCTAACGGGTTTTGTAAGCAACGGCGAGTTTGTGCAAGGGCTACCGGCCATAGGCCGGCCCTTTCACAGATTTGTGTGCAAAGCAAACCGCGCCTTGTTAAGCCTGCAATGGCTTAATCCAAGGCGCCAGGTTTTCTCATCTATATGAGGAGTACCTAATTTAATAAATCTTGCCTTTGCCATTGGCGAGCTTTATAAAATCCTAGGCTAAGCCGGAAAATCGATTTAATAAACCAAACGCTGAACAAAAAGCGCTAGCGCTTATTGTTCAGCAGATGCGTGTCTCCGGTTTGTTCCGCTTACAAAACCGTAGGTTTTGTACGCACAGCCAACGTGCTTGCTTCTGCTTCTGCAGAGCAGCCAAAGGTTTGCAAGCACAGCCTTGCACAGCTACGCTTGCAAACCTTCGGTTTGCGTACAAAACCTACGGTTTTGTAAGCAAGGCTGTGCATAGGCTTAACTTTAGCTACGCTTTTGTTCAGGTTCGCTGTGCTTGCGTGCAAAACCTACGGTTTTGCAAGGCGAAGCCTTGCAACTCGAAGATTTGCGTACAAACCCGTAGCCTTGCACAGCTTCGCTTGCAAACCCCACCGCGGAGCGGCGAGGTTTGCGTACAAAAGCTTCGCTTTTGTAAGCAGACGCTTGCACAGCTTCGCTTACCGAACTACGTTCGGCTTGCAAATCGAAGATTTGCAGCAAAAGCGTAGCTTTTGTAAGCAGGTGGTTTGTAAGCACGCGGAGCAAGCCTGAAAATAAGCAAAGCGAAATAGCTTTGTTGTACATCTAAGGAGCGTCTTTTACTTTTTGTGTTGTAAAACCGTTTTGTAATGCTACGATTTGCAGCGAGCTAACAAAAGCGCAAGCGCTTTTGTTTAGGCCTTGCACAGCGAAGCTGTGCACGCACGTGCTAGTGCTCTTGTTAAATTAAAACTACGTAGTCGGTAACAAATTTCGAGTTTATAAAATCTTTAATTTTTCATAGGCGATAGCTTTGCAAATCATAGATTTGCGTACAAAATCTCGCCGTCGCACAGCCTGGGCACAGCTTAGCTGTGCAAGGCTATGCATTTGCTTGCTTGGGTTGCTTCGCCACCTAAAGCGAAGCCTTGCACAACGAAGCTGTGCACGCGTACAAAAGCTACGCTTTTGTAAGGGATTTTATAAGCAGACCAAGGGCTAGCGCAGCTTCGCTAATCAAACGCAGTCCCGTTAACATTACGTTGCCTGATATTTGTGGCAGATGTACGGATCTCCGATCTGCGTCGAGTTAGAAGGCTGCAGGTAACAGGAGCGACGAGATTGGAAAAAGGCGGCTTCGCTGGTCGAAAGAGATAAAACTTTAGAAATAGCTCTTGATTCGTAGCACAAAACAATGTATACTATTTTATTTATAAAGTTGCACAGGAAAGACAAAATTGTAATTCGTCCTCAAGAGCAATAAAACAACCCTTAACTAAATTCTAGATTGTATCATACACACTTCGGTCTCTAAACCAGTACGGTGTAACCGAGTTACGCGAGGCATACAGGGTGCTGCTCTTTTTGTTTTTCATGGTATTAGATGCGGGTATAGCTCAGTGGTAGAGCATCTCGTTGCCAACGAGGATGTCGCGCGTTCGAATCGCGTTACCCGCCTTTACCTTTTACTGTGCCCTTTTGGCCTCCGGCCGCCCCGAAAACATACATGGGGGCTGAACAAAAGCGCAAATGCTTTTGTTAAACTTATGCGCAGCTTTGCTGCGCTTGCTTGCTCCGCGTAAACAAAAGCGACCGTTTCGTAAGGCCTAGTCTCGAAAGGCCAGTTTGTTATAGGCGCTGTTTTTATTATCTGAAACGGAGCAAGGGTGTCGATCTCCCATAGCTTGCAAATGAGTAGACTTTAATAGGCTAAAAAATCTAAGCAAATCCAAAAGCGAGAACTGTGTTTCCTATTCTTAAACGTTTTGGACCTCAAGCTCGAATGTTTTGCCCTTCGGCTGCCTGATCGAAGATCTGTTACCTAGGCTGGCTGTAGTTCTACTATTTGCTTGTACAGCTCGCCCTTGCTTACAAACCCGTAGCCGCTACGCTTGCAAATCACGGGGTCACAAAGTGACCTCGCCGGTCCGTGCACAGCTTCGCTGTGCAGTCGGTTGCAACTCGTCGATTTGTGTACAAAAGCTTCGCTTTTGTAACCACCTACCAAACTACGTTCGGCTTGCGAACTTTAGCAAAGCTAAAGTTAGCGAAGCTGTGCACACAAAAGCTACGCTTTTGCTGCAAATCACGGGGTCACTTTTTGGGGTCACGTAGTGACCTTGCTTACAAAAGCGTAGCTTTTGTAAGCAAACCTCGCAGCTGCAAATCGTAGATTTGCGCACAAAAGCGAAGCTTTTGTGAAGCTACGCTTACAAAAGCTTCGCTTTTGTTGCAAATCTACGATTTGCAGCCCTTCGATTTGCAAGCACAGCTTCGCTTGCAAACCTTCGGTTTGCACGAAGGGGGTTTGTAAGGTCTTGTGCACACCTATTTTGTTACGCTAAAGCGGAAGTTCCATAGCAATCTTTGAAGCGCTTTGCAAGCCGTACACAGTTTTGCTTTGGCTTGCCAATCGAAGATTTGTACTCTCTCGCTCGGACGAGCACTTCGCGTTTTTTAGCTGCTCCTTTCTCCGAAAAGCAGAGCAGGACCAGTAGATCTATACGTTTAAGCAAGGGTACGTACGGTCGTGGGCTTTCAATTAACGTTATCGATTCGACAAAGCGTTTATAACCTGCTGTTTTTTAAAGCCCAAGTAAATATAAGTAAGCTACATATTTGCTCAGAAAGTTACGAAATAAAAAATTCGCGTAAAAAAACTACGCCGGGTTTTAACCAACGCAGCTTTGAAGTAATTAGGGTTGTTGATGGTAATAAAAAGGGGCAGTACTCTTAGGATATCGCTTGGTAGGCAAAAGCGATTAGATGTGGCGTAGCCTCGTCAGGTGGGGGGGGGGGTTGCGAACCGTGCCGTTAACAAAAGCGCTAGCACTTTTATTAAGCGTGGACAGCTTCGATTTGTATGGCGTGCAAACCTTCGGTGGAGCAAGCAAGTAGGCGCCAACAAGGGTCTACCGACTGACATTGCTCTGCGCTAACTCTTGCAAATCGACGCCTTACAAAACCGACGATTTTGTAAGGCGTCGATTTGTAGTTACTAGACTTACAAAACCTGCAGTGTTGTAAGCCGCACGTATCCTGAACAAAAGCGCTAGCGCTTTTATTAAGCCTTATAAAACCGGCGGTTTTGTTAGATCCTTGTACTGCGTAGCTGTGCAAAAGTTGGCCCGTAGGGGCTAGGCTATGGCTTATTTGTACACGCTGTGCGTACAAAACCCCTGCTTACAAAAGCAAAGCTAAAATACGCCGAACGTAGTTCGGTAAGCGAAGCTGTGCGAACAAGGGCAAAGCTAAAGTTAGCGTAGCGGCTACGGGTTTATAAGCAGCCGCTTGCGCACAAAAGCTTCGCTTTAGTGAGGCGAAGCCGTGCAGGCCTCACAGAAGCTTCGCTTCTGTGCGCGAACCCGTGCTTCGCGAACCCGTGCTTCGCACGGGTTAGGGTTAGGGCTGTGCAAGGCTACGGGTTTGTACGCTTACAAAAGCTTCGCTTTTGTACGCAAATCTACGATTTGCAAGGCTTCGCTTACAAAAGCTTTGCTTTTGTAAGCACAGCTTCGCGAACTTTAGCAAAGCTTTTGTTCGCAAGCAACTCGTAGATTTGCGTACAAACCACCTGCTTACAAAAGCAAAGCTTTTGTAAGCGTAGGTTTTGTAAGGGGCGGTCGTTAGAAGTACGTTCGGCCAGGCTGAATCGGAGCACAGATGTCACGACCCTTTACGGGTGACCATATCTTCTTTCGCACTCAATAAGCTGAGCGCGGAGAAAAACCGAAACTACAACCTATTTGGTTAAGACGGTCGATCAGGTTTTAATTGTGCACTTTTTTAGCAAAGCGGAGCTCTCACTCCATCAGGCTGACTAGCGTTTGCAAATAGAAGATTTACAGGCGCTCGTGAGATCTCTCAAGTTCCAAAACTAATAAGAGTAGTTAATAGACCTTGTTTGTAATTGTTTCTCCTTTAAAGCTTTCACACAATTGAGTCCATATTCTAATGTTTCTACAGTGTGAACCGTATCATTTACTATAGCCCTTAGAGCCGAATAGTTAATAGCGGATACTATATCTGTGCCACCCATATTTTCCGTACGTAGACTTAAATACTCCCACGGCAGTTGATCTGTATGACCAAGTTCTTTTGTTTTTAACTTTGAAAAGTTCCATCCGATGTTCTGTGTTTGGGAGTGTTAGATGAATGAGCCTATCAAATCTACCCGGACGCAGAAGAGCTGGATCTAGTGTTGCTGTATTTTTTACTTGTTGTAATAATAACAACCCCATTTAAGTGATGTAAACCGTCCATTACAGTCAATAAACGTAGCATAAGATCTACCCTACGACCTTGTGAAGTAGTTTGATCGTCGGGTACTTGAAGTTGAGTGGGTATTCGTGTGGACATCTTACTAGAATCTAGTGAAATAAGAGAATTTCCTTCACTACTAGTATTTCTAAAAACCCCTTCTCTTGATTTGCCTATAGCATCTAATTCATCCAAAAAAAGAACACATGGTGATTGCTTGCGGGCAAGATGTAGAACTTTTTCTAAACGTTTTTGTGGGTGGCTATGCGTCAGTGTCAGTGCTCGTAAAGACTGAACAATAATAGGAACTTTTGCTTCCCCGGCGACAGCTTGAGCAATAGCTGTCGTATCGACCCCCTCGGGACCAAGTAGAACTACACCATGCGGTCCACTTCGGCTTCTACAATTGTTACGCAAAAACCAGATAATCTCGCTTAATGGTAATAAAGCATTTTTGATACCAATAAGATCTTTTAATCGATTACTTGGTTTATAAAACTCAGGAAAAGGCTCAAACTGCACTGACTGCCTAAACTCCGGAGAGGTTATTGTGCGACCAAAATCAGAATTTATAATTCTAATAAAAAAATCTTTCAAACTAATTCGGTAAATATATTTAAAAACCTCTTTTAAAATCAAAGCTAAAAAGAGTCGATAAATTAAGAACCAAGATGAAGCGGACTGAGGTTCAAAGAGACGTTCGGTATTAAAATCATCTTGACTATTAAAAATTTTCTTTGTTCCATCAAAAAGCTGACTCGAGTTCCCTGAAAGTGATGATCTATTTTTTGAGTATGTCGTAAAGCTGCTAGCCAGAGGAATCCTGCTGTAGTTTAATAAGCGCTCGTGCGCTTTGTCCCCGCTGCGTATCAGGGGCTCGGTAAAAAAACTGTATCGATTGCTCCGCTGACGGCTGAGCATAGGCTTAACAAAAGCACTAGCACCGGCGTGCAAACCTTCGGTTTGCGAGCGCAGCCTTCGGCTGAACGGAGGCGCGCTTTTGTTCCGGGCTGAATAAACTTTCGGGTTGTTAAGCCTTGCTTTTGATCCGCTCTGTGAAACAGTCGCGAGCCCCTGTAAAAGCGGGGTGACAACTCTACGATTTGCAGGGTCAACAGCTCCAACATCCTGAGAGATCGAAAGCACTCCAACCGTTTTATAAGGCCACTGAAAATGCTTAAAGGAGGGCTTTTCTAAAGTCAACCACGGGATAGAACGAGCAAATTTTTTGACCTTAAATGTCTTATAGGATTTCGGTTGCCACAAGTGGTTCTAATCTTGTATCTTCCTCAAAAAAATGTCTCTTTAGTTGCCACTCTAGACTTTTTTGCCACTCATTTTCGTTTAGTTGAGGGAGTACTATATGCGATCGCTCTTTTGAGGTAACACGGAAGGGGCTCGATTCCGCTTTCCGGTCATTGCGCCAATCGCCTGAAATAGATGACTCAAGTGAGGTTACTCTTAAGCGTAGATCGGGTTTGTATATTCGATTATTGTTCCCGATTTTACGGGTTAGCGGTTGTTCGGGCCGAGTGGACTGCAAATTAGACCCTTCGGGCTATCGACTGCTTGCTCAGCCGTAGGCTGAGCATTGGCTGAGAATTGCAAGTGGTTTCTTAAGGTCCGTTGGCTCCTAGGGGCTGGAGTGGTAAAGCGATCAATGAGGTTGGCGGAGTCCTGACGCAAAGAAGCTGAATCCGCGCTAACAGAAGACCCAGGATTTACTTGGCTTACTAAAGTATGACTTTGGCCAGTTCTGGATGCGGCCTCAACCACGGGAAGATGCATAAAACGAATAAAGCCCAGACGTGCTTGTGTTTGTAAATTTTTTCGAGTTAATACCTCGTCGATTTTGAAGGGTGTGGCCTGCTCCTCTTGGGCGAGCAAGCGCTCCGCATGCACCTCGACTGCCGAGCTTCGCTTGCAAACCTTCGGTTTGCGTACAAATCCTACGGGTTTGTTAGCAAGCGCCGGCTTAACAAAAGCGCTACTGTCGGCCTTGCTCATACTGTGGCTGAGCATAGGCGCGCTTTTGTTCTGGTTCTGGTTAACCCCGTAGGGACCGGAAGCCGAGCACGGGTCCGAAAGTCCTCGAATAAGCCAGGGGTTGCGCTGTTCATACCTTATAAACGGATTTACTATATGGGCAGACACTAATCGTTCTTCCTGTGAAAATAATCGTGTAGGCGAAAAGGCTTTTTTGCCCGAAGAAACTATGCTTTCTGTCACTTACTCCGGGAGACTCAACTGGATTGTTAGGCAAAAACTCACAGCTGCGCAGCTTCAACGAGCTTGCCAGTTTGTGCTGTCTCAACCCAATGTCTAGTCCCGCTGATCCCGTGTTCTGCTGCGCCGAGCAAGAACTACGTTCGGCCACATTTTTAGGACTTCGCGCGATGACAAATCTTTGATTTGTAGCAAAACAGAAGGGCCTAAAAGGGTATCGTACTCGAGCTACGTCGATCCCTGGGTCGATCGAGTCTCGGTACGTAAAAGAGAGTGCAAGTCCCCGAGAATCTTCTTCCTCTTTTTTTGCCTCGACCTCTCGCGTAAAACGGAGGCGTTCAAATCTGGAATCTTCAATCTCTTCGTCATTGATCGGTTCGTCTTCTAGGTTGCTATCACCCTTTTTTTCTCTCGCCAAGAGCACCGTCAAGGGAATTGATAGTGTTAAACTCGTGATTTCCTTCGGAATCACTTAGACTGTCTTCTTCGTCGTTATGGGTACGTTTGGCAGCTGCTCTTGCAGCCGCTTTCTCGTAAGCTAACCGTTGAGCCTCTTCTTCCTCAATTTGTTTGTCCTCTTCGAGTGATGGGCTTAGCAAGAGTGCCGGTAAACTATCTTTTGGTTGTCTTAAATAGTCAGAATAGTCACGCCCAAGTTCTTTAAAAGCTTTTTTCATCTTGTTTTCTTGCTCAAGTTCAAGCGGCGTATATCGCACCTTCAAATACTCTTCAAAAGGTCGCATTCTAGGCCCTACGTGACCAGCAAACCGGCCTTGCTCATCCTGTTGCGGAGCATTGGGGCGGTCATCGGCAAATATTTGATTTTCAAGTCCCTGTCGTGGGATTATTCCGCTTCCGAAAGAAAGAGAAAGGCTCGGTCGATTATCGTTAGCACCTACATCAACAAATGTTTCTGATAACCCAAGTCGGTCAGAGGCCATCTGAGGGAGCCTTGCAAGCGAATTGCTACCCCCAAAATTGCTCTGATGGAAGTCCTGGTTGCGTAGCCGCCAACGGTGCGCGGAGCCAGACCGTGCTGCTAACAAACTGGCAGCCGTCGCTGCTCGCGTTTGTTGATGTCGATCAGGCACGGGTTTGTTAAGCTGGCTCAGTAGATTTAGACCTTCGGTTTTAGCTGAAGGTGTAACAAGTACTTGCGGCGGTACTTTTACTAAGTAAGGAGTTAAAAAATACTTGATTAGTGTCTATACCAAATCGCAGGGCTTGCGTGCAAACCGAAGGTTTGCAAGCGTAGCTGTGCAGCGGTATGGTAATAGCCGATTTCTCAGTCTTGTCAATTCTCTCGCCCGGGCTTAACAAAACATCACCTGCAACTCTTTGAGAGGAAAAAGCTGAGCGATGACTTGGCGCCAGCCCTAACTGCCCTGAACAAACCGACGATGCGCCTTGCTCAGCAAGGCGCATCGTCGGTTTGTTCAATGCTCTGTTTGCGGGGTACGTGCCGGGGCTTAGTTTTGTTCTGGCGGCTTCACAAAGTCGAGTGACCAATCCTACTTTCGATTGAGAAGAAGCGCTTATTTTCCAAAAAAGATCGGTGACTTCCTCGTCTTGTAGCTCAGGAAAATTGTAACCAGAAAGAGAATGCACATTCTCCCAAAAACTTCTTTTAGGTATTGCAATGTTTCTAAAGTTTAGGGTTAGTCCGCCGGATTTTGCATAGCAAATCAAGGCATCGCTTCGCTTGCAAATCTTCGATTTGCACGTCTTTGGTTCACGTAGTGAACTCTTGGTGTCGCGAAGCAACATCTGTGGCTCACGTTGTGAGCTCTTGGGCAATTGAAAACCTGTTGCAGAGGAACCGATCACTCGACCGCCCTTAAACAAGACCGTTGCTGCCAATCTTCGATTAGTAAAAGCCGAGCGTTTACTAGGCGCAATTGATGACCGTGCTGCTAACAAACCGGACAACCGTGTATCTCCGAGTTGTTCCGACCGGTCGGCGCTTAGTTTTGTTCGAGCATCTTCACTTAAGTTAGTGGTTTCTCGCAAATCTTCAAATTGCTCGGCAACGCTGTGTACGCCAGCCAAAATTGGTTTTGCTTTGCCACTTGACCGCGTTTGCTTACCAAAAGCGTTGCTGTACAAACCGTCGCGGCTGTTGTGTGAGTTGCGAGAGCTTATTGCTCCGCTACGCGGAGCCACAGCCGACGCTTGCTCAATTTCTTCAACAGTCGGCGGTCGGTTCCGTTTGCCTTGCACAGCTTCGCCTCGCTCCCTACGGGGCCCAACCAGCCCGTGCAGTGGAGGAGTTTGTTCTGGATCGATTTCGCTTTTTGGTTAGACTTATGTCTCCGCTTGCAGAGCAATCAAGTGGAAGTTCTTGATTTACTTCCTCTTCGGGGCCAACCTTTCGTACGTTTTGGTCTGGCCGAACGTCGTTCGCTGAACCAGTAGGTCCTAGACCTTTATCAAAAGGAGACAAATTTTGATGCCCCTTGCGCACAAAAGCTTCGCTTTTGTGAGACTTCGACGTGCAGGGAGCAAGATGGAACTGACCTTGCTCAGCAAGCCGACCTGCTTGCTGAGCATAGCTGCTGTCAGTTCCGACAGTTTCACCATCGACCAATTTATCAACGTCTTCTGGGTACTGCATAGTTAAACAAATTGTCGAATTCATGCACAGCTTATCGCGTCGAGTGAGCGCTGAGCACGAATCGGGAATCGATAAACCATACTCATAAAAACTTTTTTTCACAATAGAAAGCACACGAGCTGACAAAGTATCTTGGTGTAGTTTGTTCTTCGAATACACAGACTCTTTTTTAGAGGGTATACTATCATCCTCTAACCGAAGACGTTCAACACACTTATCAAAGGGGTGCGCTTTCCCTACCTCAGCTTTCCGAAGTAAGCTATCAGCCACCCAAAAAAATTTACGTAAAGGGCTTCGTGGCCGTCTGGCACTGTTATCAAGAGTACCGTTCTCAAAGCCTCGCCTTTCTCGTCTTACAAAATCGAAACTTTTGGGTTCGAGAGATAGTTTTCCGCTCGAATCAGCCGGAGCCAGTTGGTCAGAATAGACATTTAGTTGGTTCATGGGGCGATCCGTTAAGCGTTCTTTGACTTCGCTTATGGTATAGTCAGTCCAAGTAGGTAAAATAAGCCGATTTGCAGGGTGATAAGCCATTATTTTGTACCAAGGCCAAATGCCGGTACCTAGTGCCGGTTTGCCCTCATCTTCGCCTGTAAATCTTCGATTTGAAAGCGGAGCAAGGGGTATCAAAGTTTTTTCCAATTGGGACGTTCTTACCAAGCTTGGGTCGGGAATCGATCGAGCCGGCTTGACAAAACCGACCCTCTCGTTGCCTTGGCAATCCTTGCCCCCGATTTTGTCAAAGCTTAGGTTCCGCTCCTTCGATTGCGAAAGGGCAAGAGAGTCACTTGCTTCGGCGATTCGACAGTTGTCACTGTTCTTATTCGTCCTCAGCGGAACTCGAGTCGCTAGATCTTGCAAATCTTCGATTTGCGTACAAACCCTACGGGCTTGTAAGCAAGAAGGCCGGTACATAGTTCCGATTTGCTCCTTTGGGGCATCAGAGCTGCGTCGAAGAGGGAAGACTCCCAAAAAATCTTTTTTTATATGTTGACTCCACATAGGAGAAAGTAGGACCTCAAGGTCGCCCCCTACCTCGCCAGAACCGGTAGTTGACTTCAAGCGGGCCAAAGTAAGAGTACGGGGGACAGCCTTCTGTCGCTGTGCTGAGTATGGCTCGTCTTGCAATATAGGAGGGGTGCTAACCAAGAAGGAAGAGTCTTTTTTTATGTATTGTGAAAGTATTTCCTCAAGAAATACCCATGAACTTATTTGACTAACCTTATTTTCGGTTAAACCAGGTAATTTTGCGTGTGACAAGGTTTGAATCCATTGCCTTCCAGCTTGTTTCTGTAGGGTACTGGCTAAAGCAGCAAAGAAAAAGGTAGTACCAAAAATAAAAGCGAAGGGTGAAAAAGTAAAACCTACTCTTTCAAGCCATTGTGCAGAAATATCTTTTGGGTTGCTTCGCAACACCTTTGAAAAGACTCGACTCAATGAAGCCTTGGTGTGGTCGTTACTGTTCGGTTGAGTCCTAGACGGTACGTCTTTTAATCCCTCTCTGGCCCAACCTTTAGCACGTTCCGACAAGAGAGGCCCAGTGACAGTAGTCACGTCCGATTTATTGGATTGGTGTGCATCTCCAAAGGTTTGACTGCGAACTCTAACTCGAGGATATCTCCAGTTTTGGAAGCTTGAATTAGCAATTTTTTGCTTAGAGAGATCTTTTTTAACTGTATTTAAATTTAGTGACTCTTCATGTTGCTGCAAGCTAGCTTTTCTGCTTGAATAAAATACAGCACGATTACTTAACGAAATATTTGATTTACGCGACATGATATTATTTATTAAGTTGATTACTTTTTACGGAGAAGCTTATACTATTGTTACTAACAATTGTAAACATAAAAAAATATAAAATCGATAGTAGGCAAATTATTAATTGTCTAAGCGCGTAGCTTTTGCTCCGCTTGCAAATTAGACCTTTGCTTGCTTAGTCCTTACAAACCCCTTGCGCACAAAAGCTTCGCTTTTGTGAGGCTTGCTTACAAAAGCAAAGCTTTTGCTGCAAATCAAGGTGTTGCTACGCAACCCAAGGCGTCACTTTGTGACCTCGCAGCTGCAAATCGTAGATTTGCGCACAAAAGCGAAGCTTTTGTTGCAAATCTACGATTTGCAGCCCTTCGATTTGCAAGCACAGCTTCGCTGTGCAAGCCGAACGTAGTTCGGTAAGCGAAGCTGTGCAGCCGCCTGCTTACAAACCACTTGCTTACAAAAGCTACGCTTTTGCTGCAAATCTTCGATTTGCAAGCCGAACGTAGTTCGGTAAGCGAAGCTGTGCAAGCGTCTGCGTGCAAACCTCGCCTTGCACAGCTTCGCTTGCAAACCTTCGGTTTTGCACGCAGCCGCTTGCGAACTTTAGCTACGCTTTTGCTGCAAATCTTCGATTTGCAAGCGAAACTGTGCGTACAAAACCGTTAGGTTTTGTAATGGGCTGCTTACAAACCCGTAGCCCGCTACGCTTGCACAGCTTCCGCTGTGCAGGTGGTTTGTACGCAAATCGAAGATTTGCAAAGCGAAGCAGAGCAAGCAAGCGAAGCTGTGCAAGGCTACGGGTTTGTACGCAAATCTTCGATTTGCTTGCTAACTTTAGCAAAAGCTTTTGCTGCAAATCTACGATTTGCAAGCGAAGCTGTGCTGGTGATTTGAAAGGGCGTGCAAACCTCGCAGTTGCGTACAAACCACCTGCTTACAAAAGCAAAGCTTTTGCTGCAAATCTTCGATTTGCAAGCGTCTGCGTGCAAACCGAAGGTTTGCAAGCGAAGCTGTGCAAGGCTACGGGTTTGTAAGGGGTTTGCAAGCACAGCGAAGCTGTGCGTACAAAAAGCGTAGCTTTTGTAAGCAAGGGGTTTGTAAGCAAGCGCCTGCACAGCCTTGCTTACAAAAGCAAAGCTTTTGTGTGCACAGCTTCGCTTGCAAACCTTCGGTTTGCGTACAAAAGCTTTGCTTTTGTAAGCAAGCCGAACGTAGTTCGGTATGCGTAGCTGTGCACAGGCTGTGCAACGGGAGCGAAGCAGCCCAAGATTTGCAAGCGGAGCAACCAAAAGGTGTTTGCGTAGCAACCTCTTGATTGCACAGCGAACCGCGCGGGCTTAACAAAAGCGCAAGCGCTTTTGCTTAGGCTGTGGAGCGCCTACGGAGTAGAACGAGCGCTTACAAAACTTCCGGTTTTGTACACAAAGCGGACGATTTGCAATCGCTCGTTAGAGCTAAACGGTCAGCAAAGCAAAGCTGTGCGTACCAAACCTCGCCGTTGCTTAAAAACCCTACGGGTTTGTACGCAAATCGTAGATTTGCTTGCGAACTTTAGGCAAAGCTTTTGCTGCAAATCTACGATTTGCAAGCGAAGCTGTGCTTACAAAAGCTTCGCTTTTGTACGCAAAACCGGAGGTTTTGCAAGCCTACGGCCTTACAAACCCGTGCTTTACAAAACCAAAGGTTTTGTACGCAAATCGAAGCCGCTACGCTTGCACAGCTTCGCTTGCTTGCTCTGCTTTCGCAGAGCAGCCGAAGGTTTGCAAGCGAAGCTGTGCGTGCAAATCTACGATTTGCAAGGACTGCGAGGTCACTTTGTGGACCCCGTGATTTGCAAGCGAAGCTGTGCAAGCAAATCGAAGCTGTGTGCAAGCAAATCGAAGATTTGCAACAGGTTTGCAAGCGTTTTGTTCAGGCCCTAGAGCTCACGTTGTGAGCCAAAGATATCGCAAAGCAACTCCTAGAGTCCTGGAGAGACCAAAGCGGAGCCGGAACAAAAGCGGATAGCGCTTTTGTGAGGCCTACAAAACTAGGTAGATAACCCAAAAGGGTAAAAACTAAAGGCTTAAAGTCACGATAAGAAAGATGGAAAATGTTTTTAGTAACACGACGATATCTCATAACAGGGGCACAAAGAGTCAGCAATTATTGGTGGGCCTCTGTTATCTCATTAGGTGGAATTTCTTTTTTATTAACAGGGTTTGCATCTTTTTTGCAAACTAATTTGTTTGTATTTAATCAATCAAAAAGTATTACTTTTTTTCCACAAGGTTTAATTATGTGTTTTTATGGTTCTCTGGGCTTACTTTTCGGCGTTTATTTATGGTGTACAATACTTTGGAAAGTTGGAAACGGGTTTAACGAATTTAATAAAAATGAAGTTGGCCCAGGCTCAACAGAGCTAAGTAAGACCGGTTATGGTTAGAATCTTTCGAATGGGGTTTGCCTGGGAAAAATAGACGAATTGATTTTATATATAAAATGCAAGATGTAGAAGGAGTACGTGTGGAACTTAAAGAAGGTGTAAACCCAAAAGGAGTTATCTCCTTAAAAAGTTAAAGGTAAAGGGAATATACCTCTCACTCGTATCGGGCAACCAATTAGCTTAGAAAACATTGAAAGTGAGGCTTCTGAATTAGCACAATTTTTAAAAGTTTCTCTCGAAACCTCTTACCTTGGGTGACGAAGTCACATAGACTGAGGTTGTACTGTTTATCCGATTCAATGAGCACTAGCGTTAGCATGAGCACCGAAGGTGAGTAAGCGCACTGAGCCCCTAAAATCTCTAATCCTTGCAAAGCAACTATGTTGTGCTAGCGAAACTTGGCCATCTCAAACCGACAGCATGCCCAGCAAACCGCGCAGCTGCAATTCTTTAAATGGCAAAGGTGAGAAGGGCTCGTGACATGTACTGCGGTAGAGTAACGCTCTGGCTTAGCAGAGCTAAAAAACGCCAAGTAAAGCTGTTGCAAATCTACGATTTGCAGCAGATTTACTTGACGCTAAGGCCTAGCGATCGTGTGCGTACTGCTCTTGTTTAGCACAACCTACGGCTTAACCAAAACCTATGGTTTGGTTAAGCCAAAGGAACATGCGACACTCAAATAAGAGCTCAATTTCTGGGGTAGCAAAAACAGCCGTGAAAGCATAGACTTGAAGCACCCCAATTGAGAGGCATCCGATATCTTGAATTATCTCAGGCGGCACCCAGATTCGAACTGGGGATCAAGAGTTTGCAACCCTTTGCCTTACCGCTTGGCTATACCGCCATTTTATACCTTACTTTACGTAATATCTAGATGGTATCTAGTTGTTCAAGTAGTATACCACATATGCTATCGATTTATCAAAGTAGGATTTGACTAGATCGGTCGGACCGTTTAAATCGGTATCCTGAGTCGGTATCCTGAGTCGAGAGCAGGATACCGATTTAAACGGTCGACCGTCCGAAACAGAAGGCCTGTACAAAATTCAGGTTGGTCCCTCCGGTCGGGTAGAGACCTAAAAAACAACCCAGCAACGACAAATCAAGCCGCTCCGCTTGCACAGCTTCGCTGTGCAGGTGGTTCCAAAAGCGAAGCTTTTGTGTGCTTACAAAAGCGAAAGCTTTTGTACGCAAATCTTCGATTTGCAAGCGAAGCTGTGCAAGCAAATTGTAGATTTTGCAACCGAACAGACCTGCGGCGTGGCGTAGCAACACCTTGATTTGCGTACAAACCTTACGGGTTTTGTAAGCAAGCGGAGCGTCAAGCTGTTCAGCCACCTGGTTGTGCCCCTGCACGGCTTTCACGGCTTCGCTTGCAAAAACCTCCGGTTTTGCAAGCGAAGCTGTGCGTACAAACCCGTAGCCGCTACGCTTGCAAATCGAAGATTTGCAGCAAAAAGCTTTGCTAAAGTTCGCACAGCTTCGCTTGCAAACCTTCGGTTTGCACGCAGGTGGTTTGTAAGCAAGGGACAGTGCGAGCGAAGCCTTGCACCGCGAACCTTAACAAAAGCATAGCTTTTGTTAAGCCTATGCACCGCCTTGCACTGCGTACTGTGAAGCGAAAACTACGGCTTACAAAAGCTACGCTTTTGTACGAGCATAAGCTTAACAAAAGCTAAGCGCTTTTGTTTAGGCGGTGCACAGGCTGTGCAAGACCGGATGTGCTTACAAAAGCTTCGCTTTTTGTACGCAAAACCGGAGGTTTTGAAAGCCGTAAGCGGTGCAGCCGCTTGCTTACAAAACCCATAGGATTTGTACGCAAACCTTCGGCTGCTCTGCGAAGCAGAGCAAGCAAGCGAAGCTGTGCGTACAAAAACCGTAGGTTTTGTAAGGGTTTTGCAAGCAAGGAGTTTGTTACGCAAATCGAAGATTTGCAAGCACAGCGAGGCAAAGGCTCCGTTTTTTCACAGCTTCGCTTGCAAATTGCGGTGTTGCGTAGCAACACCGCAGGTTGCTACGCAACCCAAGGAGTCACAAAGTGACCTCGCAGAGTCCTTGCAAATCGTAGATTTGCACGCACAGCTTCGCTTGCTTGCTCTGCTTCGCAGAGCAGCCGAAGGTTTGCAAGCGAAGCTGTGCACACAAAAGCTTCGCTTTTGTAACCACCTGCGTGCAAACCGAAGGTTTGCAAGCGAAAGCTTGTGCGAACTTTAGCAAAGCTTTTGCTGCAAATCTTCGATTTGCAAGCGTAGCGGCTTCGATTTGCACCCACGGGCCAACCAAAAGATAAGGTAGGTTTTGTACGGGCCTTCAATTTTGTTAGTGTGGTACCAGCAAGAGTGCCTGCTTGACTACTCAATAAAGCTGGAGCAAGCCAAGTAAGCGCTGGTAACCAACTAATATATCTTTCTAAAAAAAATATATGGTTCAATCGTTACGACGAAGTCAGTCCTTCCGCATTCTTTTTAATTCCCTGAACTTGTTGAGGAACAACGATCTGGTTTTTCATCATTTTTTTTAAAACATGGTATTGCCGAAGAATTATCAAAGATATCTTTTCTCGAAAGTAAAAAAAACAGAACGTGGATATAGAAGTCTTTCTTGAGGCTAGTACTTTTCAATTAATAGCTCCCGACGATAACTCGCGTAATTGTATTATTAAAATGAAAACATATGCCTGCAAACTCTATGTACAAATTAGAATAGTTTGGAGAAAAAAATCTGGTGATATTTTGATGCAAACAGAACCCGAGTGGGTTCTTTTAGCACATTTACCTATGATGACTAAACGGGGACATTTTGTTATTAATGGGTCTCCACGAGTCATTGTTCATCAGGTTGTGCGCGCTCCCGGTGTTTATTTTCAAAAATTTAGAAAGGTAAAAAAAGATGAGCGAAATAAAGCTAGATTTTATGGAGATATAATTCCTCGTAAAGGTGTTTGGGTACGGCTTCAAATATCAAAAACAGGTCAAGGTGGAGATAAAACTTAAGAAAAGCACTAAAGTACAAAGCAGAGATGGTAGAAAGATGTCTTGCAGTAATTGAAAAACAAGAACTCGCGACGGAGCGTACCTTTCAAAACTGAACCACTTTTAGGCTTAGGGCCCAAGGCGGCTAAAGTTGTGTTCGCGAAGCAACGAAAAAAAGGTAATAAAAATTATCTCCCAAGATCTCAGTCCATGGCGATTACTGGGATATTTAAGAGCTTAGTGAATCAAACCTACGATTGCTGCCAGCTACTCGTCAAAGCCGAGCACACCTAGCGCTCGTGACATAGCCAGCAAGCCAACCCGTACTTTTATAGTTCGGCCTCATTCCGCTCAAGGTCGAAAAAGTAGCCTTCGAGAACCTATGGCCTATTAAATCTGGAGCCTCCCCTGAACGGAGCGTTTCCTTGGTCTTGCTCCCCAAAGCAAAGCAGTAGTGAGCACTCACCAATATAGGTCCTACGGCCACCTCGAACCCCGTTCGGCCACACCGGCTCCAGCAGGCATGCTCGGCGAAGGGGAGCATGCCCTAACACCTACACGGCTTCATGCTTCGTTTCACGAACAAGAATAAACTTTTTTTACTCAAGCTTTACTCGGGCACGATGCCGACTCCAAGAATGGTATATCTTTTAGAAACGTGCAAACGAATGGATCCGAAATGGCAGCTCCGCTAGCCGGGCCTTGCCTGCAAATCCCAGCCTCTGCTCAACCTACAGCTGAGCCAGAAGTCGATAGACCCGAAGGGTCTACTTTGCAAGTCAAGCAGGGCATTACTAACAAAGCTGGAAAATACTTATCAAAAAAATTTACCAAGTCGGTTCTTAAAGGCGATGATCGTGGCTTTTACAAACGTGTATGATAATCTTTACCGTGTTCCAGAGATGAAAGAGTTGGAAGATAAAATGTCTCCTAAAGGGGGTTATATTCCAATCGATACAGGATTCAAACGTGAGTTTTCATATAAACATATTTTTGCAACCTTTAAAGCACCATGGAGATTATAGTCTAGGTCAGGTCGGGCCGTCACAAACTGAATAAGAAATTTGGTTTAGATATCACTGCAATCAATTAACATCGCTAGACCTACCAAGCCGCTCGAAATTGGCTTTATCGATTGAGAGATGGAAAAGAAATCGTTGATGATATAGATCATTCCCAAAATCGCCGAGTACGACAATCAGGTGAACTTATCCAAAATCAATTTGAAAATGGGGTCACTCGGTTGAGAAAATTGATTCGAAGAAAACTTAAAACCCCCACTTTTGAATCCTTACCCTTTAGAAAACCGAGTGTTGAGGTTTCGCGTCAAACAAAACTTGGACAGGCAAAGCAGAACGTCGAAAGTGTGCCGGCGACAAGAAACCTGCCGCCAGCGCTCCTTGCTGGGCATAGGCCGATCCGTTCCGAGCTCTTAACTGAGCGATAACTCCGCGGTTAGCGCTTGCAAATCTTCGATTTGCAAGTGCTAACCAGAATATGCGCGAGCGAGTGCTCGGCTTCAACCGCGCAGCCAAATGAGGCAACACTTGGGTATCGTTCGTCAGCACGCCTGGACAGTGATATACCCGCCGTAGGAGTCACCAGTACGAAGGCGCTCGTACGAGCCCGTACGCCCCAAAAACAAGCGCCTGATTCTGCCGGTTTTGTAAAGTTAACCCGCTCAGTCGGGCTAAAATTAGGCCCCTTACAAAACCGTAGGTTTGGTACGCAACTTGTCGTCGACGGCCATGGGTAGACCCTTCCACAGCGAAGCTGTACAGGGGTCTAATTTGCAGCGGAACCACGTCCGCGGCTGACTACGTTCCGGGATTACCCTCTATACCACTGAATGAGGCCATTCGATCGCCTCAGTATAACAAGGGTGTGGGCCGTTCTTGCAAAACTAGCCGACGGTTCGGCGTTAGCCCCTCGTAAACACTCAGGTTTTGCCAATCGAAGAATTGGAGTCGCCGGTTTTGTCAGTGCTCGCTACGGCACAGCGTTCCAGTGCAGTAGCGGGCACTGACAAAAACCGTAGGTTTTGTAAGGGAACTCCTAAAAAAGTCCACCTTGTTCAGCCGAAAGAAATCTTTGGAAAATACGCGAAAATCTTTGCTTTTCTACTCTAGGACAATCCTCAACAAATACCACAATGGCAGGTGCGAGTCAACTCAAAGCAAACACCTTTTCACTCATTTATTCCTCGTTTGCGACTTACTGATAGTCGTGGTTTACTAGGAAAAACTGGGGCCTCAAAATAGAAGTGCTATCCAGTCTACTCGAACCGAGCCGTCCTCTGCTAAGCAAGGCGCTGTTGCTCCATATTCGCCAACTTTTACGCAACACGGAACAAAAAACGGGGACTTGCCTGCAAATCTTCGAGTTGCAAGCCAAGCAGAGCCTGGGCCGGCAAGGAGCTATTTTACCGACCAAAGAACAGTTTCTTGACAGGGCCATCAGCCGGTTTTTAGGCCTCTACACGGCAAACCTTTAGTACGTTCGGAGGATCAAGCCATCCAAACAGATGCAGACCACGCAGGCGGTCTCACGAGCGCTACGCGCTCGTTCCGACCCCCAAAAATTTTCGATATTGTGCGCAGTTGAGCGAAGCTTTAACAAAACTGCCCCGTTAGTTTGCATTGGTATGTGCCGCTTCCTGCACTGCTTCGCTTACAAATCACGCGAGTTGTAACTGCGCTTACAAAACGGAGGTTTTGTACGCGTGCAAATCGAAGATTTGCAAGCGAACCGCGCCTAACAAAACCCCTTGCAAAACCTACGGTTTTGCGTACAAAAGCGAAGCTTTTGTAAGCACAGCTTCGCTTGCAAAACCTTCGGTTTGCGTACAAACCCTTCGGGTTTGTAAGCAAGCGGCTGCACAGCTTCGCTGTGCAAGGCGGAGGTTTTGTTTCAGGCCGGCCGTGCAAGCCTGCAATCTTCGGGTTGCGAGCGAAGCGTAGCCTGGCAAGCAAGAACAAGAGTATTCACTCAATTGTGCATACCAATTTAAGTCCTACCAGCCAACGGACCTCGGGACACAAAAACCTACGATTTTGTAAGCCCAAGATTGCCACGGGTAAGCAAGACCACCCGTAGGACTCACGACCGAGTAAGCACTCGTACGGGGCAGCAGGGCCCAAGCATGGTCCAAGTTCTCGGGGGAAGAGTACTTAAAACACCGCCTATAGGTCGCTCTAAACGACAAGGAGTTTCGCAAGTGCAACACCAAGGTGAACCAACGCAGTTTACTAAATCAATTTCGTTAAATCGAACCTTTAAACAAGCCTTCTGAGCTTTTTAGTACAAAGCCAATAAATGGGGCGTTACGAGAATTCTTTGGTTCAAACCCGCTATCACAATACATGGATCAAACTAATCCTCTTGCGGAGGTTACACATAAGCGTCGTATTAGTTCCTTGGGAATTGGTGGAGTTTAGTAGAGAATCCGCAGGTATGGCTATTCGTGGAATCCACCCGACTCATTATGGTCGAAATTTGTCCTATCGAAACACCCGAAGGTAAAAAAATGCGGGACTTGTGAATTCGTTAGCTATTTACGCTAGGCTAAACAAACATGGATTTATTGAAACTCCATATTACAAAGTTATAAAGGGGCAGGTTCAGGAAGAGTTGGGATTTTCTTTTTATTCGGCACTAAAAGAAACTGTACAGCGTTTACATTTAGCTCCAAGTGATTTACAGCAATCACAAGCAAACATGTCTTGGCGTGCTTGACAGCGGCGTTACCAACTCAACCCCATGCCTTCCCGGCCTTGCTCAGCCTACGGCTGAGCAAAGGCTCGGCTGCACAGATTCGCTTGCAAATCGAAGATTTGCGAACAAAATCGAAGATTTTGTTTCGCAAGCGGAGCAGAGGAGTTCCCGCTAGCGACTAGTAAGGCCTCTGCTGAACAGGAGCCTAGTTTTGTAACGCTTCAGTCTGGAAATAGCGCAGTCGATTTAGCTACTCCTTTTGTTCGAGGGGATTCTGGCTGTTTGGTGCCAGTTCGAGTGGCCGATACTCTCTTAGATGTTTTTAAAAAAGTTAGCCCCTATGAGGTTGATTGCATGGGTATTTCGCCCGTTCAAATCCTTTCCGTAGCGACATCATTAATACCCTTTTTAGAGCATAATGATGCAAATAGAGCTCTTATGGGTTCAAATATGCAACGACAAGCAGTCCCATTGATGATTTCTGAAAGACCAATTGTGGGGACTGGTTTAGAGGCACTTATAGCTGCTGAATCTGGTCAACTTATTCAGTCAAGTACCAGTGGTCTAGTGTCACATGTAAGTGCTAACAAGATTATAATTGAACGCTTATTTAACACACCAAAAGCAGAGCCTTGCTTACAAAAGCGTAGCTTTTGTACGCAAATCACAACCTCTGCTCAGCCTACGGCTTACCGAACTACGTTCGGCTTGCAAATCGAAGATTTGCAGCAAAACCGTAGGTTTTTGTAAGCAAACCCAAGGGTATTCTTCGGAGCACAATAGCAAGATCTTGCACAGCAAACCTGAGTATGAAGCTGCGATTGCGCTTGCGGTTTTAAAAAAAGGGGCAATGAGTCAAAACGCATGCGTGCAAACCGAAGGTTTGCAAGCGAAGCTGTGCAAGCCTGCTCCGCGGTAGCGCTGATTGCGCTGGCAGCCGGAAAGCAATAGCGCAGAGCAAACAAAGGGTTTTGGTTTATCAAAACCTTTCGATGGCTCAGCTTCGCTGGACAGGAGGTTTCGTAAAAAACTAAACTTAATTTTGCACAGACAAAACAGAGAAAACTCCAATACCTTACTACGCTTCATCGAACAGGACTCTTTGCTAAGTTTGGCTGCTCAACAAAGTCGAGCACGGACTACACCACAAATTTGGTTAAACTCTATGAACCAGGCGAAAGTAGGCGGCCTTTGGTCAGCATCAATTTTCCGAAACTTTACAGCAGATGACCTTATTTCCTTTTGTACATTCTCTTAGAAGTTTTAGTCGTTCAAATCAAGAGACCTGTTTAACACAAAAGCCATTGGTTCAAGAGGGTGAATGGGTACAAAAAGGAGATATCTTAACGGATTGCTCGGCTAGTGAAAAAGGGGAATTAGCTGTTGGTAAAAATGTCATGATAGCTTATCTCCCATGGGAGAGATATAACTTTGAAGATGCAATCGTGGTAAGTGACCGACTAACAAAAGAGCAGATTTATGCCTCTCTCCATATTGAGAGATACGTCTGTGAAGCACAAGATATTAAAGAGAAAATCACAAATAGTAACGAATGGTTTACTCGTAATTTACCTGGTGTTCCTCCGAAATTAGTAAGCCATTTAGATACGTTTGGATTTCCTAAAATTGGCACAATTTTAAACGAAGGAGACATACTTGTTGGAAAAATGAGGTATTTTAGAAACAAACCTACAACTCCCTATGAAAAACTTCTGAGTGATATTTTAGGTGTCGGTCACTTCTCCGTCAGCCTGACTTCTCTTCGTGTGCCAAAAGGTGTCCATGAAGCCAGAGTAATTAGCCATCGAGTTGTGAAAACTTTTAGAAGTTCATTAGAGACGACGTTTACGGGTGTTTCACGACCAGCTGGAACACCTAAAATGGTTCATATCTTTTTGGGTGAAAAACGTAGCATTCAAATAGGTGACAAAATGTCGGGGCGTCATGGTAATAAAGGAATTATATCAACAATTTTGCCTAAGCAAGATATGTCCTATTTGCCTGATGGGTCACCTATCGATATTCTTTTAAACCCCCTTGGTGTACCCTCTCGTATGAACGTTGGACAAATCTTTGAATCTTTATTAGGGCTAGCTTCAACGTATTTAAATCAAAATTTTAAAATAACGGCTTTTGATGAACTCTATGGGGTTGAAGCGTCTCAGAGCCTGGTGTATTTAAAACTTTATCAAGCTCGTTTACAAAGCGGCCAAAATTGGTTGTTCCAAATAAATTTTCCAGGAAAAACTCGTCTGATTGATGGGAGATCTGGGGAATGTTTTGATCAATGGGTTACCGTAGGAAGAGCGTATATGCTAAAACTTATCCATATGGTTAACGAAAAGATACATGCTCGTAACACTGGTCCATACGCCTTGATCACGCAGCAACCTTTAAGAGGTCGGTCGCAGAAAGGAGGGCAACGTCTAGGCGAAATGGAAGTCTGGGCACTTGAGGGGTATGGTGCAGCTTATATTCTCCAAGAATTATTAACTAAAAAATCCGATGATTTTGCAGGTAGGCAGGAAATTATTAATAGTCTTGTAGTACGCTCAGACAAATTCTCAAGTATTGATAATCCATATCGGGATTATTCAAACCCTGAGGATCCATATCAACGATTTTCAGATCCTGATAATCCATATCAAGTAATACAAGAGACTAGACTCGTGTTGGGGCACCCTGAGATTTTCAAAACTCTTATTTGTGAACTCCAAGCATTATGTTTAGACGTTGTGTCTATGCCTTGAAAAAAGACTCTTTTCAAAGGGAATATTTAGGAATAGTTAATTAGGATCGTCTGAACCCGATTGCAAATATCGTTGCTCTAGACGGTATTTTGCAACCTTCGGCTGCTCTGCTTGCTTACAAACCACCTGCACAGCTTCGCTTGCAAACCTTCGGTTTGCGTACAAACCCGTAGGGTTTGTAAGCAAGCGTAGCGGCTACGGGTTTGTACGCAAACCGAAGGTTTGCAAGCGAAGCTGTGCAGCCAGAGCCTTGCACAGACTGTGCACAGCCGGCCTTGCACAGCCCTAACCCTAACCCGTGCGAAGCACGGGTTCGCGAAGCACGGGTTCGCGCACAAAAAGCTTCGCTTTTGTGAGGCTTCGTTTGCAAATCCTCCGGTTTTGCGTACAAAAGCGAAGCTTTTGTAAGCACAGCTTCGCTTGCAAATCGTAGATTTGCAGCAAAAGCTTTGCTAAAGTTCGCAAGCAAATCGAAGGGTCCCTTCGGGACCCTTCGATTTGCAAGCCAAACGTAGTTCGGTAAGCCTACGGCTTGCAAAACCGGAGGTTTTGCGTACAAAAGCTTCGCTTTTTGTGAGGCGATGCTGTGCACGGGTCTGCACTCCCGAGGCTTAGCCTTGCGGAGCAAGAACGCTTAGCACTCGTAAGTGCTACGGACTGCAACTGTGTTCAGCTAGCTGAACACAGTTGCACGCCTGTGCTTAGCTTCTCTGTGCAGCTGCTTTTCGCAGCTTCTCTAAGCATAGGTTTTTTTAGGTGAATATTTGCAAGGAATGGCTCTTTTGTGGTGCTATAGCAAGCAACAATCAGCTTTACGAACGTTTGCTAGGCGGGGGGGGTAGGTCTTCTTTGCAGCTACGTTCGACCAGTTACTTCGGTCAAATTTGGTCGAAGTTGTCTGATCAAAACAAGCCCTATAGGGTAGAGGAAGCGATAGATCGAGGTTCGCCAGACGGCCTGAAAGTTTAGTTTTAAGTAAACACTTCGAGAAGCTAAATTCGTCGACACAAAAAAGAAGAATCAAAATCAGTATGCTTAGTCCTCGAGGAAAAAAAGAATTAAAAATTAATCAACGAAGAATTTTAATTAATTCAATAGAGATTGGTATTCCAGCACCTGAACAGGTTTTTATTTTAGGCCAAAGGCAGACTCCTAATGGAAAAGTGGTCGGGAGGGTAAGAAACTCTAAAACTCTTAATTATAAGAGTTTTACACCACATCGAGATGGTCTTTTTTGCGAACGAATATTTGGTCCTGTACAGAGTTATATTTGTGCGTGTGGTAAGCAAGGGCCTTTGACGACCAGTAAGGGCACTTTAAAATTTTGCCCGAGATGTGAAGTTGAGTATACCGACCAACGTGCACGTCGTTATCGAGTAGGGTATATTGGATTAGTTTCGCCTGTCACACATATCTGGCATTTAAAAGGTCGACCTAGTTATCTTTCACTTTTTCTAGGGAAACGAAAAAAAACACTTGCTCGATTAGCTTACTGCAATGATTATTTGGTTGAACAAGCATTTTCAAAAGTAGCTGGTAGTCGTGTACTCGGCCGGGCTGAACAAACCTTCGATTTGTTAACAGCTCGCTCTGTGGAGCAACACCACGCCTTGCGTGCAAACCGAAGGTTTGCAAGCGAAGCTGCGCATGAAAAACCAGCGGACGAGCTTCTGGTTCCGTTTTCTGAACCAGAAGTACGCCCTTTCTCAGGTTTAGCCACTTACGGAGATAACCATACCCTGACCAAAAGCGTTACCTCTTTTGTTAAACCCGCGCAACTGGTTGGGTCCCGTAGGGACCGTGGCGAAGCTGTGCAAATGACGGCAAACACCGGGAAGCGCTTACTCACGAAAGGGGAGTTAGCGCTAGCTCGGAGCAAGGGTAAAGGCTTCGTTTTGAAAGGGGCGGATTTTTTTAAAAATCGGATCTTAAAGGGATTAAAGGAATCTTTAGTTATAAAAGGTTTGACCTTAAGCCGGGAACAGGAAAAGTTTAAAGTAGGATCCTCCGAGGTATATTTTAGAGAGGACTCGTTATCAAACAAAGTTGACTCAAGGGAGAGCGACGGCTCGGCGGCCCGCTCCTATGCTCCACCTGCGGCTGAGCAAGGAAGGCGGAGCACGGGGGGGGACGCAAACCCTAAAGGATACAAAACAGTGGAGTTTACACGAGCTGAACAAAACTCGCTCTTTTGGTCATACTGAGCCTCTTGATCGTGCTCCGCAAACCGACCCTATGCTCAGCCGCAGGCTGAGCAAGCCCTTGTCTGCTACTCGAAGATTTGCAAGCAAAAACGGAGCCGAGAACAAGAAGCGGAATGGCAGGCGATAGTTTTGTTAAGCCGGTGCGGTTCATGTCAAGTTTGCCGAGCGGAGCCGGACGCGGGCTCGGTCTTGCAAATCGAAGATTTGCAGGGACAATTACAGAGGTCGCTATAACCAAGACTAACCAAGGACAGGGGCATTCAAATCTCGACTTTACAAACCCGGTCGAGAGCCTTGAGGCTATGTACTATGCAAAAAATAATTACAATCAAGGGAAATTGAAGGCTGAGCTTACCAATCTACGATTGTCGGAAAAGGACAAACACAGCTGGAATCGCGTAAACTTTCTAAAATCTCTACGGTTGCCTACAGTGTCGACTACTGTCTTGCCCACGACCTCAGCACAGGTCACGAGTGAGGACTTCTCAAAAAAAAGCCACACTTTCTTATACTAGATCGCAGACATTGCCATTTTTGCCAAACTTTTATCTGTGAGTTTCATCTGCGTGATGGTCTGTTAAGTTTTTTTGATACTTTTCCACCAACTGAGGACATTCCGATTCCAGTTTATTGTAAAATTCCACGACGGTACCCTCTACGGGACGTGCACAAATTTATGGCCGACCAAGCGTTCTCTAAAGTTGAAATCGAACAGAGTTCGACAAAAAGGTTTGCACCCCAAAATCCGTTTTTGACTTATCAAAAGTCGGCTAACAACAGTGGTGGCAGTCGACTAGGCCTCAATCCGGGCGTCAAAACCGTCTTTGCACAAACTCGCTTCAAGAACGAGTTTACCTACTGCCCGGACCGATATACGCTCGGTAACGAGCGGGAACTCGCTTTCCGTAAGCAAGCGCGTGCAAACCGAAGGTTTGCAAGCACAGCGAAGCTGTGCGTCCAAAACCAAAGGTTTTGTAAACCAAACAAACCTTCGATTTGTTACGATGAATCGCGCTTGCTAAACGGTACTAAACAATCGATCCTTGTTCTTACTTGACAAAGTTGAACGTCATTCTCGCTTGGGAGGCCTTCCTTGCAAAACCGGAGGTTTTGCGTTCAAAAGCGAAGCTTTTGTAAGCACAGCGATGTTGCGGTCGTCCGGCTCCGCTCGGTCAAGTGAACCCCAACGTCGCGCGCTGTCAATCTTCGATTTGCAAGAGCATCTGCCCCTAAACAAAACCTACAATTTAGTTAAGCCAACAACGCCTCGAACTCCGTTAGGTACCCTTTGGTTGCGTAGCAACCTAAAATCTTCGACTCGTAGTTCGCTAAGGCTCACACGAGATACGCTCGAGTCTGCTATTGCCTGGCTACCAAAACCTTCGGTTTTGTTTAGCCACGAGCAAGTTAGCAAATATAGTCAACTATTTGGGTACAAAATCTTCAATTTTGCAAGGACTTCATTCGACAAATCAGTTTCGAGGAAAAACTCGGGTTCGACAAAAAGGAATTCACTTACTCCACGGGCCCACGCTCAGCAAGGCTCGGTTTTGCTCAATTCTATGTCTAATCTACATGCGGCTGGTAATAGAGCTTCGCTTGGGCAATCAACGTTGCTCAGCCTCGCTTTGCAAAACCTCCGGTTTTGCGTACAAAAGCAAAGCTTTTGTTAAGGCAGGGGCAACTGCGCAAACGAAGTCACAAATTAAATTCACCAACCAGGGCAGAACAATCCGACCGAGTGCTCGTCACTGGTGAGCAAACCACAACTATGCTGAGCAAGGACAGTGGAGCAAGAAGAAACGGTTAACAAACCGTCGCTGCCAATCTTCGATTTGCAAGAGATACTTGCCCCACGACGAGGAGCAGTGAAAGGCCAGAAGGACCTTTGTTTATTCCAGCTCCGATTTGATAACGCAACAGTCACCTAAATTGTACCAAGTTATTCGGGACACACCGACTTTCCAACGTTTAGACAACCTAAAAACTGAAAGTTCCCTAACGAAAGCGCTAGCGATAGCTCGATTTAGTTCTGGCTTACAACACCAAAGATTTTGTAGGCTTACAAAACCGGAGGTTTTGTCCGCCGAACGTAGTTCGGTAAGCGAAGCAGCGCAAACAACTCGAAGATTGGTAGATAACGACGCCTATACTCAGCCGCAGGCTGAGCAAGGCCGATTCAGAGGACCAGTAGGGTCTAGAGTGCAAGTTATAGGTGGTACAAGACAGCTCGGCTTCTCGAAATATGAGGTGAGTTTGATTAATGAGAAGGATGTTTCTCGGGGTTCAATCGACACTGTTCACCAAACACTGCTTTCTTTAAGAGAGATGTTGTTAAGCATTCTCTTAAATCGAATTGTGACAACTTTAAATTGGATTAACCCCAAATTTAGTCACTTATTTAAACCGGCCTGAGCCAGCTATAGTAAAACCGAAAGTTTTTATTGGGGCAGAACCTGCGGTGGTTATGGCACGCCGAGTTGGCAGTCAAGCGACCCTTCAGGAGGCGATAACAAATCGGAAGTTTGTTATCGCCTCACAAGCACTAATTCGTCCGAGCCGAGTTAGCGCAGGCGATCGGGGCGCTAGCGACCTTTTCACCAAATACGGTAATTGACACTTTTCGAAGTGACGACATAACGCTAAACCCGAAGAGCGCAGCAAACCGGCCGCCGGTGCGGTCCATACGGCCATTGCGAAATTTAGCAAATAGCCGCGCCAAGATGTCAACCAAGGATGGTGAGCGTACAAACCGAAGGTTTGCAAGCGAACCGCGCCTTGCTCAGCATACGGCTGAGCAAGCAACTCGAAGATTGGCAGAGACAGTTTTGCA
Source organism: Melastoma dodecandrum (assembly GCA_029817715.1). Lineage (NCBI taxonomy): Eukaryota > Viridiplantae > Streptophyta > Magnoliopsida > Myrtales > Melastomataceae > Melastoma > Melastoma dodecandrum. Next base: position 71,875 of record JARUPY010000222.1, on the reverse strand, counting down.
AGTACTTGCGACTGATCAGCAGCACAGAGCACGAGCAAGGGGCGGTCGAGTGAGTTCCGAAAACAAAAGTTCTCTTTCCGGGTGCAAGATTATCTCGAAAAATTTACGATTAAACCCTGTTCAAAGGTTTTGGTTGCCAGTTATTGGAAAATCCTGGACTCCTTTAACAATTCGATTAGTATTTGCAGATGCATGGTCAGACTTAGCTGAACGCGGCGCGTTATCGCTAACTAAGGTTTGGCTTGCAAACTCTCCTCGAGCGACCGGTGCACAGCCTACGGCTGTGCACGGGCAATTGCGCGATCCAAATCGTCGAAGCAATAGAGTTCGATCGCTCAGCGCAAGCGCTAACTCTGGCGAGCAACGGAGTCTTTTGTTGCCAAGGCAACCCAAAGAAACAGTCGACAACCCTAAACTCGAATATACCACAACTGGGCCTTTAGGTTCGCTTCGCAAACCTAAGGCCAGTAAGCTTTCCTTAGAAGATCCCTTATCCTTTTTGAGATGGCATATTTTTCAAAACAAAAACTAAAGCGGATTTGATTGGCGCTGGCGAAAACGTCGAAGATTGGCTTGAATATTGGTTTGACCGGTGGTTACAAAATTGTTATGGTGTTAAGCCGGCTTCCGGCTTAACTCTGGCTGCCCCCGGTTCCGCTTCGCTTGTAAATCTCCTATTTGCAGGCAAGGCCCTGCTTACAAAAGCGAAGCTTTTGTCCGCCGAACGTAGTTCGGTAAGCGAAGCTGTGCTGACAAAAGCTTCGCTTTTGTACGCAAAACCGGAGGTTTTGCAAGGGGCGGTTGGCGGAGCAAGAGAAACGCCCTCAAGGTCTAAAGGAGGGATCTCTTCTCCTTACGAGCGATTGCCACTCGGAGATTTACAGGGGCTCGTACGGAGCCGATTTGGTTTGTGGGTAAACGAACCAACAATTTGAAATATTCGAACGAATTTGGCCCGTCAGCAAGTGCGAGCAACTTTACGGAAACCCCAAAAGAGCGATACCCCCCAACAAGAGCAAAGAGTTTATTTTAAAGAACGACTTTAATTTTTCGGTTTTTACTTTTATCCAAAAAGTGGCAACGTTCCAAGACAGAGTGCTTCAATTATTTACCAGAGCCACACCAGACTCCTCTCAGTTGAATCTGGTTGAGCCACTCAATCTCACTCTTGCTCGCGCTTCGCTTGCCCTGACGCACTCACTTGCAAAGAATGGCCTGCATCGTTTCGAAAAAGCAACCGAGCCCTCAGGAGCTACTGACCCAAAACTTTCGGTTTTGGAATCATGAGCGGGCGGTGAAAGAATCTTCAGTATTAAACTATACTTCGTCATTAACAAACCCAAACACCGTCTTGCCTCTGCACAGTGAAACTGAGCCGATCGAGCGTAGTTCCGTGGGTCCAGAGGGCATAGAGCGCACACGTACAAAACTAGGTTCTTCGAACCTATGCTCCCCCTCGCAAAGCAATGACGCAAGGGCAGAAGGCAAGTTATCGCTTGCGTCGAGTAAGAGAGCAGCTCTTGCCACTCAAAGATTGGCAGCAATCGTTTTTACAAGACCGGGTTGTTCTGCCCGATTCGACCTGGGCCAGCAGAGCTTTGAAAAAGTATAGAGAGACGGCCCTGCCAGTTTCGCAAGCGCTACCACAACGGCTAGACAAAAGCGCTAGCGCGCAAGAGCCAATTAAGCTCCTTCACGAGCTGAGCAAACCGCTCATTGCCCCACGTAGGCCTCACGAGCGCGTAAGCGTTCGTGCGGAACAAGAAGCTGATAAACCGACCGAGCAAAGCTCGAGCCAACCGAAGATTGGCAGCGCCGATTTATTAAACTCAGCCGACCTGAACAAACCCGAAGGTTTTGTAAGGCGCAATTTTATTCAGGCTCCTGTTGAGTTAGGAAACCAAGCTCACGATGGCATGCAGAGCGAACCGCGCCTTGCTCAGCCTACGGCGGAGCATAGGCCGGCTGTGCAAGCAAATCGTAGATTTACATCGAAACCAGATGTTTTTTATGGCAACGAGAATGAGTATGGGAATGAAGAGGGCCCAGTGTTAGCAATTGATGACGAGCCTGAAATCAAGCGCGTCGGTGACAAATTTGTAACCCCTTCTTATTCGACAGAACAGAGTCAATCGCAGACACAGCGACTCGAGCATGACGGTATCGCGCCATCGGCTAGTACGACGGGGAGTGACTCATATATGAAGGCCACAATTGGATCTTCAAGCCATTCAAGAGGTACTGTCTTATACCGGCGGCGGGGCTTTAAGAGAGCTTTTACGTTGTTTTGATACACAAGCGTTTTCAGTCATTCTACTTAACGAGATAAAACTTCTTCGCGAATATCATAAAGGTTACTTTCTATATGAATATAACCAGATTTCGAGTAAGACGCTATCGCATGATTACGCTTCTTGCTACGCAAAGCGGTGAACGAGCAAGAAGCTCGGTAGACCAAAAGGACCTAGTTTGGTATCCGGACCGTACCTCTGCTGAGCAAGCCGAACGTAGTTCGGTGGAACCAATGCTCCGCGAATCGCGCCTTGCTCAGTCTACGGCGGAGCATAGGACGGCTGAGCAAGGCCTACCGCCCGAGTATCAGCCCAAACAAATTGAAATAGACAATGAAACCGAATACGAGCACGATTACGAAGAATTTCCAGAAGAAATTAATCGTTTTTCCCGTGCCATACATCGAAATGCCCGTCGTTTGAAAATTGTCCAACTCTTAATGAGAAACAAACGACGACCTGAATGGATGCTGATTTCGGCTTTACCTGTTTTACCCCCCGATTTACGACCAATTCTTCAAATGAGTGAGAATTTGATTGTAGCGTCAGACTTAAACAACCTTATACCAACGAGTAATCTATCGGAATAATCGGCAGTATAAATTAAGAATTGTAGAATGGTCGTACGCAACTTCTTTACAACGATTAGTGCAAGACGCCGTTGATCGTCTAATAGAAAATGGGAAAGGAGGCTCAAAACCTTTTTTGACTCCAGGCGGGCGCCCTCTAAAATCCTTATCCGATACTCTAAAAGGGAAAAAAAGGAAGATTTAGACTTAATTTATTAGGTAAAAGAGTGGATTTTTCTGGTCGATCTGTTATTGTTGTTTCACCACATTTAAAGATTCACGAGTGCGGCTTACCAAGAGAGATGGCGTTAGAACTCTATCAATATCTTTTAATTCGTCAAATGCTCTTGAAAAGACAGGTTTCCAGTGTGATTATTGCTAAAAGAGTTATAAGACAGCAAAAAGCTTTCGTGTGGGACACTCTCCGCGAGCTGATCTATCATCATCCTCTATTGTTAAATCGTGCGCCTACTCTGCATCGTCTAGGTATTCAAGCTTTTCAGCCTAAATTAGTTCTCGGAAATGCAATCGCTCTGCATCCTTTGGTTTGTTCCGGCTTTAATGCAGATTTTGACGGAGATCAAATGGGAGTTCATCTTCCACTTTGTGATGAAGCACGCGCTGAGGCATGGGACTTGCTTTGGTCTCGAAACAACTTACTTTCCCCAGCTACCGGCGAACCGATTTTACTTCCGAGTCAAGATATGGTACTTGGGTTTTACCATATGACCGCCCTCTTGCCTTCTCGAAATGCTAATTCGATAACGCAGGATTTTGGTTTACGTAGCCAATCCAGAGGGTCTGCTCGGGCAATTGCGCTTGCAAATCGTAGATTTACAGGCGCTGATAAAACAGCGTTTTCATCTATCTTCAGCTCAGACTACCGGAATAAACCGCGCCTATGTACAGCCCCAGGCAGAGCCAGGCCGGCTAGATGGGTCTGGAGGGCCTAGAGCTCAAGCTGAGTCAGAGCTAGCGCTGAGTAAGGGCTGTGGTCTTGTTCAGATCGAGACCACGTCAACACAAGAGCGGACACCTGTTCTCTTCGATAAAGGATTACAGAAATCACATTTTTTTAGTACACTCGATGTTGTTCGTGCTTATCAAAATGCGGATCTGGATATACATACGCCCATTTGGTTACAATGGAATGGAAAACTTGAGAATAATGATTCTGACCAAACACCGATAGAGCTTCGAATAAACACCTTTGGGGTTAGCACACAACTCTACCCTAGTTATAAATATCGTAAAGATGTGAGCTCTAAGTCTACCGAAACTTTTTAATATTTTTATTCGTATCAACTCCCGGTAGAGTTGTAGTAAACAATATATTTCCTTTGTATACCGACCGTTATAAAACAGCAAACTAAACTCAACAGATTTGTGTCTAGTCTTCGTTCGCTGTTATTATTTGGTTAGAAGCGTTTTTCAATAAGCAAGCAGAAACAAATCGACGACCTAAGAAACCCTATGCGCAGCCCAAGCGGCTGTGCATAGGCTTAACAAAAGCGCTAGCCCTTTTGTTCGGGTTTTGTTCAAGCTCCGCGTGCTCAGCCTTGCACAGCGTAGCTGTGCACAGGCTGGTCAAGTCCAGAGGTCGAGAGACCCTTGCACTGCTTGCTTACAAAAGCAAAGCTTTTGTGGTGCACAGCTTCGCTAACTTTAGCAAAGCTAAAGTTCGCAAGCCGAACGTAGTTCGGTAAGGCGAAGCGGTGCAAGCCGTTGCACGGCCTGTGCACAGCTACGCTTCGCTTGCTTGCTCTGCTTCGCAGAGCAGCCCCTTACAAAAACCTACGGTTTTGCTGCAAATCAAGGTGTTGCTACGCAAACACCGCAGGTCCCTTCGGGACCCTTCGATTTGCAAGCCGAACGTAGTTCGGTAAGCGGCTGCACAGCGAAGCTGTGCAAGGCGAGGTTTGCACGCCGTGCAGCCGCCTGCTTACAAAACCTACGGTTTTGTGTGCACAGCAAAGCTGTGCAAGCAAATCACGGGGTCACAAAGTGACCTCGCAGCTGCAACTCGTAGATTTGCAACGCTACGCTTACAAAAGCTTCGCTTTTGTATCCCCAAGAGGTCACTTTTTGGGTCACGTAGTGACCTTGCGTGCGTGCAAATCTACGATTTGCGTACAAAAGCTTCGCTTTTGTAACCACCTGCTTACAAAAGCTACGCTTTTGTTAGCGTAGCGGCTTCGATTTGCTTGCACAGCTTTGCTGTGCACACAAAACCTCCGGTTTTGTAAGCACACAAAAGCTTTGCCTTTGTAAGCAGTCGGTTACCGAACTATGTTCGGTAACCATCTGCTTAACAAAAGCTACGCTTTTGCTGCAAATCAAGGTGTTGCTACGCAACACCGCAGGTCCCTTCGGGACCCTTCGATTTGCAAGCCGAACGTAGTTCGGTAAGCGAAGCTGTGCGAACAAGGGCAAAGCTAAAGTTAGCGTAGCGGCTACGGGTTTGTAAGGCCTTCGGCTTGCAAAACCTCCGGTTTTTGCGTACTTTAGCTACGCTTTTGCTGCAAATCAAGGTGTTGCTACGCAACACCGCAGGTCCCTTCGGGACCCTTCGATTTGCAAAGCACAGCTTCGCTAACTTTAGCTATGCTAAAGTTCGCAAGCAAATCTACGATTTGCGTACAAACCACCTGCTTACAAAAGCTACGCTTTTGCTGCAAATCAAGGTGTTGCTACGCAACACCGCAGGTCCCTTCGGGACCCTTCGATTTGCAAGCCGAACGTAGTTCGGTAACCGAAGCTGTGCAAGCGTCTGCGTGCAAACCTCGCCTTGCACAGCTTCGCTGTGCAGCCGCTTACCGAACTACGTTCGGCTTGCAAATCGAAGGGTCCCGAAGGGACCTGCGGTGTTGCGTTAAGCAACACCTTGATTTGCAGCAAAACCGTAGGTTTTGTAAGGGGCTGCTTACAAACCCGTAGCCGCTACGCTTGCACAGCTTCGCTGTGCAGGTGGTTTGTACGCAAATCGAAGATTTGCTTGCGAAGCAGAGCAAGCAAGCCGAAGCTGTGCAAGGCTACGGGTTTGTAAGCTGCTCTTGCGAAACTTTAGCGTAGCTTTTATTAGCGAAGCTGTGCTTGCAAATCGAAGGGTCCCGAAGGGACCTGCGGTGTTGCGTAGCAACACCTTGATTTGCAGCAAAAGCGTAGCTAAAGTACGCAAAAAACCGTAGGTTTTGTAAGGGGTTTGCAAGCACAGCGAAGCTGTGCACGCAGGGGTCTAATTTGCAAGTAGATCGACATAGATTTGCAAGGTGTTCATTCTAGGGAGATGATATCTACTAATTTTAAAAGATATGACTAAGAGTTCAATTTTCTTTAATCACTCATTCGAAAAAAAAAAGACTTAAAGCCCTTATCTCCTGGATTCATAAAACATTTGGAGAGAAAGAGGCGTTACGGGTAGTAGATGAATTAAAAGTCATGGGTTTTACTAATGCAACAAGAGCAGGTCTCTCAATTGGTCTACATGATCTAATAACACCCCCTGAAAAGCCTCTTCTTCTTTCGAAGGCTCAAGTAGCAATGAATAAAACAGATCAAGATTTTAAGGGAGGAAAAATAACAGCAACAGAACGCTCACAACGAATTATTGGACACCTGGCATCGGACAAGCGATACTTTGAGAAAACAAGTTGTTGATCATTTTAATACCTATGATCAACTTAATTCTGTGTATATAATGGCTTTATCGGGGGCTCGTGGCAATTTTTTCTCAAGTAAGACAATTGATTGGTATGCGTGGATTGATGGCAGACCCACAAGGACAAATTATAAGCTTTCCTATACGAAGTAATTTTAGGGAAGGGCTTACATTAACGGAATATTTCATCTCTTGTTCTGGAGCTCGTAAAGGGCTAGTAGACACAGCTCTGAGAACAGCTGACACGGGATATCTTACACGGCGCCTTGTCGATGTTTCTCATCAAGTTGTCATCAAGCGAGTAGCTTGTCATACTTCTCGAGGGATTGTTCTAAAAACCTTTACAAACAGGGCCAGTGGGTGGTACAAACAAAATTATGCTCTCGCTAAAAGACAGATTAATAGGTCGCGTACTGGCGGAAGATATAAAAGTTCCAAATATGGGATTTGGAACGTCATGCCCCGGAGACCACTCGTGACTCAACTGTGCATTTAACAAACCGTCCTTTTAGTACCCTTCTGGGCCATACGATCGCTTGTAAATCGAAGAGTGGCAGGCGATCGCACGCTAATCTTTCTAGCCGTGACGGGCCTACCGCCCTCCTGCCAGCGGTTGCAGCGAAAAAATGTCAGCGATAATCTTGCGGATGCCTTCTACGCGAGCAAAGCCCGAGTTCGGTTTGTTGCCGCAAGTAAGCGCTCCGGTCTTGCGAATCGAAGATTGATAGCGACGGTTTTGTTAAGCCAAAGCGATTTTGTTGAGAATCACCACAACAAGTTCGACGATTTTGGGGGTGGACCTAAATAAAACTGCAGGTTTGGACCAGACCGATTATGATCTGGTTGATGATCAAAATTTAAATCGGCTGTCATACCCGGGCTTCTACCGAACGTTTACGAACGCCTGCAAAATCTACGATTTGCAAGCGAGAGCGCCGAACGTCAATTAGCGCCAGCGCTTACGACGAGTAATGGGTCACGTGACCAGTCTTATAAACTGGCCACACGAGATTCAGAGATCTCACCAAATTTGGCTTTAAAAATAGCTGGTTTAAGAGATCGGGTTATTGTCCGCTCCTCTTTAACCTGTGCTTGCATCAATGAGGTATGTCAATTATGTTATGGTTGTAGTTTGTCGCAAGGTAAACTGGTCTCGTTAGGTGAAGCTGTTGGTGTTATTGCAGCACAATCGATTGGAGAGCCAGGTACTCAATTGACGATGCGCACATTTCACACTGGGGGTGTTTTTTCTGGTGATCTCTTACAGGATATAAGAGCCCCTCACGCAGGAAAAGTGTTTTTTCCTGAAGCTCTTCAAGGATTACTTGTTAGAACTGCTCAAGGACAAATTGCTTTTCTTATTAAAACACCAGGAACTTTACTTCTCGATAACGGTAAATCACAAGTAACACGTTTACACTTGGAAGCTGCAACTATGGTATTCGTACGACAAGGTGAAGTCATCGAGTATAACACTGTGATCGGAGAATTAGCAGTCATAACAAAAGAAGGTTAATCAGCCCATAAAAAGTAGACAAACTCTTTTTGCAGAATTTGGAGGTAGGGTCACACATCATCTAGGCAGAACTTTAAAAGTTCATAAACCAGAGCTGGATGAGGGAACCTCTCTCCGCTGCTACACGGTGGAATAACGGAGAAGAATTAGATCTCGTAAAAAGATGCCGAAGAAGGTAGAGACAGGTTAAAAAACGGGTTTAGATTTATTGAACCGACTCACTCATTAAGTTTAGGTGTTTTTCGTATACTTGCTACTCGCATAGGCGCAAAAGAGAGTGACCTCTCTAAAGTTCGGTTTAGCGAACCGTATCACCAACCTGTTCCTTCCCTTACGACGCTTGCCAATCTTCGATTTGCAGCCGACGGCTGCACAGCGGTAGGCTGTGGCAAGAGGTCAGGTTGGTGAACAAATCGCACCGTCAACAAACCGAAGCTACGCATTGCTGGGCACTGCTCCGCAAAGCGTAGCCTTGTTCGGTTCTACAAGGCCGTGGAAGGGTTTCTAACTTGCCTTCGACGCTCGCGCCTGCAAATCTACGATTTGCAGGCGCGAGCGACGAAGGCGAGTTAGAAACCAACCTCTACGGCGAGTCAAAGCAAGGCGGACCTACTTAAAACGGATGGTTTTGTAAGGCTAAGCAAAGCTATGCATGCAAATCAAAAATTTGCAAGTCGATCGGCCTTACAAACCCCCTTGCAAAACCTACGGTTTTGCGTACAAAAGCGAAGCTTTTGTAAGCACAGCTTCGCTGTGCAAGGTGAGCGTCGGAGGTTTTGTGTCCCGAAAGGGGTCTATTTGGCAAAAAACTTTCGGTTTGTTGCGGCAAGTAAGCGCTCAAAGGGGCATGCAGGAACATATATCTCCGTCTTGCACAGCTTCGCTTGCAAACCTTCGGCTGCGTGCAAATCGAAGGATTTGCAAGCGAAGCAGAGCAAGCACGCAGCTGTTTCGCTATAAATCGAAACGTTTTTCGTCCGACCCTTACAAAACCGTAGGTTTTGTACGGCCATTCTACGACTTCCGCGCGCACGTAAGGTCCATAAGGGACCTAAAACTGAGCAAGACTGTGACGGTGGACGGCTCTTCTATGACGGCAGGTTTGAAAAGTAGGCTTGTTTATCGTTGATTCTATAAGTACGAGTTGCTTTACAACTGTGCCGAGGGAATCGAACTCTCTAAGCGGCGCTTTAGGAAAGTACGCTGTTAACAAACTAGGATCTTCGGACCTACCGATCGCGAGCGAAAACTCGCTAGCAAATCGAAGATTGCTAGCAAATTTTCGGTTTGTTGCCGCGAGTAAGAGGTCTTATGTTTTAAATACGATTGCCGACGAAGGTGATCTAGTTGATGAGAACTATAAAGATTGCACTTCCGCGTTTCAGTAAACGAGTAAGTGCTCTTGTGCTGCAAAGCTGAGCAGTGGAGAGCAAGAGTGTCTAAATCTTTCGGGGTTTACGGTTGGCTTGGAGGTCTTTAAAAACTGGACCTTTTACCGAACCGACCAAATCTACTCGCTTTGCTGGCGCAAACAAGCGCCTGCACACCTTCGCTTGCAAATCGAAGGGTTGCGTAGCAACCTGCGGTGTTGCGTAGCAACACCTTGGGTTTGCTTAGCAAACTCTAGATGTTGCGTAGCAACATCTTGGATTTGCAAGCGAAGCAGAGCAAGAGCTAGACCGTACAATCTCAGTCTTGGGTGAAAGGGAAGCTTACTCAAAAGGTTGGTTACGCAACTTAAGAGTTTATGCTAGCGCTTGCCAAGTAATCCCTTCGGGCCTACTGACTTCCAGATTACAAAATAGCCGCCCACAAATCGCGGCCATATTTATAAAGGCCTTATAAAATCGCAAGTTTTGTGTCTATCGCTTCCTCTTGCAAATTAGACTAGCCTAGCCCCTTGCACAGCCCTTACAAAACCTCCGGTTTTGTACGCGTGCAATTCTACGCTTTTGCAAGGCTTCGCTTGCAAATCCAAGATGTTTGCTACGCAACATCTAGAGTTTGCTAAGCAAACCCAAGGTGTTGCTACGCAACACCGCAGCTGCAAATCTACGATTTGCGCACAAAAGCTTTGCTTTTGTGAAGCTACGCTTACAAAAGCTTCGCTTTTGTTGCAAATCTACGATTTGCAAGCCCTTCGATTTGCACGCAGCCCTCCGGTTTTGCGTACAAAAGCGAAGCTTTTGTAAGCAACAGCTTCGCTTGCAAATCGTTAGATTTGCAGCAAAAGCTTTGCTAAAGTTCGCAAGCAAATCGAAGCCGCTACGCTAATAAAAGCGTAGCTTTTCTCCGCCAAACGTAGTTCGGTATGGTGCTTACAAAAGCGAAGCTTTTGTACGCAAACCGAAGGTTTGCACAGGTGAGCCGTGCAGGCGGGTGCACAGCGAAGCTGTGCAAGGGCATAGGGTTTGTAAGCAAGCGGCTGCTTACAAAAGCTTCGCTTTTGTACGCAAATCCGGAGGGCCTGCGTGCAAATCGAAGGGCTGCAAATCGTAGATTTGCAACAAAAGCGAAGCTTTTGTAAGCGTAGCTTCACAAAAGCAAAGCTTTTGTGCGCAAATCGTAGATTTGCAGCTGCGGTGTTGCGTAGCAACACCTTGGGTTTGCTTAGCAAACTCTAGATGTTGCGTAGCAACATCTTGGATTTGCAAGCGAAGCAGAGCAAGCAAGCCGTAGGCCTTGCAAATCTACGATTTGCGTACGAACGCGTAGCTTACAAAAGCTACGCTTTTGTATGCACAGCTTCGCGGTGCTTGCAAACCTTCGGTTTGCACGCCCTTACAAACCCCTTACAAAACCTACGGTTTTGTACGCACAGCTTCGCTTGCAAATCGTAGATTTGCAGCAAAAAGTTTTGCTAAAGTTCGCACGCAAATCGAAGATTTGCGTACAAAACACCTGCACAGCTTCGCTTGCAAACCCCTTACAAAACCTACGGTTTTGTACGCACAGCGAAGCTGTGCAAGCGGGAGCGGCGAGGTTTGCGTACAAACCCGTAGCCGCTACGCGGCGTGGTTTGTAAGCAAGCGTAGCGGCTACGGGTTTGTAAGCAGGCGGCTGCACGCCGTGCAACGGCTGCACAGCTCGCCGCCGGCCTATGTCAGCCTACGGTCTGAGCAAGGCGCGGCTGGACAGCTTCGCTGTGCGTACAAAACCGTAGGTTTTGTAAGGGGTTTGGAAAGAACGAGCGGAACAGGCGCTCTTTCTAAATTTAAATGGCGATTTAAAACTAAAAAAAGATGTTTCATCATGGTACGACCAAAAAAAGTAATATCGGGCGAGATTTTTACAGAGCCGCTCCTAGACGTTTTCTTAACCGATTTGGAACAAATTTCTTTTTCTTTATTTAGCGCAAACCGATCGTCTATTACAAAAGGGTTACGAGAGCATGAACACTCAGATTCAACAGAGTCTGAGTGCTCAGCTAAGTGGGAGGGAATATCACGAAGCAAGCGATCAGACTTTGTTAGCTCTAAAGAAAAGCAATCCGTACACTTACCCTCTGACGTTTACAAGCGGACGATCGGTAAGATCCTCTGTAGATACGGCCAAACGTCGTTCGGTGGGACCGCAGCTCGGCTTGCGTGCAAACCGAAGGTTTGCAAGCGAAGCTGTGCAGCCGCGCGTTGCTCAGCCTACGGCTGAGCATAGGCCGACGGAGCAAGGGCTAGAAAACTAGTCAGATTACTTTGAACGTTAAGATTGGAGATTACGTTCACTGTGGGGACAAAATAGGGGAAACTTTTTGGAAAGGCCTCTAGGCTTAACAAAAGCTCCGCTTTTGTTCAGGCTCGGCGAAGCTGAGCAAAGGGGGGTACCGTTTGAAGAGTTACAGCCGACAGCGTTGGCGGCCAACCCCGTTCCGGTGATTATCGGACATTCCGGCAAAGTAATTACTCTCACAAAAACTCAATTGACACTTCAAAAAACACAACCTGTCCTCTTTTACTCGGAAGCGACGAGCCATGTTCGAGAGAATGAATGGGTTAAAAGAGGTAGTCCTATTTTAACGTTAACACATCAAACCTTAGTGACTGGTGATATTGTTCAAGGTATCCCTCGAATTGAGCAACTTTTTGAAGCAGTAACCTCTTCTTCGTGAGCATTACCAGATGACGAGCCGTTATACGAAACTTTACATTCACAAGCACGTGAAATTTTTAGAAAAAATTGGAGTCTAGTACCTTTGCCAACTGCAGTCAGACAAGCTCTAGAAGAGATTCAACAGATTATCGTAGAAAGTATTCAAAAAGTTTACCTTTCACAGGGGGTTCTTATTGCTGATAAACATATCGAAATTATTGTTAAACAAATGACTTCAAAAGGTCAAATTATTGATAATGGAAATACAGGTTTTATCCTCAAACGAGGTTCTACCTTTGCAAAAAATTGAAACGCGAACTTGACCACTTCCGGGAAAAAAGGCAGTTTATGCCCCAGCTGTTGTTGGTTTAACACGTGCAGCTTTGAAACTCTGATAGTTTTGTTTCGGCCGCTAGCTTTCAAGAGACAACTCGCGTTTTAACTCGTGATGCAGTGGCCGGTAAAAGTGATTTTTTACGTGGATTAAAAGAAAAAGTGGTTATTGGTGATTTAATATCAGCAGGAACTGGTCTAGATCTTTTTTTTCTTTATACCCTATTAGCAGAAAATATTTTTGATCCAACCTGTGAAAAGATGAGTGGACTAAAAAAAACCTCCCCTTAATAAAAATGATTCAAGTATTCAAAGACTCTAGTACTAGATTGTTGTATTTAGGCCTTACAAACCTTCGGGTTGCATACAAAACCGTAGGTTTTGCTTGCACAGCTACGCTTGCAAATTTTCGAAATTGCAGCGCGCCGTCTAAAGAAAAGCGAATCCGAGAGGACAAAACTAGGCACCTGTTCTTGTTGCTCGTTACCCAAGCTGAGCAAGAGCTCACCGAGAACAAACCTGCCTATGCACCGCAAGGCGTATGACTTGCTGTGCAAGGCAGGGCTCCGGTTTGTTAAGGCTGGCTTTCGCGCGTCAACGGTTTTTTCAAAGTCGACAAGGTTTTATTAAGACAGAGCTGCCAGTGATATTTCGTCAATTGCTTTCTGAAGAACACGTAGGTCGGCCTACGGTGGGTGTGACCGTATGGCCCAAAAAACAAAGCCGGAACATAGTCGGCCTATGCTCAGCCTACGGCTTACCGAACTACGTTCGGCTTGCAAATCGAAGATTTTGCAGCAAAAGCTTTGCTTTTGTAAGCAAGACGCTGTCCTTCGCCAAGGAGACCCTTGCTTACAAAAAGCGTAGCTTTTGTACACAAACCAAAAGTTTGCGTACAAAAGCTACGCTTTTGTAAGCGAAGCTGTGCATGCGTCGACCGACTGCCTGCACAGCTTCGCCAAGGTTGCTTGGAAACCCAACCAAGTCAAGAATTTGTGCACAAGCGCTTACAAATCGAAGAGTGGCAGTCGCTTGTGAGGCCCTTACGGGGCCTACAAGCGGCTACCAGTCGCTTAAAGAAAAAGAGCTCAACCTCGATTGTTTCTAAAACTAAAGGTTCAAGGTATTGCAAAGCAACATCTTTTGGTTTGTTCTGCAAAGAAGAGGGATTCCGCAAGTGCTGACTCGATTGTAAGTCGAAGATTGGCTGCCAATCTTCGGTTTATTGCCGCAAGTAAGCGCTCAACAACATCTTTGGTTTGCTCTACAAATTTGGTTTGCTCTACAAAGAAGAGGTGTTACTGTCGGCCGAGCGAAGCCGGCCTAAACAAACCAGAGTACGCTAAAGACCGAGAGGAGAACAAATCGATCTCTACACAGCAAGCCGTACGGCTTGCTCAGAAAGGCTCGGCTCCGGTTGGTTTAGGCCGGTTTAGCTCGGCCGAGGGTTTATTTAAAGCAAAGCCCATACTTTGGCTTTGCCTTTTACGAGCATCTAGGTATTCCAATCGTGTAGGTTTTAGAATTATTTTAGTAAATACTGGGGTAAAATGGGATCACGGGGTTTATAGCCCTTTTGGGCCAGTGCTCTGCCCTAGGGCTAACCGCCCTGAACAAAACCGGAGCCGAGCCTAGGCTCAGACGTATGCGGAGCCTAGGCTCGGCTCCGGTTTGTTCAGGCGGCGCCACTTGGGCGTAGTAAATCCATTGATCACTTTTTGGGCCTTGAACTCTCACTCGACAGCGACTTGCTCTTATCCGTCCGCCAGCTCGGGCCGTAACAGCTCTACAAAGCGGAGCAAGAGCAGCAAATAAGGCAAAATATAAGACAATTCGTCCTTTACTTAATTTATCAAGAGGAAAATCTGACAACTATTTGTAAAGACCTTCGACTACCTGTATATCCTGATAAAAGTAATAAAGCTGTTCAATACTCAAGAAATCGACTTAGAGAAACAGATTCTTCCAGCTGTTAAACTGTTTATCAATCCCAAAAATAGAAGACGCCTTATTTAAATTAGCAGAACTTCTTACGCAAGATTTCGCGGTGGTTTCTAAGCTAGCAAAACAACGCCCGCCATCTTAAGCTTTAGTTGGTTTTTTTTGTAGCGCTTGACAATAGAGAGCTTATCCAACACCGACGATGGTTTACTATTGGGTTGTGTGGCAACAGCTTAGCTGAGCAAGCGTCACCTCATCGTCTTCTCACCCAAACTAAATGGCGCTTACAGCCCAAACTATCTCACTTGGTCCAGTAGGCAGCTCCGGCTTAACAAAAACAGTGGCCTATGCTCCGTCGTAAGCGCTGCGTAAACTCGCCACTGCTCCGCGAAAACAAAAGCGCTAGCGCTTTTGTTCAGGGTAACACTAACTTCGCTTTGCTGGGTAAGCGATTTGACGGAGCAAGCTAGACGGTCATGGCGACGTTGCGTGTATCCCCTGCAAGTTAGACAGAGCCGCTTACGCGCGCCTTTGGTAAGTTAGCGCAGCGTCGTCCCGGCCCATTGCAAAGAAAAGCTCGGTAACGCTGAGCAGAGGTTTTATAAGGCTTTTATAAGGCATAGAGTTGCAAGATCCAGGTCTAAAACCTACAGTCTTGCGCAGCTAAGCTGCGCGCACAAGCGTTAAAACGCTTTTGTACTGTCTAAAGGAGGGCAGCTTTTGCTTAGTGTCCATAGATCCTGTTGCAAAACAAACCCTTGCTTACAAAACTGTCACGTTGGTTGCACAGCGCTTACACAGCTTCGCTGTGTAAGGGGTTTTGTAAGCCGAACGTAGCCTCAACAAAAAACGCTTGCGCTTATATCTATTAAGCCTAACAAAATCGCAGGTTTTGTTAGGCCCTTTGCGCAAGCTATGCTGTGCTCAGGTAAAAGGGACTAGATTTGAATAGCTACACGAGTAACAAACCCGAAGAGTCTAGTTAGTACGAGGGTCGTCGCGACAGAGTCGCATAGCACTTGCTAGCTCTTGCACAGCTTACAAAACCTCCGGTTTGATACGCAACTCGAACCCTATGTTCAGCCGTACGCTGAGCAAGCAGTCGGTCGGTTGCGACGCAACCTCAGTTACAAGCGGAGCATGTGAAGGTGCGTTGGCGCCTTTGCATACCTTTGCTTGCAACTCTTCGATTTGCACGCGTACAAAACCGGAGGTTTTGTAAGAAAGAAACTAGGTTTTGCTCAACTACAAGGAATATTATTTTTTTTTTCATTTTTGTTTCTTATGATTTCTTCAATATTGCAAGGAGTATTAATGCCAGTCTCATTTGGTTCACTTTTATGTTTAATGCTTTTGTACTGGGGACAAGCCGCTCTTTTCTCTTATACAAAATATAGCAAACTCACTACTGTGCTTTTTTACTTTTCGTTTACTTCAATTACCACACTTCTCATTTTAAGGTGGATAGATTCCGGTCACTTCCCTTTAAGTAATTTGTACGAATCGTTGCTGTTTTTGGCCTGGAGCTTTTTAGGCATTCAATTAGCCGCACAATTAACGCTTATTAGCGCTGAGCTCCGAATCGGCATTATTCAGCGGCGCCGAGTCGAACTGCTCTCCAGTGCCTACGGCCTCGCGGAACCGACCACCCTTGCGGTCCGAGGCTACTATTCAATTTGCTAGCACAGCTTTGCTGTGCACGCCATCCGATGAGAAGGGTCTGGAGGACGAGCGCTTGCAAAACGAAGAGTTGCAGGCGCTCGTAAGCCCCACAAGTTTTTCTTTTTTTAAGTTTTTCGAAGAAAAATCAGAGTTCGGTTCACGTGAAATTTCACAGCGACAATTGCTCCATCTTTTAGGGGTTATTACCTCACCGATGGCGTTACTTACATATGGATTTGCCTTTTTAAATCTTCCTCGAGAGATGCAAAAAGCTACAGCTCTTGTTCCCGCCTTACAATCAAATTGGTTAATGATGCATGTGACTATAATGATATTGAGTTACGCCGCTCTTCTTTGTGGATCCATATTCTCTATGGTGTTTTTGCTTTTAACTAGTTTAAATACATTTTCACCACGCTTACAAACTGCTTCTAAACCAGATGAGTGCTCCTTACTGCTAAGCGAAGCGGAGTCTTCGAGAGCTGAGTTTGGCTACCAATTAGAACCTTCAGGGCTACCGACCGCGTCAGCTTTCGATTGGTACGCGGCAGCTGCACAGCGAATCGGCGCAAGGCGTGCACAGCGAAGCTGTGCAAGCAAATCGAAGATTTGCAGTTGCCGAGCACGGTGACGAAGCACCTAGGGCTACTACCCCATATTTATCTTTAGCTGAAAGACTCGACAATTACAGTTATCGAGTCTTAGCTTTGGGTTTTCCATTACTAACTGTTGGAATTCTATCTGGTGCTGTTTGGGCTAACGAGGCGTGGGGATCATATTGGAGTTGGGATCCAAAAGAAACTTGGGCTTTAATTACTTGGTTAGTTTTTGCTATTTATTTACATGCTCGAATACTAAAAGGGTGGACGGGCCGAAAGCCAGCTATTATAGCTACATTTGGTTTTTTTGTTGTATGGTTTTGTTATTTAGGTGTTAATTTATTAGGTACCGGTTTACATAGTTACGGATGGTTTTCGAAGTAATTTTACTTCACGTAGACGTAGCGAAGATAAGCGTACCTTGTTACCTTTTGACTTGGTTTTGTCACGTGTTTTCAGCCTTGCACAGCAAACCTGTGCAAGGCTGAGCTCGGCAGGGTAGCCGAAGGCCGCCCAACGAAGTACGGACTTGTTCACAAATGCCGAGAACAATAGAGCTTGCGCTTCGCTTACTCCACTTGAGAAGTTGAAGCCTAACTCTTGCCAATCTTCGAATTGCAAGTGCTCTTGCTCTTTGTTTGGCTTACAAAGCCCACCTTATGCTCAGCCTTCGGCTAAGTAAGCAGTCGGTAGACGTGCACGGCGTAGTTTTGCCTTGCTTGCCGAGCGTAGCTCGGTTACCCCTGCAGGGTTCAAAACCTTCGGGTCCTTGCTCGCCTGGGCCTAGCCTTGGGTTTGCTAAGCAAACCCAAGCAGCTGCATAGGTTTTGTAAGCAAGCGGCTGCACAGCCGTAGGCTTTGCTGAGCGTAGCTCAGTTACCCCCTGCGTGCAAACCTCGCCTTGCACAGCTTCGCTTGCAAATCTTCGATTTGCGTACAAAAGCTTCGCTTTTGTAACGCAAAACCGTAGGTTTTGCAAGGGTTTGCAAGCGAAGCTGTGCAAGGGGCTGCACGGCTCACCGCTCCGCTTGCACGGTTCACGGCCGGCCGACGGATCAGTCCGCTTGGCTAACAAAATCTTCGAGTTTGTTCGCCAACCTTCGGTAGGCAAGCCAAGCGGTGCGTATAAACCCCCTGCACAGCCTAAACAAAAGCGTAAGCGCTTTTGTTTAGGCTGTGCAAGGCGTAGGGTTTGTAAGGCCCGTACGTACAAACCCTACGGTTTTGTAAGAGCTGTGCAACCAAAGCCTGAACAAAGCACAAGAGCTTTGTTCAGGCTTACAAAACCTTCGGTTTTTGTTCAAGGGGGGTTGGTTGCACAACTTCGCTGTGTAGCCCCGACCAGATAGAACGAGGGCTTACAAAACCGTCGGTTTTGTCAGCCCTCGTTCGGACCCCATAGGGGTTACAAGAAGGGTATAATTCACAATAGTTCGCTCTTCGTCTGGGGTAAGTAACCGTAACTCCATTCCGACAGACTTCACTATGACTTACGAGCGCATGCTCAACCAGGCAAAGCATGCGCTTAAACTTTGCATTGAAACTTTTCATCTTTTCTGGTACCATATGTTAATAATAAGTATTTCGTTGCAATCGTATCTAATAATATTTCATGAGGTTCTCGACATGAGAGGAGCGCGAGAACAGCTTTGCTGTTCTCGCGCTCCTGACAAAGCAATTCTTTTCTTTAGTTGAACATTTACTCCTGTTCAGTAAAGCTGAGTCGTCAGTAGTCAGTGGCCAGTTCGATGAGCAAGGGGCGTTAACTCGGAGGTGAGCGCGCTTGCAAATCTTTGATTTGAGTACAAACCCCTTGCGCACAAAAGCTTCGCTTTTGTGAGGCTTCGCTTACAAAATCGTAGCTTTTTGTACGCACAGCTTCGCTTGCAAATCGTAGATTTGCAGCAAAAGCTTTGCTAAAGTTCGCAAGCAAATCGAAGATTTGTGTACAAACCCGTAGCCGCTACGCTTGCTTACAAACCACGCCCCTACGGGTTTGTACGCAAACCGAAGGTTTGCAAGCGAAGCTGTGCAGGTGGTTTGTAAGCACTCGGTTCTTTGTTTTTGTCTAGGATCTACGGTAACATGCTATTTCATTAAAACTTAGGAAGGGTGGCAGAGCGGTTCAATGCATCGGTTTTGAAAACCGCCGTAGTGTTACAACTACCGAGGGTTCGAATCCCTCCTCTTCCGACTATAACTTTACTAAAATGGTCTAATTTGCAGAGACCAGTACAAGCCGGGAAGGCCGAGTTCAATATACGCTTTTAGAGTATTTTAAAAAGCCATACGGGGTAACCAGCGTAGCTCGGGAAAAGAATACTTTGTTATTGAGCTAGGAGGGAGTCGAACCCCCGACTCTGTGGTTCGTAGCCACATGCTCTAGTCCACTGAGCTACAAGCCCTTCAATTGGTTATATCTAAATTTTATTGAGTATGGTGTTAGTATACCAGTTTTGTTAAGTTGAGTACAAGGTGTTGCTTGCAAATTGAAGATTTGCAAGCAACAACACTTTGGTTTACTAAGCAAAACTAAGGTGTTGTCTAGACCCTACGGCCCACCCCCCCCCCCCGGTTCTTGCGCCGCGAATCCGAAACAAAAGCGCAAGCGCTTTTGTTTCCGGGAAGCAGTAGAGAGGAGTTAGCGCCCTTGCACAGCGAAGCTGTTGCCTTACAAAAGCGACGCCTTGCACAGCCTAAACAAAAGCGCAAGCGCTTTTGTTAAGCCGGCGCTTGCACAGCTTCGCTTGCAAACCTTCGGTTTGCACGCAGTCGCTGTGCAGGGGTTTTGTAAGGGTAGATTTGCAAGGGGGTGCAACAATACTTTGCTTTCTAAAGCAAAAAACTAGGAGTTGCGGAGTGTTAACCAGGTGCTACAAACCGACGGCGTACACAACTACTTTGCATCGCAAAGTAGTTGTGTACGCCGTCGGTTTGTAGCCTTGCAAATTAGACCAGAAGGGTCTAATTTGCAGGTCTCTCATTCGCTTGCACAACTCGTCCCCATAGTCCCGTAGGGACCCAACCACAGCCTACGGCTTGCAAAACCGGAGGTTTTGCGTACAAAAGCTTCGCTTTTGTAAGCAGGCGGCTGGCACAGCTTCGCTTACCGAACTACGTTCGGCTTGCGAAACTTTAGCAAAGCTAAAGTTAGCGAAGCTGTGCACACAAAAGCTTTGCTTTTGTAAGCAGGGCGTAGGTTTTGTAAGGGCATCAAAGTTGCCTAAAAAGACCTAAAGTTAAAGAGATATCAATTGGTAACGTAAGCACCAATACCAAGCCAAACTGCAGCAACCGTGCCAATTAAAAAGACAGCTGTTGCCACCGGACGTCTAAATGGATTTTGAAATATGTTAATATTCTCGATAAAAGGCACAGTTAATAAGCCAGCCGGTACAGCTGCCATAAGTAAAACACCTAAAAGTTTATTAGGAACGGTACGTAACAATTGAAAAACTGGATAGAAATTACCATTCTGGTAGAATTTCCAGAGGTGTGGCAAAGGGGTTAGCGGGTTCACCAATTGCTTTGCCGGGTCTAAAACAGCTAAACCAATAACACCAGCAAAAGTACCTAAAATAACTACAGGAAAGATATAAAGCAAATCATTAGGCCAGGCTGGTTCACCATAGTAATTATGGCCATTCCTTTTGCTAATTTTGCTCGTAAAATTGGATCTGAAAGATCAGGTTTTTTAGTAACTGCCATAATGTTGTATTTTTATATATTTTTTTGAGGGTTAGGAGCTAGCTTCGCGAAAGCTGGGCTAGCGGATCATAAGAGCCGACCAGAACCGTTAGTCGTCTTGCACAGCTCGCTTGCAAAACCTCCGGTTTTGCGTACAAAAGCGTAGCTTTTGTAAGCACAGCTTCGCTGGACAAGGCGTAGGTTTTGTAAAGGCTGCTCTATTTTGCCAAGCAGGCACAATTTATTAGCTTAACTTGCCTACGGCGGCGCGCTTACTCACCGTCGGCGCTCGTAAGCGCAGGAATTACGGGCCAAACAAAAACCGTAAAACTTGATGTTTTTATTAAGTGTAGCTAAGTTTTAAAGAGGGGCCCGAGATACCTTGTTTACGAATCATTAAGAAATGCATAAGCATAAATACTGCTGTTGCCAAAGGTAAAACAAACGTGTGTAAACTATAAAAACGAGTTAGAGTAGCTTGTCCTACACCTACACCTCCACGTAGAAGCTCAACAATTGTTGGTCCTACTACTGGAATAGCATCTGGAACTCCAGTAACAATCTTTACAGCCCAATAACCTATCTGGTCCCATGGCAACGAGTAGCCAGTAACACCGAAAGATACGGTACATACAGCCATAATTACACCGGTTACCCATGTCAGTTCTCTTGGTCTTTTAAAACCACCTGTTAGGTAAACTCTAAAAACATGTAAAATCATAACCAGTACCATCATACTAGCTGACCAACGGTGAATCGAGCGGATTAACCACCCAAAATTAACATCAGTCATAAGGTATTGTACAGAAGCAAAAGCCTCAGCAACAGTTGGTCTGTAATAAAATGTCATAGCAAAACCAGTTGCTACTTGTACAAGGAAGCAAGTAAAAGTTAACCACCTAAACAATAGAAAATATTTACGTGTGGTGGTACATACTTGCTGCTAATATCATCGGCGATGGATTGAATTTCTAAACGTTCTTCGAACCAGTCGTATACTTTACTCATAAAAATTATTTTTTAAAAGAAGAGCACAATTAATCTATGTAAATTTTATATTTTTATTTCTATTTAGAGTATTCAATACTCTTTTCTATTTCAACTCGGGAAGCTTCTATCGGGCCACTTTTTTTTGCTCATGCTTAGCTGTCGAGCTGCTTAAGCGAACACTCAACGTTTGTTTACTCGTCCTGACTGCGCGTTTACACTATTTGCTCAAAGCAAAGACTTACGTATAGTTTCGCGGTACTCAACAGAGCTTTGGCTTGTTACGCAAGCCCTGCGAAAGTTTTATGGCGGCCGTTTGGTTCACCCTTATTGGACGCTTTTTGTTAAAAGCAAATTAGACCCTCTTTACAAATCACAGCTTTGCAAATTATCGCCGATCCTTGCAAAGGGGGTCTAATTTGCATTACACAGGTTTTGTACGCACAGCAACTGTAAATTAGACTAGCCTAGTTCCTTGCACAGCCCTTACAAACCCGTAGCCTTGCACAGCCATTACAAAACCTACGGTTTTGTACGCTTACAAAAGCTTCGCTTTTGTACGCAAGCCTCACAAAAGCTTCCGCTTTTGTGCGCAAGCGGCTGCTTACAAACCCGTTCGCCGCTACGCTAACTTTAGCTTTGCTAAAGTTAGCGAAGCTGTGCACACAAAAGCTTTGCTTTTGTAAGCAGGTGGTTTGTACGCAAATCGTATGATTTGCTTGCGAACTTTAGCTTTGCTAAAGTTAGCGAAGCTGTGCTTGCAAATCGAAGATTTGCAGCAAAAGCGTAGCCTAAAGTACGCAAAACCGGAGGTTTTGCAAGCCGAAGGCCTTATCAAAACCCGTCGCCGCATACGCCTTGCAAATTCTTCGATTTGCAAGCACAGCTTCGCTTACCGAACTACGTTCGGCTTGCGAACTTTAGACAAAGCTAAAGTTAGCGAAGCTGTGCACACAAAAAGCTATTTGCTTTTGTAGAAGCAGGTGGTTTGTAAAGCAATGGGCGATCTGTGCAGGGGGCTAGGCTAGTCCTAATTTGCAAACAGAAAAAAACCTTTTTGATTGCCCTCTTAAAAGTTGGAATCATTAGGGTTTCTAGCTGGATCATTTGATAAGAACCCAAAAACGAATTAAAGAAACAAAGAAAGTCACTGTTAGTGTATACTAAAATTTTTGTAAAACTTAACATATTTGAAAGACAAATCTCTTAATAGGCTACTAATAAGCCTTGCCTAGCCCCTTTGGGGCTACCTGTGCGTGCAAATCTACGATTTGCAAAGCTACGCTTGCAAATTTTCCCGATATTGCGTACAAAACCACAGGTTTTGGGAAGCAAAGTGTTTATCCTAAACTCGCAAGGTTTTGGAAGGCTATAACAAAAGCGCTGTGCGCTTTTGTTCAGGCAACGTTCGGCGTCATACAAAACCCCGCTGTTGCTTGCACAGATTTTACAAACCCCTTGCTTGCACAAACCCCTGCTTACAAAAGCTACGCTTTTGTAAGCAAAGGCTGACGGTTTCCAAGGTCTGCCGGCCACCGGCGCGTAGGATTTGTTAAATGGTGTTATAGGCGCTACGTCGGTACCGGTATATAGGTCGCTTCACATGGCTTTTGGGGTTAAAACACTTCTAACCTTATCGGCGCTTAGAAGCCAAACAGTATGGATTAGAAGACGTGAAAATGGAAGACTCAAACTACTGAAAGTATAACTTTGGTATACGGTCGCCACACCAAATACTATGCAACAGGTATCTCGAACCTGTGACGTTCTTACGAAAACAGATTATGAGTCCTGGTCGCTTTTCGACCGCTCAGCCATACATGCATTTATTTCTTTGTTTGGCCAAGCTCAAGAGAAGCTCAAGCAAAAACGAGCTGGGGCCCCCTCTTATCTGGCAGTTTCGCTTCAGCAAAGTAGGCCAACTCGGGTAGTACGGGCCCCTAAACTTCGGAAGTGTCAGCATAGCTAGAGTCAATGTAAAAGCGCTTACAATTCGTCAATTTGTAGGAGCTAATACCCAAGGCTGTGCAAATTTACGAATACAAGCACCTGTTCCTCGGCGCGCTTACTTTTGCTCTGTCTTCTTGCTCCGCAAGGCAGAGCAAGAAGCAGAGCAAGAAGCGGCTACTAATTGCACGAAGGATCTAAATTGCAACACGAGCAAGGAGCAAAAGGTAGCACCATAAAAAGGTTGGCGAAGCTGAAGGATCGCACCTCAGCAACCGATAGTTTTAGCGCCCTACTTATATGATGTACGAATGGAAGCCTTGACCCAAAAGGGCTTAGAACAGTTTATAGTACGCTAAGCCCATACTGCGTGTTGTCTCTGAGCCTAAATATAACACTCTCACACTTAAAAAGTCAGTTTGGGACACGCGGTATTCAACATCTTTTACAACCTACGCAATCTTCGGTACGTGTGAGCCGAAGCTATTTGGGCTGCTTTGCATCCGTCCCACGGTACCATTTCTAGAACATCAGTTTGGGCAAGACACGTAACGCATTGAGTACAACCAATACAAGTATCATAAATTTTAACAGAATGTGACCATTATTTTTTATTAAATTGTAATTTTTAAGATTGATGGAATTTACTTATTATATAAATTTATCAAGTATAAAATCAATAAAGTTATCTTGCTGCTATTGCTCCGCTTTCCGAAGGCAGCAAGTCGAACACGCTAAGCCCCCCTCTTGTGTTTTCGGGTTGTTCATGCTACTCACTGAACCGTAGGCCCTATTTGCTTGCACAGCCTAAACAAAAGCTAAACGCTTTTGTTAAGCTCTCTGCTCACCCTTCGTTTACAAAAACCGTTCTCGTTTTAAACGAGCCCCCCTGCGTGCAAACCTCAGCCTTGCACAGCTTCGCTTGCAAATCGAAGATTTGCAAGCGAAGCAGAGCAAGCAAGCGAAGCTGTGCAAAGGGGCTACCTCTGCACAGCTCTCCGTTGCTTACAAAACACCCGCTTACAAAAGCTTTGCCCTTGTGTTGCTTACAAAACCGGAGGTTTTGTGTTGCACAGCTTCGCTAACTTTAGCAAAGCTAAAGTTCGCAAGCCGAACGTAGTTCGGTAAGCGAAGCTGTGGCTTACAAAAGCTTCGCTTTTGTACGCAAAAGCTACGCTTTTGCAAGACCCTGCGGTGTTGCGTAGCAACACCAAGAGTTCACTACTGTGAAAACCAAAGACGTGCAAATCGAAGGGTTTGCAAATCTACGATTTGGCAGCTGCCGAGGTTTGCTTACAAAAGCTACGCTTTTGTAAGCCAAGGTCACTACGTGACCCAAAAACGAGACCCTTGGTTTGCGAAGCAACCTGCGGTGTTGCTACGCAACACCGCAATTTGCAAGCGAAGCTGAGCAAGACGTCGGTTTTGCAAGCGAAGCTGTGCAAGACCGTCGGTTTTGTAAGCGGAGCTGTGCAAGACGTCGGTTTTTGTAAGCGGAGCTGTGCAAGGCGTTAGGTTTTGTAAGCGGAGCTGTGCAAGGCGTAGGTTTATGTAAGCGGAGCATCGACGCTGTTTTTAGTCAGGGCTTGTTTTGGCTGAAATTTACATAGGGGTTCCCCGCATATACCTTTAAAAATTACGGGGGCGAGCTCCGCCTAAAAGGAGCTAGTGCTATGCAAGAGCTTTAAGATTGGTAATAGCACCCCATTGATTTTTTTTTTCTTTTTGGTTAAACTGATACTATATCTAAAAAACATAAATTAAATAAAAACAGTTCAAATTGTGAACCCCTACGAGATAGCGGAGCTTCGCTTTCAAAACCTTTGTGTTGGCGCCCGGCCCCCTGCGTGCAAACCGAAGGTTTGCGTACAAAAGCTTTGCTTTTGTAAGCAGGTGGTTTTGCAAGCAAAGAGGTATTTGTAAGAGGCTGTGCAAGCAACAGCTGGGGTTTTGTAAGGGCTCGTACGAGCTATGATCAGCAAAGCGAACTGCCCCGGCTTACCAAAAGCGCAAGCGCTTTTGTTTATGCTGGTGCACGCTTCACAAAAGCTATTGCTAAAATTTCAGGCGCATGTTTTGTCCGCAACTCTACGAGTTGCAAGGGTGCTATCTGCAAGGACGGAATGAGCATCTTTGACTTGACTATTTTTTTTATTCCCTACCTAAAAACCGAGTAGATTGTATGATTTTATGTATATTTTAACTGAATTGTGACTTATGGCTCCACAAGAACAGAAACTAAAACTGGTGCTGGCTTTAAAGCTGGTGTTAAAGATTATAGACTAACTTATTTCACTCCAGATTACCAAGTAAAAGAGACAGATATCTTAGCAGCGTTCCGTATGACTCCACAGGATGGTGTACCTCCTGAGGAAGCTGGTGCAGCCGTTGCCGCAGAATCATCGACAGGAACTTGGACAACAGTATGGACAGATGGTTTAACAAAGTCTTGATAGATACAAAGGTCGTTGCTATGATCTTGAGCCTGTTCCAGGTGAAGATGGGAAACAATTTATTGCGTATGTAGCGTACCCTCTGGATCTATTTGAAGAAGGTTCAGTAACTAACCTATTTACTTCAATTGTAGGTAACGTTTTTGGATTTAAAGCTCTTCGTGCTTTAAGATTAGAAGATCTTCGTATCCCACCAGCATATGTGAAAAACATTCCAAGGTCCTCCCCACGGTATCCAAGTAGAACGTGATAAACTAAACAAATATGGTCGTGGTTTCCTAGGTTGTACAATCAAGCCTAAACTAGGATTGTCTGCTAAAAACTATGGTCGTGCTGTATATGAGTGTTTGCGTGGTGGTCTAGACTTTACGAAGGATGATGAGAACGTAAATTCACAACCATTTATGCCGTTGGAGAGACCGTTTCCTTTTTGTAGCTGAAGCTATTTACAAATCTCAATCTGAAACTGGTGAAGGTAAAAAGGCCATTACCTGAATGCTACCGCTTGGTACTTGTGAAGAGATGATGAAACGTGCGGCTGTAGCAAAAGATCTTGGTGTACCGATCATTATGCACGATTACCTAACAGGTGTGTTTCACTGCAAAACCACATCATTATCAAATTACTGTCGTGATGAAGGACTACTTTTACATATTCACCGTGCCATGCCATGCGGTTATTGACCGTCAAAGAAACCACGGTATTCACTTCCGTGTATTAGCAAAAGCATTACGTTTATCAGGTGGTGACCATCTACACTCAGGTACTGTTGTAGGTAAACTAGAAGGTGAGCGTGAAGTTACTTTAGGGTTTGTTGATCTAATGCGTGACGATTATATTGAAAAAGATAGAAGTCGTGGTGTTTATTTCACACAAGACTGGGTTTCTTTACCAGGGGTAATGCCAGTAGCAAGTGGTGGTATTCATGTATGGCATATGCCAGCTCTTGTAGAAATTTTTGGTGATGATGCTTGTTTACAGTTTGGTGGTGGTACTCTTGGACACCCTTGGGGTAATGCACCAGGTGCAACTGCTAACCGTGTAGCTTTAGAAGCTTGTATCCAAGCTCGTAAATGAAGGTGCGTGATCTTGCACGTTGAGGGTGGAGATGTTATTCGTGCAGCTTGCAAATGGAGTCCTGAATTAGCAGCTGCTTGTGAAGTATGGAAAGAAATCAAATTTGAATTTGATACTATTGATAAGCTTTAAATTCTTTCTTGAGTTTTGTCTTCCGTCGTTGATAGACCAAGCAACACAAATGGTTCTCTGCGCATGCTCTGCAAAAACGGCGCACGCACACCCGCCCCCGTGCCAAGCATCGCTTGGCACGGGGGGCGGGTGTGCGTGCGCCGTTTCAGAACGAAAAACGTAGCTAGAGTTAAAGCACTAACAAACCGCCTGTGTGCTCCGCTTGGCAGGAGCACACAGGCGGTTTGTTATATTTATTTAAAGGGGCCTGGTTTCTTCAGGCTGATGCCTTAGCAAAGTGGCTGTAAATCGTATGTCTATAACACCTACAAGACGGTTTGACGGGCGAAGACAGTTCTCCAAATCTTACTGACCATATTGGCAGATCGAGAGCAAAGCCCTAGCACAGCCTGTGCACAGCTACGCTTACCGAAACTACGTTCGGCTTGCTTACAAAAGCAAAGCTAAAGTTAGCGAAGCTGTGCACACTTTAGCTTGCTTTTGTAAGCAAGGCTGTGCAAGAGCAATTTTAGGCTTGTGCACAGCCGTTACAAAAGCTACGGTTTTGCAAGCCTTGTACAGCGTAGCTGTGCACAGGCAGTGCTTGGGTCCCTACGGGACCATTGACGAACTGTTGCAACCAAGGCGAGCTGTTGCCCATGGTGTCGAGGTCGATGCTAGGCTAGTCTAAGTTGCCTCGGTACACTCGATACGCTCAAAAAGCCTAGCTTTGTATAGATCATCCAGTTAGTCCCACCTTGCAAAAATTATAATTTGATTTCGGTAAAACAATTCTTAACCTGAAACTATAGAAATAAAAACCTAAAATAGTGCTGCTGTTCTTGGCTGGTACGAAAGCTCTACAAATTAGAGTAGCCTAGCCCCTCCAACGGGTTCAACAGTGCGTGCAAATCTACGATTTGCAAAGCTTACGCCTTGCAAACCGGGGTTTGTAACAAAAGCTCGGCCTTGAAACCGAGCCCCAAAGGGGCTACCTGTGCACAGCTAGCTTACAAAAGCGTAGCTTTTGTAAGGGGGTTTTGTATGCTCGGCTTCGCTTGCCTTACAAAAGCGAAGCTTTTGTACGCAAAATCTACGGTATTGCAAGCGAAAGCTGTGCGTACAAACCCGTAGCCGCTACGCGGCGTGGTTGTAAGCAAGCAAATAGAAGATTATGCGTACAAACCACCTGCTTACAAAAAGCTACGCTTTTGTACGCAAACCGAAGGTTTGCAAGCGAAGCTGTTGCGACACTTTAGCTTTGCTAAAGTTAGCGTAGCGGCTACGGGTTTGTAAGGGCTGTGCAAGGCGTTAGGTTTTGTAAGCAAACTTTCGGCTGCTCAGCGAAGGCTGAGCAAGCAAGGGTCGAATTTGCAAAGGCTGCCTGTGCAAGGTGCGGTAGTGCTTTTTTGCAAGCATATCTACGCAAGAAGCAAGGTTGGTTACCGTGAAGGGGCTTAGTAAGTGCCGCCGCAAACAAGAACTACGGTAGACCCGTCCCGGGTTCACTTCGCGATAGCGGAGAACCCCATTCAGTTTTAGACAAGCGTTTCGGCACGCCGAACCACTAAAGTAACTCTATTTCCGAACTATTCTGTGAAATAGTAATATCAGAAACTTAAACAGTTACTTGCTATTACGGCTCCTTTCGGCCTTACGAGCGCTTGAAAATAGGGGTTAAGACTTCTTCATTTGCGCTATGCATAGCTACTTTGCTTCTCAAAGGCAGAGGTGGCCATTTCATCTTTAAAATATTTGCAAGGCCGGGTTTGTACAGGCTTGGCTACACTTTGGACATTCGACCTTAATTGCACGCAGTCGGTTTTGTATCGGTGGGGCCCTTGGACAGCTTCGCTGCGCATACTCTTAACAAAAGCGCTTAGCTTTTGTTAAGACTACGGTTGGCGTACATAACCCCAGCTGTTGCTTGCTCAGCCCTTACAAACCCCTTGCTTGCAAAAGCGTAGATTTTGCGTACAAAAAGCGTAGCTTTTGTAAGCACAGCGGGCCTTGCACAGCCTGTGCATAGGCTTAACAAAAGCTACTCTTTTGGTCAGTGTTTCGCTGTGCTTACAAAAGCTACGCTTTTGTACGCAAAACCTCCGGGTTTTGACCGCAGGCGGCTGCGTACAAACCACCTGCTTACAAAAGCTTTGCTAAAGTCCGCCGAACGTAGTTCGGTAAAGCGAAGCTGTGCTTGCAAATCGAAGATTTGCAGCAAAAGCTACGCTAAAGTTAGCGTAGCGGCTACGGGTTTGTAAGGCCGTAGGATGTGCAATGGCGAACTGTGCAAGGCGTAGGGTTGGTAAGCACGGTGGTGCTGTACAGCCGTAGGCTGTGCTTACAAAAAGCTCCCGCCTTTTGTAAGGTTTTTGTACGCAAATTGCAGCCTATGCTCAGCCTGTGCACAGCTACGCTGTGCAAGGCTGAGCAATAAGTCGGTAGACCCGAACGCCAAACGTAGCCTAAACAAAAGCTCCGCTTTTGTTAAGCTGCGGCGGCTGCGTACAAACCTGTACCCGCTACGCTAACTTTAGCTTTGCTTTTGTAAGCAGGTGGTTTGTAAGCAATGGCTCCGCCTGACAAAAAGCGGAGCTTTTGTAAGGGTTTTGTTCAGGCCCGGTTTGCAAGCGTAGCTTTGCAAATCGTAGATTTGCACGCACAGGTTGCCCCGTAGAGGCTAGGCTCCCTCTAATCTGCTTTGCAAATCTGTGCAGGGCGCGGTTAGTGCACCAAGGCGGGGCAGTAGAGTTTTGCGCGCGGGGCCGTCACTTGGTTTTCTTGTTTAGTTTACCAACTAGATTTCGTTACCCCGGGAAGTACGCATTGATGAGCTAATTCTCGGACCATATGTCGAGAAAGGCCAAAATCTCTATAATATCCTTTTGGACGGCCGGTTATAAGACACCTATTATGTAATCTTACTGGGGCAGAGTTACGAGGTAATTGCTGTAGTTTTCTATGTAAAGCTAGTCGTTCCTCAAGAGAAGAAGCTACTTTCATCTGTTCTTTTAAACTTGCACGTTTGTGTGCATATTTATTGACTAAACGTTGACGTTTTAGTTCACGTTCAACCATACTTTTCTTTGCCATAAAAATTATTTTATTTTATTAAATTGTTAAGCGTACTTGTTATGCCCCTTGCAAATTAGACCCTTGGGTTCTAATTTGCAGAAGGCATAAAACCCGAGTTATCACTAGCACATTTGTACTCACGGATGAAGTACTCGCTTACGAGCTCTGAATCGCTGTAGGCGCACGTAAGCGGTCAGCAGAGCAATACCGTCTTGCACAGCAAAGCTGTACACCATCCTTGCTCTGCTTTGCCGAGTATAGGCTTTGTAAGGCGTAGATAGGCAAGGCTTTGCCACTTTTGTGAAGTCGACAGCTTTATCGGAATTATCCGAACGACCTGGTCAGCTTGCTCAGCTTTGCTTTGCAAATCGTCGATTTGCGGTACAAAACTTCTTACAAAACCTACGCTGTGCAAGGCAAAGCTGTGCAGCCTGCCTGCGCAACAAAAGCTTCGCTTTTGTGAGGCTTCGCCTTGCTTTACAAAAGCGTAGCTTTTGTACGCAAAAGCGTAGCTTTTGCTAGCGAAGCTGTGCGTACAAAAGCTACGCTTTTGTAACCAAAGGTTTTGTAAGGGATTTTGTAAGCAGCCGAGCAAACTGGGTAAACAATTAAGCCCAAGAAATCTTTTAAAATAGGCCGTATTTTATTAATAAAAGGTAAGAAAGCCAAGAATACGCCGCGCTTTTTATTGCTTTAGAAGTATAACGTTGTTGCTTAGCTGTTAATTTGTTAATCCGACGAGGTAGAATTTTCCCTTCAGCTGTGATTAATTTTCTCAGTAAAATAACATTTTTGTAATCAATTATTGCACGTGATTTTTTGACGTCTTTTCCAGATCTTACTACAGGCGTAAGTGCGCCGCGCTCGTTTTTATTCTTCTTATCGAAAGAAGCAAAAAACGATTCGGCAGGTAGATAATTTGGTTTAACTTTTTTCGGAATAATGGCGATTAGGGGGAACGAGGTTTTTCGCTTAGAACGTCGTCTTGAAAAGCGCTTCTGTTTTATTGATGCTCTCATATTTTTTTATCATTTATATAGTTAGTATGACTGCCCTAACTAAAGTTAGAGAAAACTTATTCAAAAGTGACAATGTTTTTTTAAGCGGTTTCTTTCGTTCTAGGTGTCATAAAATACACGTTTGGTAAACGCGAACCAGAGTTAGCTCCCCTATTAACGTGGCGTTAGGTTCAGAGCACGGAGCTTGCTTGGCACAGCCGAGCTACCGCTTTACTCGTTGATCAAGACCAGTGTCACTTCAGGGACTAAAGCTTTGGCCACACCTTTGCTTAGAGAACTATAGGGCTAACGAGCGATACTGTCTTCACGCGTCAGAAAGGCTCTATCGCTACCTCCTCGTAAGCAAGTTAGCACATATATCAGTACTCCGTTTCGCCGAACAGACTCGCCAGTTGCCTTTCAAATCACGGGGTCACTTTGTGACCTCGCAGCTGCAAATCGTAGATTTGCGCACAAAAGCGAAGCTTTTGTGAAGCTACGCTTACAAAAGCTTCGCTTTTGTATCCCCAAGATGTCACTTTTTGGGTCACGTAGTGACCTTGCGTGCTTACAAACCCCCTGCTTACAAAAGCTACGCTTTTGTACGCAAACCGAAGGTTTGCAAGCGAACCGCGCCTATGCACAGCCTACGGCTGTGCTTGCTTGCTCTGCTTCGCTTGCAAATCTTCGATTTGCGTACAAACCACCTGCTTACAAAAGCTACGCTTTTGTACGCAAACCGAAGGTTTGCAAGCGAAGCTGTGCGAACTTTAGCCAAAGCTAAAGTTAGCGTAGCGGCTACGGGTTTGTAAGCAGCCCCTTACAAAACCTACGGTTTTGTACGCACAGCTTCGCAAAACAAAAGCTTTGCTTTTGTAAGCAAGGCGTAGGGTTTGTAAGCAAGGCCAAAACAAAAGCGCAAGCGCTTTTGTTTTGGCTGAGCAAGCAAGTAGGGCCTCGATCTTCTTTGTAGCGGAGTCGATACACAGCTTCGCTTTGGCTCACGACGTGAGCTCTAGCAAGCGGAGCAGGAAAGGTCGTATGTCCCTTAAACATCTTGAACCCAAAGCCGGCGCATAAATTTTAGTTTTGCATTACAAAACTAAGGTTTTAGTGGACTATTGTGTGCTCCGGAACAGCCCACCGATTATTATAATTCCGTTAAGCGTTTCAACCAATTATTGAATAGAGAGTATTAATTGATGAAAAGCTTCTTTATCTAACACAGCAAGCTGTGATATAATTTTTCTATTTAAAAGGATTTTTGATTGTTTTGAAAGATGAATAAATTGGCTATAGCTTAAACCCTCTTCTTAGTGGCTGCGTTGATTCTAGTAATCCAAAGACCTCGAAAAGAACGTTTCCTTTGAATTCTATCTAGAGAGGAGTGCTTTAATGCCTTTAATACGTGTTGATTAGCTGCCCGAAAAAATGTTCCAGAGGAGCCTCTAAATCCAGAAGAAAGCTTTAACGTCTTATGACGTCTTTTTCGTGCAACATTTCCTCGTTTAACTCGAGTCATAAACTATTATATTATTCTATTAATTGAGCGATTGCTGTGCTTATACAAAACCTGCAGCTTTGTTAAGGGCGAGCATTAGAAAATGCCGCACTTTAACAAAAGTATGATACCGTGCACTGTACCCCTTGCAAATCCAAGATGTCACTTTTTGGGTCACGTAGTGACCTTGCGAGCTTACAAAACCGGAGGTTTTGTGTGCTTACAAAAGCAAAGCTTTTGTACGCAAATCGAAGATTTGTAAGCGATGCAACACCTCTGTGCTTACAAATCTTCGATTTGCGAACAAAAGCGAAGCTTTTGTTACCCTTCGATTTGCATACAAAACCTATGGTTTTGGGTACAACGTAAAATAAAAAATGTAATCCAATTTGACGAGCGTCGCTCGAGAATCGCAAAGCGCTTCTCGGCACTTAGGGTACTTTAAGTACGTTCTGTCAACACTCAAATTTAAAAATAAAGTAAAATATTTATTAGAATATAAGAGAAGATACAGAACCAAGTGAATTGAATTACAAATTTTTTGGCATTGGGATAATTAAGAAAAATACCTGTTGAATGGATTGTACGTAGAACGTAATCATAATACGTTATAGAGATTTGGGGGGTAATAAATGCAATAACAATGAGTGTCACAATCGCCCTAAAAATTGTTACAAACAGACCAATATTTATAATCATACCAAAGATTAAAAATTTTAAATGTTTTTGTCCGTTATTTTGCTGACCAAACCGTGCTGTACCCCCACCAAAAAAATCTTCTTGGTTTTTGGGTGACAAAACCTAAAGCAAACCTGAACAAAAGCGTTAACGCTTTTGTTCAGGTTTGCGGAACGCTAATCCGTCTACGGCGAGCTTGTGCTAGCGCCGAGCACAAAGAAACAAACCGAATGTTTGTTCACCTACTTTTGTCTACCTCTCCCTCCTGAATAAATCTTTGGTTTATTAACCCAGTACCCTGAGCAACAAGACCGTAGATCGTTGCGACATTTAGGGAACTAATGGTCTTCCCGATCTACGATCGATAAGCCGACGGTTTTGTGTTTGTTGATTTTTCTCTTACGCTAGCTCTTCAAATTGTCGCTGGCAAGCGACAATTTGAAGAGCTAGCGTAGCGTAGGAGAGTACTTAACAGATCATAGATCAATACGCCCTACGGGCTAACGTAGTTCTTGTTAAGCCCGCATGGCAAAGAAGACCCTTTGGGCGTACCGATCTTCTTGCGGTCGGTTACCCTGTCGTGGTTCCAAACCCCTTGCTTACAAAAGCTACGCTTTTGTAAGCAGGTGGTTTGTAAGCAGGCGGCTGCACAGCTTCGCTTGCAAAACCTCCGGGTTTGCAAGGCGTAGATCTTATAAGGGGTTTTATAAGCGTAGCTTTTGGCTGCAAATCACGGGGTCACTTTGTGACCTCGCAGGTTGCTACGCAACCCAAGGGTGTTGCGTAGCAACACCGCAGGTCTTGCAAATCGTAGATTTGCACGCACAGCTTCGCTTGCTTGCTCTGCTTCGCAGAGCAGCCGAAGGTTTGCGTACAAAAGCTTCGCTTTTGTAAGCAGTCGGTTACCGAACTATGTTCGGCTTACGAACTTTAGCAAAGCTAAAGTTAGCGAAGCTGTGCACACAAAAGCTTCGCTTTTGTAACCACCTACCGAACTACGTTCGGCTTGCACAGCTTCGCTGTGCACACAAAAGCTACGCTTTTGCTGCAAATCTTCGATTTGCAAGCGTAGCGGCTTCGATTTGCAAGCCAAGCAAACTTTCGCACCGGTTGGCTCAAAGGGGCTAAGCTAGCCTCTGCTAGTCAACGGTGTAACCTCGGTTGCCATTTCTAAGAGTAACCGCCCATAATCTTCAACAAAGCTTCGATTTACCGGCCCTTGCGTCTAAGATGGCTACTGCACGTACTCGGCTTTGCTGAGTAAAAAGCGGAGCATGCGTTAGCGCGTTGCCGATCGTAGGCCTCACGAGCGCTAACTCGCACGTACGGCGGAGTAGGGGGGGGAGGGGGCGGGCCAGAGTTGTCACTGCATCGCTTCGCTTGCAAAACCTGCGGTTTTGCATGTCTTTGGTTCACGTAGTGAACTCTTGGAGTTTGCGCTGCGGTTCTAACCCAAAGACCGGCTGAATATATCTAGAACAACACTTGGGTAGCGTATCACTCCTAGTACTTTTATACCTTAAGATAAAGAATCTTTAGTAAATTTAGTCTAAACAGATACAATCTGACTATATTAACACAATCTGATTGCTATAGTATAGTTCTCACTATCAAAGACCGAACATAACTTGACGGAGCCCTTAGTTACTTTGCTACGCAACCTCTGGACAAACGTTGCCTTCACAAAAGCGCTTAGCCCGGTATTACGAGCGTGTAGCGCTCGTACAAGCCCTAAGGGCCTAGAAAGCTGCGCGAACTTAACTTACTGCTCCTTACAAAAGCGCAAGCGCTTTTGTAAGCAGCCCAGACCTTTTGGGTTTAGACCCTAAGTGCTGTTTCGCGTATTCCGCCTAAACAAAAGCGCTTAGCTTTTGTTAAACGTATGCGTGCAAAAACGTAGGTTTTGTAAGCCGTACGCTCTCCTGTGCAACTCTTCGATTTACAAGGCCTTGCACAGCCTGCGCACAGCTACGCTTGCTTGCTCTGCTTCGCTTGCAAATCTTCGATTTGCGTACAAACCCTACGGGTTTGTAAGCACAGCTTCGCTTGCAAACCTTCGGTTTGCGTACAAACCCGTAGGGTTTGTAAGCAAGCGGCTGCACGGCCGAAGGCCTTACAAACCCGTAGGGTTTGTACGCAACGGCGAGGTTGGCTTGCTTACAAACCCTACGGGTTTGTACGCAAACCGAAGGTTTGCAAGCGAAGCTGTGCACACTTTAGCTTTGCTTTTGTAAGCAAGGCTGTGCATAGGCGCAGTCCGGTCAGCGACTCCGTACGGGTTCAAAAACTCAGCATGGGCTTAACAAAAGCTAAGCGTTTTGCTTACGCTGTGTACCCAAATCACTTCCGATCGTACCCTGAACAAAAGCGCTTAGCTTTTGTTAAGCAGCGTCGACGATTTTGTTCAGGCCCTTACAAAACCGTAGCGGTTGCACAGCTCGCCATTGCTTACAAACACCTGCTTACAAAAGCAAAGCTAAAGTGTGCGTGCAACTCTTCGATTTGCAAGCGAAGCTGTGCACACTTTAGCTTTGCTTTTGTAAGCAGGTGGTTTGTAAGGGCTGTGCAGCCGCCTGACAAAAGCGTAGCTTTTGTAAGTGTTTTGTAAGGGCTATGCGACCGGTTGACCCAGAAGGTCCCTAAAAAGAAAAACTTTGGTTCTGTAGCTTTTTTTCTAAAGTCTGCTTTTGCTCTAGACGACAATTTGGATTAAAAGCAAAACTTGAAATGAGCGAATGACTTCCAAAAAAACTAGGTTGCAATACTTTGCGCGAGTATGCTAACATAGTTTATGTTTTAGTTTCCAAAAGAGAACCTATTTTCCACGAACGTCTGTTACCATCGGCCAAACGAGCTCGTAGGTACAACCAAAAGGGCGCTGGTACAAATCCCAGTCGACCGGTTACCCCAGTACGGGTTAAAAGACTACTGGCCACCTCTCAGGGTTTAAAAAACTAGCTAGGATAGCTCAGTCGGTAGAGCAGAGGACTGAAAATCCTTGTGTCACCAGTTCAAGTCTGGTTCTTGGCATTTAGAAATCTTTTTTTTAACGCAGGTTAGTCATAGGCGACCCCCAAAAAGCTAGACTAACATTAACGAATAAAAATCTAAAAAGTAAGCTTAAATAATCAATATAATAAGATATATTTGTCCCCTTTAACTTGACTAGGAAGCGGTTTATTAAGTATACTTACAGTGAAGTAAAAAAGAAGCAAATATTGCCTGCTTGGCTCAATTGGTAGAGCATCGGTTTTGTAAACCGACGGTTGATGGTTCAAGTCCGTCAGCAGGCATTTATTGTCGATTTTCACCATAGCGAACCCTGCCGTGATTCTCGTACAAAAGTGCACAGCTCGCCGTTGCGTACAAAAGCTACGCTTTTGTAAGCGAAGGTGTGCTTACAAAACCAAAGGTTTTGTACGCCAAAGCTACGATTTTGCAAGACGTGCGGTGTTGCGTAGCAACACCCTTGGGATACAAAAGCTTCGCTTTTGTGCGCAAATCTACGATTTGCAGCTGCGAGGTCACAAATTGGGTCACGTAGTGACCTTGCTTAGCAAACTCTAGATGTTTGCTTACAAAAGCTACGCTTTTGTAAGCAAGGTCACGACGTGACCCAAAAAGTGACATCTTGGATTTGCAGCAAAAGCTTTGCTAAAGTTAGCGTAGCGGCTACGGGTTTGTAAGCAATTGAGAGCTCAGCAGCCGTAAGTTTGCACCCCCGATTTATAAGCGTCGCTTTTGCCTTATTACGTGAGCTCTAGTACAAGTTGCCCCGTAGTGCGTAGAATAAACACAAGCTCGCACTATGTAAACGAGCGCATGCTCAGAGAAACGGAGCAAAAGTAAACCTTTAACAGATATTGCCAGCGCCTTAGGCGCTTTGGTTTTGCTAAGACATCGTTTTTGTAAAGCGAGCAGCCCACACGTGCGTCCCCCGGTTCTGTCAAGCAGAATAAGTCACTGTCTCTAAAGCAAATAAAGAGCTGTTTCCGTTTTCGAAGGTCGATTTGGTTTATCAGAAGGGTGCTTTTAACGTAAAGTCCGGCTTTAATTGTGGCTTTGTTATAATTCAAAATATTTACTGGGGCGGAAGGATTCGAACCTTCGGATGTCGGAATCAAAATCCGATGCCTTACCACTTGGCGACTCCCCATTTTATTCTTCTTGAGAAAAAAACTTTGTTTATCAATTATATCATATTTTTTTTTGTTTAGGGTATATCAGGTTCTAGAAAAGCCATAAGCCAAAAAGTCATGTAAAACCAAAGAAGTAACTTTAGAAAATATGATGCACCCATTAATGTCGCGCTAGCGTAGAGCAAGGGCGGTCAGTAGGACCGTAGGCCCCATTTTGTGTTTGTAAGTAAGTAGGGCCTTGCTTGCTCGCCCGAGCGGTACTTAACAGCTTCGCTGTGTAAGCGCTTGTTATGCCTATAGTAAGCCTTGGGTACAAATCACGGGGTCACCAAGTGACCTCGCAGGTCTTGCAAAAGCGTAGCGGCTTCGATTTGCAAGCGCAGCAACCAGATGTTACCGCTTGCTTGTACAAAATTCTAGGTTTTGTACAAGCAAGCGTGAGAGCTACGCTCAGCAACGCGAACTGCTTGCTCAGCCGACGACTTAACAAAAGCTACACTTTTGTTAAGTCGTCGGCCCGGTCGGTAGCCCCTTACAAAACCTACGCCTTGCTTACAAACTCCTAGCCTTGCGGCGCCTACGGCTTGCAAAACTTCCGGTTTTGCGTACAAAAGCGAAGTTTTTATAAGCAGCGCCTTGCACAGCTTCGCTTGCAAATGCTCAGCTTAGCTTGGCTAAGCTGAGCATTTGCAAGCGAAGCTGTGCAAGGCGTAGGTTCTGTAAGGGGCTCGGTTACTCGAGCTCACATAGTGAGCTCTAAAGTACATTTGGCCTTTGGGGTTCAGAAAAAATTATAAAGAGGAGCCTAGCCCTACATAAGAGCCATAGAAGAAAATACCAGCTAAAGTCAGGGCGGCACTTCCAATAAGTGTACCTATAAGCCATAAAGGGATTCGTCCAGTTGTTCCAGTATTAGACATAGTTCGAATTTTATTAATAAATTTAAAACCGCATAGCGGTAACTCCGTTTTCGTTAGACGAGAATCGACGTGAATTGGTGTTGGGCGTTTTACAAAAAAGGCGAAGGCACCTCTGTATACGCGTGCAACTCTACGATTTGCAAGGCTAATATTTTGGAATCTCGCCGAAAGCTTAGCAACGCTAAGCCAGACAAAGTCCAAGCAAAGCCGACCTGAACAAACCGAAGGGTGAACAAAAGCGCTAACGCTTTTGTTTAGGCTGTGCGTACAAAACCAACCTACCGAACTACGTTCGGCTTGCGAACTTTAGCAAAGCTAAAGTTAGCGAAGCTGTGCACACAAAAGCTACGCTTTTGCTGCAAATCACGGGGTCACAAAGTGACCCCGTGATTTGCACTGGAGCGGCGTAGCGGTTGCACAGACTTGCACAGCGTAGCTGTGCAAGTCTGTGCAACCGCCTGACAAAAGCGTAGCTTTTGTAAGGGTTTTGTTCAGGTGGGGTTTTGTAAGAGAGCTACGCTCCGCAAAGGGAACCCCTTGCTCAGACTACGGCTTACAAAACCTACGCTTTTGTACGCATAGGCTTAACAAAAGCTACGCTTTTGTTTAGGCTTGTTAACGCTAGTAAAGTAGGCTTAGGCCTTGCTCTAGGCCCTACGGGCCCGCGCCGCTTATTTACCGCCCTATGCGCTGCGCAAACTTGCAGCTGCTCCGCCTAAGCTAAAGCGCTAACGCTTTAGCTTAGGCGGAGCTTGCAAATCTACTAATTGTAGTATCGTGCTTGCAAACCCCTTACAAACCCGTCGCCGCTACGCTAACTTTAGCTTTGCTAAAGTTCGCGCACAAAAGCTTCGCTTTTGTGAAGCTTCGCTTACCGAACTACGTTCGGCGGACTTTAGCTTTGCTTTTGTAAGCAGGTGGTTTGTACGCAACGGCGAGGTTTGCACGCCCTTACTCCCACTTCTTGCTCAGCAGAGCAGAGCAAGAGTAAAGCGCTAGCTGAAAGGGTTAACAAAGCAACACAAGTCAAAAACACCTAGCATCAAGTGGGGTGTATTGGCGTTAGCTTAGCTTCGCAAAGCTTGAGACGGGCTATATTTGTCAGTTTGCCTAGCCACCTAAGAACAAGTTTTTGTTCAGGAGCTCCGCTGCGGCGCCGGCTTAATAAAAGCGCTAGCGCTTTTGTACCGGCTCTAAGAAGCAGAGCAATCGCATAGTTTAAACTCTGTTATACAAAACTAAATAAGCCAAACTAAATAGTGTGTCAAAAGTGAAGTCAAGGTCAAAAGTGCATGACTCAGCACTTTGACGTTCGAGTTAATTAAAAATATAGCTGGAAAATAACACAGCTAAAACAAAAATTAATAATAGCCCCCAATATAGACTAGTACGATTTAATTCAACAGATTGTTTGTTTGGATTTGGTTTAGCCATAATACTTCTCTAACTTTTCTAAAAACAAAGCGTTAGCTCCGCGAAGTGGAGCTAACGCCTTGCATAACGAAATGCGCCGTGATGGCACA
The DNA here is from genome assembly GCA_029817715.1 of Melastoma dodecandrum. Taxonomy (NCBI): domain Eukaryota; kingdom Viridiplantae; phylum Streptophyta; class Magnoliopsida; order Myrtales; family Melastomataceae; genus Melastoma; species Melastoma dodecandrum. The sequence continues at coordinate 32,123 of JARUPY010000222.1, read as the reverse complement.
GCGAACCTGAACAAAAGCGTAGCTAAAGTTAAGCCTATGCACCGCCTGGGCACAGCTACGCTTACCGAACTACGTTCGGCTTGCGAACTTTAGCTTTGCTAAAGTTAGCGAAGCTGTGCACACAAAAGCTTTGCTTTTGTAAGCAAGGCTGTGCAAGGCCGGCTGTGCACCCCCTCCGGGGTAACCGATCGCTTGCTCAGCTTACAAAATCTACGCGTGCTTGCTCTGCTTCGCAGAGCAAGCACGCTGTGCAAGGGCGTCTGTGCAGCCGCTTGCTTACAAACCACCTGCTTACAAAAGCTACGCTTTTGTACGCAAACCGAAGGTTTGCAAGCGAAGCTGTGCTTGCAAATAAAGGTGTTGCGTAGCAACACCGCAGCTGCAAATCTACGATTTGCGCACAACGCTACGCTTACAAAAGCTTCGCTTTTGTTTGCAAATCTACGATTTGCAGCCCTTCGATTTGCAAGCGAAGCTGTGCAAGGCTACGGGTTTGTACGCACAGCTTCGCTTGCAAAAACCGTAGGGTTTGCGTACAAAAGCGTAGCTTTTGTAAGCAAGCGAAGCTGTGCAGGGGTTTGGTACGGCGAACGTTACCTGAACAAAAGCGAAGCGGTGAGTGCGGGTATGGTGCGCTTGTTAGCATCGCTAGCACTTAGTCCGGTCAATAATCGACAGAATGTGATACCCTGGTCCGATCGCTTAGCCCACTTGTTCAGAACACGAGTATGTGCTATTAACGTTGAATAAACTGCATAGCTGTAATGGAACCTAAAAAGAAAATTGTTGGCACGGCTAATGCATGAACAGCTAACCAGCGTACAGTGAAAATCGGATATGTTTTAGTTCTTTTTGTAGTCATAAGAAATTGATTGTTTTAAGATTCACTAATAAGTAGAACTTTTCGCCCTTACAAAACCTTAAAAAAGCTACGCTTTTGTACGTCAATAGAGGGGTGGCTACGCTTGCAAAAGCCATTACAAAAGCGTAGCTTTTGTTTGCGTGCAAATCTACGATTTGCAAGGCTTCGCTAACAAAAGCGTAGCTTTTGTTCGCAAGCAAATTGAAGCCGCTACGCTTGCACAGCTTCGCTTGCAAACCTTCGGTTTGCGTACAAACCCGTAGGGTTTGTAAGCAGGTGGTCCCGTAGCCGCTACGCGGCGTGGTTTGTAAGCAGGTGGTTACAAAAGCGAAGCTTTTGTGTGCACAGCTTCGCTAACTTTAGCTTTGCTAAAGTTCGCAAGCCGAACATAGTTCGGTAACCGACTGCTTGCAAATCGTAGATTTGCAACGCTACGCTTTTGTAAGCAAACATCTAGAGTTTGCTAAGCAAGGTCACTACGTGACCCAAAAAGTGACCTCGCAGGTCTTGCAAAACCGGCGGTTTTGCGTACAAAAGCGAAGCTTTTGTAAGCACAGCTTCGGAAATAAAAGCGTAGCTTTTGCTGCAAATCTTCGATTTGCAAGCAGTCGGTTGCAAATCTACGATTTGCAGCGCTTCGATTTGCACGACTATTTTATTGTGCAAGTTGTTGTACTTGTTCGAGCGCATTAAAACGGTCAGTAATTAATGGAGCTTCTTGTCGATCTTCCGTGAAGTACTCATTTGGACGTGGGCTGCCAAAAACGTCATAAGCAAGACCAGTACTTACAAAAAGCCAACCGGCAATAAAAAGGGATGGAATTGTTATGCTATGTATAACCCAGTAACGTATGCTTGTTAAAATATCAGAAAAAGGTCGTTCTCCAGTAGCACCAGACATAATATTTTTTTAATCAGTAATATATAAAGATGGGGTGCAAATAAGGCCCTCACAAAAGCTACGCTTTTGTAAGCAAAGCGTAGCTTTTGTGAGGGCTGTGCAACCGATTGACCCGAAGGGTCTAATTTGCAAAAGCGTAGCTCAGGAAACGCAAAGTGCCAAGACATGTTCGACCACATTGCCTTCGCAAAAGGGTAGTCTGAACAAAAGCCTGTATCTTTTGTTATAGGATGGCTAGAACGAAGCTTTGCTAACGATACACCGTTTAGGTTACCAACTGTCTTACCTTATTTACAGTCGGTCAAACGTCTTCACTCGTTTTTACAAAACCTACCCTACATGGTAGGGCAGGTTTTGTTTGTAAAGAGTATCGGTTCGCCCTTGCTCCGCTTTGGCACCAAACCGAGCCGACTTAACAAAAGCGCTAGCGCTTTTGTTCAGGCTTTGATCGGCGTAGATTTGCAATAACAATAAGAAGTGTCTAGTTTGTTAGCTCTTAGGCTTCTAACCCAAAGGCCCGCGGAGCAGTAGCAAGAACGCGTTGGAACCGAGCACCAAAAGAGGTCTCTAGGTAACCAAGCGCTAGAACTCTGAGACCTACTTACTTGCACAGCTTAAACAAAAGCGCAAGCGCTTTTGTTAAGCCCGCGCTGTTCGCTGAACAAGCAAGCGTTTTGTTAGGCTTCACAAAAGCGCAAGCGCTTTTGTGAAGCTGCGGCGTAGAGTTTGTACGCTTGAGCTGCAAATTAAGGCATCGCTTCGCTTGCAAATCCAAGATGTCACTTTTTGGGTCACGTAGTGACCTTGCTTACAAAACCTCCGGTTTTGCACGCACGGGTTTGCACCGCTACTAAGTCGCTTTGCTTACATTGCTAAGCAGGCCAAGAGCACCCACTTACCTTACTTGTGAAGTAAACGAAAAGTCGGCTAACCGAATGTCGACGTACTCACACAAATGAACATGTAGTAGTATAATCCATACAAAAAAGGGAATCAAGTTTTATAAAAAGTGGCAGTCACGAACCCCATTTTAAATAGACTACTCGCTGATCGACTGTCAGTACTCCCTTTCTTGCTTACAAAAGCTACGCTTTTGTACGCACAGCAAATCTGTGCAAGCAAATCGAGGAACCCCTTCGGGGTAACATCCATCCCTGTGGTTACAAATCTCGCCATTGTACAGCAGTAGGCTTGCAAACCCCTTACAAAACCTACGATTTTGTACGCACAGCTTCGCTTGCAAACCTTCGGTTTGCGTACAAACCACCTGCACAGCTTCGCTTGCAAACCTTCGGTTTTGCGTACAAAAGCAAAGCTTTTGTAAGCAAGCGTAGCGGCTACGGGTTTGTAAGCAAGCGGCTGCGTACAAACCACCTGCGTGCAAACCGAAGGTTTGCAAGCGAAGCTGTGCGAACTTTAGCAAAGCTAAAGTTAGCGTAGCGGCTACGGGTTTGTAAGGCCGAAGACCGTGCAACGGCGAGGTTTGCGTACAAAAGCTTTGCTTTTGTAAGCAAGGCGAACAGTGCAAGGCTGAGCAAGCAAGCGGAAGATTAGGGTTGCTCAGCCTTATGGGCCTACCGGCTTACAGCCGGCAATTTAGGCCCTTTAGACCTACCTCTCGTAGATCGGCATTGTCACTTTGAAAACAAAAAAGATTTGTCTTGAAAAATAGTAGTCTTCACTTTCTATACTAAAAGTAGATGATCAAAAAAGTTACACTAGTGCCACCTCGATTTCAGGCTCACCCTAAACAAAAGCGTTTGCGCTTTTGTTAAGCCGGCGCTTGCACAGCTTCGCTTGCAAACCTTCGGTTTGCTTGCACAGCTTCGCTTGCAAAGCTTCGATTTGCGTACAAAACCTCCGGTTTTGTAAGCACACTTTAGCTTTGCTTTTGTAAGCAAGGCTGAGCAAGGAAGCGAAGCTGTGCCACAGATTGCTAAGCCGTAGGCGGAGCATACACTTAACAAAAGCGCAAACGCTTTTGTTTAGGCTGTGCAAGGCGGGTTTTGTAAGGGGTTTTGTAAGCACGCTCGGTCGCATTTTACGACTAAGCGTCTGAACTTTAGCAAAGCTTTTGTTAAGCCAAACAACGCGACCTTGATCCAGGGGTTGCAAGTATCACCCTAGACTTTGCGTAGCAAAGTGGTCACGAAAAAGGTTTAGAGTTTAGTAAGCCTCTTTAAGGCTTGCTTTATTGTATATTTTACATAAAGATTGCATGACAATTAGCCCACCAGAGCGAGAAGCTAAAAAGGTGAAAATTGTAGTCGACGCCAATCCAACACCAACAACGTTTGACAAATGGGCAAAGCCTGGTCATTTCTCCCGTACTTTGTCAAAAGGGCCGTCTACAACAACCTGGATTTGGAATTTACATGCAGATGCTCATGATTTTGATAGTCATACAAGTGATTTAGAAGAAATTTCACGAAAAGTTTTCAGTGCCCACTTTGGTCAATTAGGAGTAATTCTTATTTGGTTAAGTGGAATGTACTTCCATGGAGCACGTTTTTCTAACTATGAAGCTTGGTTAAGTGATCCAACTCATATTAAACCAAGTGCACAAGTTGTATGGCCTATTGTAGGCCAAGAAATTTTAAATGGTGATGTTGGGGGAGGTTTCCAAGGTATCCAAATAACGTCTGGCTTCTTTCAACTATGGCGTAGTAGTGGAATTACAAGTGAATTACAGCTTTATACCACAGCTATTGGTGGGTTGATCCTAGCAGGAGCAATGTTTTTCGCCGGATGGTTTCACTACCACAAAGCTGCACCAAGATTAGAATGGTTCCAAAACGTGGAATCTATGTTAAATCACCACCTTGCGGGTCTTCTTGGACTAGGTAGTTTAGCATGGGCAGGACATCAAATTCACGTGTCACTTCCAATTAATAAGTTGCTAGATGCAGGAATTGATCCAAAAGAAATTCCTTTACCGCATGAGTTTTTATTAAATCGTGATCTTATTGCGCAGTTATACCCAAGTTTTTCAAAAGGATTAGCTCCATTCTTTTCCGTTAATTGGAATGAATATAGCGATTTCTTAACATTCCGAGGCGGTCTAAATCCTACGACAGGCGGCCTTTGGTTAACTGACACAGCTCATCACCATTTGGCAATCGCTGTTCTCTTTATCGTGGCTGGACACCAATATCGCACAAACTGGGGCATTGGGCACAGTATTAAAGAGATTTTAGAGGCACATCGAGACCTTTCACTGGGGAAGGCCATAAAGGTCTTTATGAAATTTTAACAACATCATGGCATGCTCAATTAGCTATTAATCTAGCTCTTTTTGGTTCACTGTCAATTATTGTTGCGCATCACATGTATTCTATGCCTCCATATCCATATTTGGCTACAGATTATGCAACACAAATATCTCTATTTACTCACCATACATGGATAGGCGGTTTTTGTATTGTAGGAGCTGGGGCGCATGCTGCTATCTTTATGGTCCGAGATTATGATCCAACAAACAATTATAATAATTTATTAGACCGTGTATTAAGACATCGAGATGCTATCATATCTCATTTAAATTGGGTTTGTATTTTCTTAGGTTTCCACAGCTTTGGACTTTACATACACAATGATACAATGAGTGCTTTAGGTCGTCCTCAAGACATGTTCTCTGATACAGCTATTCAATTGCAGCCTATTTTTGCACAGTGGATACAAAACACGCATTTCTTAGCGCCACAATTAACGGCACCAAATGCTTTAGCTTCTACGAGTGCAACTTGGGGTGGTGATTTAGTAGCGGTAGGTGGTTAAAGTAGCGTTAATGCCGATCTCATTAGGTACCTCGGACTTCTTAGTACATCACATTCACGCATTTACAATTCATGTAACCGTTCTTATTTTGTTTAAAAGGTGTTCTTTATGCTCGTAGTTCAAGATTAATCCCAGATAAAGCAAATTTAGGCTTCCGTTTTCCTTGTGATGGACCTTGACGTGGCGGTACTTGTCAAGTATCTGCTTGGGATCACGTATTCTTAGGATTATTCTGGATGTACAACGCTCTATCAATCGCTATTTTCCATTTTAGTTGGAAAATGCAATCTGATGTTTGGGGAACTGTTAATGGCGCGGGAGTTTCGCACATTACTGGAGGAAACTTTGCACAAAGTGCGAACACTATTAATGGTTGGTTGCGAGATTTTATGTGGGCGCAATCTTCTCAAGTTATTCAATCTTACGGATCTGCTTTATCTGCTTATGGATTAATATTTTTAGGAGCTCATTTTATTTGGGCTTTTAGTCTTATGTTCCTATTTAGTGGTCGTGGCTATTGGCAAGAGCTTATTGAGTCTATTGTATGGGCTCATAACAAATTGCGCGTAGCCCCTGCCATTCAACCACGAGCTTTAAGTATTACACAAGGAAGAGCTGTAGGTGTTGCACACTATTTATTAGGGGGGATTGCTACCACTTGGTCTTTCTTCTTAGCAAGAATTATAGCTGTTGGTTAACTTAGTTTGAGCTGATCGTACTTTTATAACTCGTCTGCAAATTAGACTAGCCTAGCCCCGTAGGGGCTAGGCTAGTCTAATTTGCAAAGCAAAGCTTTGCCTGACAAAACCCTTACGAAACCACCTGCTTACAAAAGCAAAGCTAAAGTTAGCGTAGCGGCAAAGGGTTTGTAAGCAACGGCGAGCTGTGCCACCGCGACGCGTGAACAAAAGCTACACTTTTGTTCACGCGGCTTTTGTGCGCGTACAAAAACCTACGGTTTTGTAAGGGCTGTGCTTACAAAAGCTTCGCTTTTGTACGCAAAACCTCTGCCTTGCACAGCCTGTGCACAGCTACGCTTGCAAACCCCACCGCGGAGCGGCGAGGTTTGCACGCAAGGCTGTGCACCGCTTGCACAGCTTCTCTGTGCAGGGGTTTTGCTTGCGAACTTGAGCAAAGCTAAAGTTAGCGAAGCTGTGCTTACAAAAGCGTAGCTTTTGTACGCAAAACCGGAGGTTTTGCAAGCGAGCTTTTTGCTGCAAATCTTCGATTTACAAGCGAACCAAACTTTCGTACAGGTTTGCCCAAAGGGGGTAGTCTATACAACCTTAAAAGTCCCTAGGTTTAACCCCTTAGTGCTTTTTTACTTTTTTTTATAGGACTTCTTGGTCAGAGCTGTGCTTATCGGCCGTATGGGCGAGAAGTTAATGCTCAGTAACAATTGGTCTAGCAGCCTTGCTCTTGTTGTAAATTTACGCCGATTGTACCCTTAACAAAAAACCGCGCCTCGACTCAGAAAAGCTGAGCACGCGACTTAACGACAGAGCTCTTGCACAGCTCGCCTGTGCAAATCTTCGATTTGCTTGCACAGCGAAGCTGTGCACGCCTTGCACAGCCTTGCTTACAAAAGCAAAGCTTTTGTGTGCACAGCTTCGCTAACTTTAGCAAAGCTAAAGTTCGCAAGCCGAACGTAGTTCGGTAAGCGTAGCTGTGCACAGGCTATGCATAGACGAGCTGTGCAAGCCGTAGGTTTTGTAAGGGCCTCACAAAAGCGAAGCTTTTGTGCGCGTACAAAACCTACAGTTTTGTAAGGGCTGTGTAAGCACTTCTTTGCAGGCGCTTCTCGAGGTCGCTTTTGGTTTTTATACTCTTAAAAGTCTGTGTAAAAAACACCGTCGAAGCACATGGAGTGCACGGTTTGACTGTGCACTATCTCGTAAAGCCTTTAACTATTGCAAGATCGTAAATTTTATAATATTAAGGGCAAACCCCTTACAAATTTCGACCCTTGCACAGCCGTTATAAAACCCTTGCTAGCCAAACCTCCGGTTTTGCGCACAAAAGCTACGCTTTTGTAAGCACAGCTTCGCTAACTTTAGCTTTGCTCAAGTTCGCAAGCCAATCAAAGAGTTGCACGCAAGCAGATTGCCCCTATGCACAGCGAACCGAGCCTTAGCATAGGCCGGCTGTGCAAAGCCTTGCAAATCTTCGATTTGCACGCGTACAAAACCGGAGGTTTTGTAAGGAAGGTCACTACGTGACCCAAAAAGTGACATCTTGGATTTGCAAGCGAAGCGATGCCTTGATTTGAACAGGCGAGCTGTTTAAGGGGTAGGGTTTGTAAGGGCCTCACAAAAGCGAAGCTTTTGTGTGCATACAAACCGTACGCTTACAAAAAGCAAAGCTTTTGTACGCAAACCTCGCCGTTGCGTACAAACCACCTTGCTTACAAAAGCTACGCTTTTGCTGCAAATCTTCGATTTGCAAGCACAGCTTCGCTTGCAAACCTTCGGTTTGCGTACAAAAGCGTAGCTTTTGTAAGCAGGTGGTTTGTAAGGGGTTTGCAAGCACAGCGAAGCTGTGCGTACAAAAGCTACGCTTTTGTAAGCCAGCTATGCAAGGCTGAGCAAGCAAGGGTCTCCCCCTTGCAACTCTACGCCGATCGTACTCTTGGGTTTGCTAAGCAAACCCAAGAGTACGATCGGCGTAGAGTTGCAAGAGCTGTGTGCTCTGTAGGCCCTTGCTCCGCAAACCTCGACGGTGGACGGCTGAGCAAGGACCTACTTTTGTAAAGCAAAAAGCTAGTTAATTATTTCACAATACGTGGTGGCTCTCTAAAGAATATTGCGAAAAAAATAATTCCTAAGGTTCCTACTAATAAAAACGTATAAACTAAAGCTTCCATATTTTTTCTAATTTATTAAACCGATTGTCGTCGAGTTGTTGGGTCACCAATTTTTTGGAAAGCACCAAATTCTACTTGGTCGTCAATATCTGCGTCGATTCCGGCAAATACTTTACGGAAGATAGCTCTTGATCCATGCCAGATATGCCCAAAGAAGAAGAGAAGAGCAAAGCACAAGTGTCCAAAAGTAAACCAACCACGAGGACTAGTTCGGAAAACACCATCTGATTGTAAAGTCGCACGATCAAATTCGAAAAACTTCACCGAGTTGAGCTCGACGTGCATACTTCTTAACCGTTGCTGGATCAGTAAAAGTCACTCCATCAAGTTCACCCCCATAAAATGTCACTGAAACACCTACTTGTTCAATACTATATTTTGATTCAGCTCTACGGAAAGGTACATCTGCTCGAACTACGCCATCCTTGTCTATTAAAATAACAGGAAAAGTTTCAAAGAATGTAGGCATACGTCGAACAAAAAGTTCATGTCCTTCTTTATCTTTAAAAACTGCATGACCTAACCAACCAACAGCAATCCCATCACCACTATTCATAGCACCAGCACGAAATAAACCACCTTTAGCCGGATTATTACCGATATAGTCATAAAAAGCTAACTTTTCTGGGATTTTCGACCAAGCCTGTGAAGGTGTTTCTCCTTGAGACAAACTAGTTTGCACTCGCTTTTCAATTTCCTGTTGAAAGAATCCTAAATCCCATTGGTACCGAGTTGGGCCAAATAATTCAATAGGAGTAGCAGCTGAGCCGTACCACATTGTACCGCCACTACAAACGCGGCCCAGAAGACCGCGGCTATTGAACTAGATAACACTGTTTCAACGTTTCCCATTCGTAATCCATTGTACAGACGCTCAGACGGTCGCACACATAGATGGAAAAGACCTGCTAAAATTCCTAATATTCCTGCCGCTACGTGATGGGCCGGAATACCTCCCGGGTTGTAAGGATCAAAACCATCAGCTCCCCAAGAAGGTGGAACGGGTTGAACACTTCCTGTAATACCATACGGATCAGAAACCCAAATGCCAGGACCGAAAGCACCTGTAACATGAAAAGCACCAAAACTAAAGCATAAAAGGCCTGACAAGAACAGATGAATACCAAAAATTTTTGGTAAATCTAAGGCTGGCTTATTCGTTCGTGGATCACGAAAAAGATCCAAATCCCAGAACACCCAGTGCCATATAGAAGCCATAAAAAGCGCACCAGATAATAAGATATGCGCTGTCGCAACCCCTTCATAAGTCCAGATACCCGGATTTGTAGCAGTCTCACCTGTAATTGTCCAATTTCCCCATGACTGAGTAATACCCAAACGTGTCATAAAAGGAAGTACGAACATTCCTTGACGCCACATTGGGTTTAAAATTGGATCCGACGGATCAAAAAACAGTTAACTCATATAAAGCCATTGAGCCAGCCCAACCGGAAACTAATGCTGTATGCATTAAATGCACAGAAATCAGTCTGCCTGGATCATTTAGTACAACTGTGTGTACCCTATACCATGGTAAACCCATAAAATATTTTTTTTTACTTTTTTATTTACTTTCTTTCTCTCATTTAGTCCCTCCTATACTTTCGCTTGCTTGCTTTCAAAAAGCTACGCTTTTGCTGCCAATCTTCGATTTGCAAGCCGAACGTAGTTCGGTAAGCAAATCGAGGAACCCCTTCGAGGTAACCTCTGTCTTACAAAACCGTAGCGGCTGCACAGCTTCACTTACAAACCACCTGCTTACAAAAAGCGTAGCTTTTGTAAGCAGGTGGTTTGTAAGTGAAGCTGTGCAACCGCTACGGTTTTGTACGCGTGCAACTCTACGATTTGCAAGACTTCGCTTGCAAAACCTCCGGTTTTGCGTACAAAAGCGTAGCTTTTGTAAGCAACTGCGAGCTGTGCACACAAAAGCTTTGCTTTTGTAAGCGTAGGTTTTGTTAGGGCTGTCTGTACGAGGGGCTAGGCTAGTCTAATTTGCAATGAGCGCCTAAGATTTACTAGTGTACTCATTTGTTCTTAAAGGTTTCCACCACGACTTGCAAGTAATACAACAACGAGCGGGGCCGGCTCCTATAATAAATAGTATGGCTGCTAATTGAAAAAAAATTTGTAAATTCATAATATCTTTTTTTATTTGTTGAAAGGTAACAGGCAGCTTCGTGATTTGGTTAGGTTACTTCGCTTGCAAATCAAAGAGTTGCAGCCAAGCGTACAAAACCACTGCACAGCTCGCCGTTGCGTACAAACCACCTGCTTACAAAAGCTTTGCTTTTGTAAGCGTAGGTTTTTGTTAGGGCCCATAAGGCCTAGAGCATCGGGGCATGTAGGGCCTAGAAAAAAAGCTGAGTTTGTTGAGTTGCTCTTGAAAAGCAAATCAAGATTTTTTTATTGAGCAATATTTATCGGACTGCTGGTCGAGCAAGCTCAATCCCAAGACGAGCAGCTAAAATCCCTGTAATTAGCGCCGCAAAAAGAGCCACAAAAATTTGACTATCAGTAATCATACTTTAATTTTTTTTATATAGAACGATAGTAGTATACAAAGAAGAACATAGACACTTACCGTGCTGCTTACAAAACCCTTACAAAAGCTACGCTTTTGTCAGGCGGCTGCACAGCCCTTACAAACTACCTGCGTGCAAACCGAAGGTTTGCAAGCGAAGCTGTGCAGGTGGTTTTGTAAGTGAAGCTGTGCAACCGCTACGGTTTTGTAAGGGGTTCTCTACCCCAAAACGTCTAATTGATAAAAAATTAATCAACTTGATACACTAATCGACGGGTTTGGTTAGCAAAACTTCGAGGCCTTGCACAGCTCGCTATTGCACAGCCGACAGCTGAGCAGCCGCCTGCTTTACAAAACCTACGCCTTGCACAGCCTTGCACAGCTACGCTGTGCAAGGCTGTGCACCCGCCTGGTTGGTTTGCCTCGCAACCGTGAAGCGAAGCCTTGTACAGCGAAGATTGGCGTACAAACCCGTAGCCTTGCACAGCTTCGCTGTGCAGGTGGTTTATAAGTAGGCGGCTGCTCAGCTCGCCCTTGCACGGGCCGTAGGACTTACAAACCCGTAACCTTGCACAGCTTCGCTTGCAAACCTTCGGTTTGCGTACAAAAGCTTCGCTTTTGTAAGCAGCCGCTTGCACAGCTTCGCTGTGAAGGTGGATTGTACGCAGCCGTCTGCTTTACAAAACCACGCCGCGTAGCGGCTACGGGTTTGTACGCAAATATACGATTTGCAAGGCTTCGCTTACAAAAGCGTAGCTTTTGTAAGCAAGGGGGCTGCTCTGCGAAGCAGAGCAAGCAAGCAAGGGGTTTGTAAGGGCTGAGCAAGCAAAGTAGAGCCTAAAGCAGCGAACCGTACGGGCCGGGGTCTAATTTATTGTCCGTAGGGTTTGCGTGTCCCTCTTTACTGTGGCAGGCTTTGCCGAGCACTTGCTTGCAAACGCTTAACAAAACCAAAGGTTTTGTTAAGCGTTTGTAAGGAGGGGCCAACAAGCCGCCATTACCGCATCGCGGAGCACAGGCCGTTGCTTTAGTATAACAGGGGCCTAGTTTTGCAAGTGCTCCATCGGCTGGGATCACATTCTCGCCAAATGATACGAAAATTTAATAAACGATATAGAAATTATCGGAAACTTACGGAAGCCTGCCAAACGAAAGCTAAGAGCAAAAAGAATACGGGTTATTACTGGTAAGACATTAACAATAGGATCAAAAAGGGCATACGCTTCAGGTAATTTTGCAAGTAATAGATCCATAAGTTATATATTATATTTTTTGAAATAGGTAGATAAATAAAGACAACAACTAAAGCTACAGCGAATTTTGATATCGGAAACGTAGTTTTTCGTACAAGTCGCAGTGTTACATAATCTAGGCTCTGTGCTTACGAGCGTCTTTTGCGAGTAAGCGCACTGAAAAGCTCGCCTTGTTGCTTTCTATGGGCTTGGTTGCAAATCTTCGATTTGCAAGGACGTCCCGATCGTAGAACGGCTAAGCCTATGCTCTGCTACGGCTGAGCAGAGCAGTCGGTAGACCCCTGCAAACCGTCGCCTTCACAAAAAGCGTTAAACGCTTTTATGAAGGCGACGGTTTGCAAGCGCTCGTTCTGCGTACGCTTACAAAATCTAGGGTTTTGTACGCACAGCTTTGCTGTGCAAGGTATTTATACGAGCTAAAAAGGGCAGCCGTTAAGTCTTATCTGGGCCACAATTGCTTACTCAGTCTAAACAAACGCGCTAGCGCTTTTGTTAAGCCGAGCTGCAGCCTTTACAAACTCCTTGCTAGCAAAACCCTTGCTTACAAAAGCTACGCTTTTGCAAGACCTGCGAGGTCACTTTTTGGGTCACGTAGTGACCTTGCTTAGCAAAACTCTAGATGTTTGCTTACAAAAGCGTAGCTTTTGTAAGCAAGGTCACTACGGTGACCCAAAAAGGGACATCTTGGATTTGCGTACAAAACCCGTAGCGTGGTTTGTACGCAGAGCCGGTGCCAATCTTCGATTTGCAAGCGTACCGCGCCTATGCGAGCAAAAACCTCCGGTTTTGCACGCAGGCGGAGCGGCTGCACAGCTTCGCTTGCAAACCTTCGGTTTGCGTACAGCGAAGCACACAAAAGCTTTGCTTTTGTAAGCAAGCCGCGCAGGGGGACACAACCAGGCGGCTGCACACCCGTAGGCTGTGCAAGGCTAGCTGCGGCGGGTCCGGTCCGGTTGACCCGAAGGGTCTCAAGATTGAGCGCACGTTCGATCGAGGATCTTGCGAGCTCTTACTCTTGCTCAATTATGGCCGAACGAAAACCGCGTATTGCTCAGCTGCGCTGAGCATAGGTACGCTGCAAAATAGACTCTTCGGATCTACCCACTGTAGGCTGAGATTTGCAAGGACATAGCAAAAGCACAGGTTCTTGCTCCGCGCCACAGCCTTGCTTACAAAAGCAAAGCTTTTGTGTGCACAGCTTCGCTAACTTTAGCTTTGCTAAAGTTCGCAAGCCGAACGTAGTTCGGTAAGCGAAGCTGTGCAAGCCGCTTACAAACTTATTGCAAATTGAAGATTTGCAACAGGTTTGTAAGGCTTCACAAAAGCGCTTAGCTTTTGTTTAGGCGGAGCAAGCAAGCGAATTCTAGGAACTGGCTTACATTTACACTGGTGGGTAGTACAGAAATTTTTCTATATGGTAAATATTCAGAAGGTATTTTACCAAATAGATTTATTGAAAAACAAAAACTATTCAAAAATCTTAGGCTAGCTGCCAGACTTAGCTTTGCTAAGTCTGGCAGCTAGCCTAAGCGTCGTTCTTTTTTAAGCAACTCAAACTTAACCCGGATGACGTAAATTACTCTGCTAACAAAACTTACCCTATCAACTGCGACAATGGCGGGCAAGCCGCCAACAGCACCCCTCCCCTTCTTAGAGAACATACGACAACGCACAACCTTAACTAGTATTCAACACAAGTGAACTAGCGTTTAGTTTAATGAGCAAGCCCTTTGTAAACTGTCTTAGGGGATTATTGCTCGGTTGCGGAGTGTAATTCAATTGTGTGTAGCAGTATACCCAACGGATCTACTTGTGAAGTTGAGGGGAAAACTTAGTTTTTATAACGGTTCCCGGTGTTCATAGCTTAGGAGTATACTACAGCGGTGCTCGCACAGTTACGTCTTAGTTAGTGGTTCTACACCCCCTACAAAACCCTTACAAAAGCCGTGCGTGCACAGCTTCGCTTACCGAACTACGTTCGGCTTGCGAACTTTAGCAAAGCTAAAGTTAGCGAAGCTGTGCACACAAAAGCTTTGCTTACCGAACTACGTTCGGCTTGCGAACTTTAGCAAAGCTAAAGTTAGCGAAGCTGTGCACACAAAAGCTTTGCTTTTGTAAGCAAGGCTTCGCCTCACAAAAGCGAAGCTTTTGTGCGCAAGCAAATCGAAGATTTGCACAAGGTTTGTAAGGCCGTAGGTCTTGCCACTCGAAGATTTGCGTACAAACCTGTAGCCGCTACGCTTGCTTACAAAAGCAAAGCTTTTGTGTGCACTGCTTCGCTGTGCAAGCAAACCGAAGGTTTGCAAGCGAAGCTGTGCAGGTAGGTTTGTAAGCAACGGCGAGAGTTCAAACGACCCAGTCTTGGAACCCCTACGGGGTCGGAACGAGCGCTTACAAAAACCGGAGGTTTTGTAAGCGCTCGTTCCGGACCGTGCCGGCTTAACAAAAGCGCTAACGCTTTTGTTTAAGCCGGCCCCGCGCGGCACAGCTTCGCTGGGCAAACGGAGTATAGGCACAGCTTTGCCGACGTAAGTACCAAAGGGACTAAACGTGTCTGTTTACTTTTTTCAAATTCACTCTTTTTTAAACAAGCTAATGGTATTCTACCATACTTTGTCGGTATACTAATTTATACCTTAATTTTAATTACCCTTTAATTCTCTAAATTAAAGAATAAAAAGTAAGTGGGTAGAAACATTATGGTCCTAGCCTGTCTCACGAGCGCGTACAAAACCTCCGGTTTTGTAAGCGCTCGTGAGAGCTACGTTTACAAACCAGACCCTTACAAAACCTACCCCTTGCACAGCTCTCCGTTGCTTACAAACCCCTTGCTTACAAAAGCTACGCTTTTGTACGCACCGCCGGCGTGCTTGCTCTGCTTCGCTTGCAAACCTTCGGTTTGCTTGCACAGCGAAGCAGTGCAACACAAAAGCTTCGCTTTTTGTAAGCAGCCGAAGGTTTGCAAGCAGAGCGTGTGCACAGCGTCGCTAACTTTAGCGAAGCTTTTGTAAGCAAGGCTGTGCATAGGCTTAACAAAAGCTACGCTAAAGTTAGCGAAGCCTTGCAAATCGTAGATTTGCACGCGTACAAAAAGCTACGCTTTTGTAAGGGCTTTTGTACGCGTACAAAAGCTACGCTTTTGTAAGGCCTTTTGTACGCAAATCGTAGATTTGCAACCGCTTGGACAGCGAAGCTGTGCTTACAAAAGCTACGCTTTTGTATCCCAAGGGTGTTGCTACGCAACACCGCACGTCTTGCAAAAAGCGTAGCTTTTGCGTACAAAAGCGAAGCTTTTGTAAGCACAGCTTCGCTTGCAAACCTTCGGTTTGCTTGCACAGCTTCGCTTGCAAATCGAAGATTTGCACGCACACTTTAGCTTTGCTTTTGTAAGCAGTCGGTTACCGAACTATGTTCGGCGGACAAAACCTTTGGTTTTGTAATAACGCAAGGTCACGTAGTGACCCAAAAAGTGACCATCTTGGGGATACAAAAGCGAAGCTTTTGTAAGCGTAGCTTCACAAAAGCTTCGCTTTTGTGCGCAAATCTACGATTTGCAGCTGCGAGGTTTGCTTACAAAAAGCTACGCTTTTGTAAGCAAGGTCACTACGTGACCAAAAAGTGACCCCGTGATTGGCGTACCAACCCGTAGCCGTTACGCTAACTTTAGCGTAGCTTTTGTTAGCAAGGGGTTTGGTAAGGCAACGGCGAGCTGTGCAAGGCTGCAAATCTTCGATTTGCAAGCAAAGCGATCTCTTTGGTCCCTACGAAACTCTCGGCGTCACAGTGTGACGTCTCAGGTTGCTACGCTTGCAAATCAAAGATTTGCAGCCAAAACGGGGTTTTGTTCAGGCTTAGCATGGCCCTTATAAATTACTTATACTATATATGTCTATATTAACTTGGATTGAAGAGAAGAAACGTTTAAATTTGTTAAATGCTCCAAAATATATTAATCCGGCCTCCGCTCAGCCAGATTTACTAAGTAATGACGCCCCCCGTGGCGGCCGTTCAAGTAAAGGATTATGGACTCGTTGCGACAAATGTTGGGGTTATCTTATACATAAAGCATCTAAAAGAGAATCAAAGGGTGTGTTTTGGTTTGTACTTATCACCTCCAGATGAGTAGCCAAGAACGTATAGAAAATCTTTTGGACAAAGAAAGTTGGCGTCCTTTTGATGAAACTGTTTCTCCCTGTGATCCTCTCGAATTTCACGATCAAAGAAATTATACAGACCGTCTTCGAGATGCTCAAGATAAAACAGGATTACAAGATGCGATTCAGACAGGAACAGGTTTGATAGACGGTATCCCAGTGGCTTTAGGTATTATGGATTTTGATTTTATGGGAGGAAGCATGGGTTCTGTAGTTGGTGAAAAAATTACAAGATTAATAGAGTATGCAACTCAAGAAGGACTCACACTTCTTTTAGTTTGTGCTTCTGGTGGAGCTCGAATGCAAGAAGGTGTTTTTAGCTTAATGCAAATGGCTAAAATATCTAGTGCTTTACAAATTTATCAATCTTGTGCAAATTTATTATATATATCAATATTAACATCCCCTACAACAGGAGGAGTAACCGCTAGCTTTGCAATGTTAGGAGATATTATTTTCGCAGAGCCGAAAGCCTTAATTGCCTTTGCTGGTCGCCGGGTAATTGAACAAACTCTTTGTGAAGATCTACCAGAAGATTTTCAGACTTCCGAGTATATGTTGCATCATGGTTTAGTAGATCTTATCGTACCTCGTCGCTTTTTAAGACAAGCGCTATCTGAAAGTATTAGACTTTATAAAAATGCACCTTTCAAAAAACCTGGACGAATCCCTTTTGGCGTACAAAACCCAATAAGTTTTCTTACAGAAGAAAAACTTCGCCGTCAATGTCGAGCCGAGCTCGACCTGGGACTCACTCAATCGCCCCCCCTTACGAAAAGTTCCTTTTTTGTCCCGAAAGGGTTACCAAAGCAACCAAAGGTTACACCAGAGGATACTTTATCACGGCAATCAGTCGAGTACCGTGAAATTTTGACATCTTTTCAAATGATGTATCACTTGTTTTCAAAACAACTGTCAAAAGGGGTTTCTTGGGTTATCGAAGGCAACGGATCCTGCGAGCGAAGGGCCTTGGACGAAAGATAAAGATCAAATCGGTTGTTGGGTCGATTGGGGAGCAAAATACTAGTGAACTCGGTGGAACAAAGTTGGAACCAACATCTTCCGGAACTCGCGTTTCGAACTCGGAAGGAGTAAATACGAGCCCGGACCCTTCTTTATTACAGAAATTTTCGGGAGCTTGCTGAAAGCCGCGCCCTTTGGTAATCCAAACGGCGCGACTTTGAGTAACAATAGCTATTTTCTAAACCAAGCTCTTGAATTAGCCGCAACAGAAAGTGTTGAGTGGCGGGCTTTTTATGTGCATCAAACAATCTCAAAAACAACAGGATTCTTGGAAGACTTTTTAAGCCCTGGGCAATACACCGAATTGGTAGGTTCTCCGGATAAAGTAAGTCCAAGAGCGGGCTCGCGAAGCGAGCACGCGCAACTTCAGAATACACTTTTTTATAAATCCATTTGTCGAACAACCATAGGTTGATTGTGATAGCCTAAAAGGGACTACCTCGAGGGCCTGAAGATAGAGCGGTGCTCCATTTCGATTTACCGAACTATTTTGCCCCTCCGTTAAGCTTTTGTAAAGCCGGGTCTGTGCTAGGCCCAAAGGGCCGATCGATCTACTTGATCAGCTTCTTGCACTGCCTTGCGTTACAAAGCCTACGCCTTGCACAGCTCGCTTGCAAAACCTACGGTTTTGCAAGCGAAGCTGTATAGCCAGTGCAAAATCGTCCGATTGGCTTACAGCTCGGGTTTTGTCCAGGCATAACGAGAGCTTGCTTACAAAAGCTCGAAGCTTTTGTACGCAAAACGTAGGTTTTGCAAGCGAAGCTGTGCCATCGCGCTCGTACGAGCAACCTACCCTCTTCAGTCTTCACAAAAGCGCTTGCGCTGTTCGCATTGCTTACAAAAGCGTAGCTTTTGTACGCACAGCTTCGCTAACTTTAGCTTTGCTAAAGTTCGCAAGCCGAACGTAGTTCGGTAAGCGAAGCTGTGCGTACAAAAGCTACGCTTTTGTAAGCAAGGCGTAGGGTTTGTACGCAGCCGCTTGCAAATCGAAAAATTTGCACCGGCTGTGTACGGCTTTTTCTAGCCAAACCTAGTTCAGCGGTCGAGGTTTAGTTTAGCGCGGATATTTTTAGTTTTTTAGAGGGAATGACCATTTTAGTCGAAAATATTTCGAAAAGATTTGATAATACTCACGCATTACGTCATATTTATTTAGAAATACAAAAAGATGCTATTGTTTGCACTGGTTGGGGGTTCGGGATCAGGAAAATCTACACTTTTACGAATGATAGCAGGTCTCTCGATACACCAGATCAGGGATCTATATGGTTAAATGGGAAAAATACGGCCTTTATGTCTGTTCAAGAACGTGAAATTGGTTTTGTCTCTCAAGCATATGCTCTGTTTCCCATATGACTGTCTATGAAAATATCGCCTTTGGGTTACATGTTAAAAAGAATCTCTTCCACAGATTGACGAAAGATGCCGATACTTGTTAAATTTGATCGAATTAAACAATTTGGCTAGTCATTATCCTGGGCAGCTTTCGGGCGGACAGCGACAAAGAGTCGCGTTAGCTAGGGCTTTTAGCACCAAATCCAAAAGTTTTATTACTAGATGAGCCATTTGCTGCTTTAGACATGCGAATGAGAAAAAGAGTTACGAGACTTGGATTCGAAGATTAAGACAGCGATCTTCTGTTACTATCGTTCTTGTCACACATGATTATAAAGAAGCATTAGAGATTGCTACAACTATCGTAATGCTTAAAAATGGTCGTGTCGAACAATTAGGTGAACCTAGTGATTTTTATAATTACTTTATTTTCAAATAAATTGCTTTTAGAGCGCAGAGTTACTTTGTTTTTATCTATTTTTTTCAGCAAAAATTATGCTTACAACCCGTAAGTTTGTAAGGAACGGAGCCTGAACAAAAGCGTTAGCGCTTTTGGTAAGCCTTGCAAATCGGAGCAGATCGTTGCCTGAAACAAAAGCGCTAGCGCTTTTGGTAAGCCGGAGGCCAGGTCGGGTCGACCCTTGCTTGCTTGAACGAGCGCTACCGCACCGCTTGCAAAACCTCCCGGTTTTGCGTACAAAAGCTACGCTTTTGTAAGCACAGCTCGCCGTTGCTTACAAACCCCTTGCTTACAAAAGCTTCGCTTTTGTAAGCAAGCAAATTGAAGATTTACAAGGCCTACGGCTTGCTTGCTCTGCTTCGCTTGCAAATCTTCGATTTGCGTACAAACCCTACGGGTTTGTAAGCAGCCCCCCGGTTTTGCGTACAAAAGCTTCGCTTTTGTAAGCAGCCGCTTTGCTTACAAACCCTAACCCTAACCCTAACCCTAACCCTAACCCTAACCCTAACCCTAACCCTAACCCTAACCCTAACCCTAACCCTAACCCTAACCCTAACCCTAACCCTAACCCTAACCCTAACCCTAACCCTAACCCTAACCCTAACCCTAACCCTAACCCTAACCCGTGCGAAGCACGGTGTTCGCGAAGCACGGGTTCGCGAAGCACGGGTTCGCGAAGCACGGGTTCGCGAAGCACGGGTTCGCGAAGCACGGGTTCGCGAAGCACGGGTTCGCGAAGCACGGGTTCGCGAAGCACGGGTTCGCGAAGCACGGGGTTCGCGAAGCACGGGTTCGCGAAGCACGGGTTCGCGAAGCACGGGTTCGCGAAGCACGGGTTCGCGAAGCACGGGTTCGCGAAAGCACGGGGTAAGCAAGCGAAGCTGTGTGTACAAACCCGTTAGGGTTTGTAAGCAAGCCAATCGAAGATTTGCAGCAGGTTTGTAAGGGCTGTGTGCAATGGCTGCAAATCTTCGATTGGCTTGCGTAGTCACCAGAGCGAGGGTGTTGCGAAGCAACCAAAGACGTCGCTTACAAAACCGTAGGTTTTGTATAAGCGACGCGTGCAAATCTACGATTTGCAAGGAACCCCTACGGGGTAAAACGAGCGCTTACAAAACCCTTTACAAAACCGACGGTTTTGTAAGGGCCTTTGGTCCCAGAGGGACTCTAACCTTCGGCTGCTTGCTCAGCGAAGCTGAGCAAGCAATCGTGCGCGTCGATTTGCGTACAAAAGCTTCGCTTTTGTAACCCCTCCTTTGCAAGTCTACGACAGACAAACCTAGTAAACTATTAAAAAAATTAAAGTATTATGCCTATTGGTGTACCTAAAGTTCCATTTCGAATGCCTGGTGAGTCAAACAGCTCAGTGGGTCGACCTATTTAACCGCCTCTCTCGCGATCGAGTTCTTTTTTTATGTAGCGAATTAAAGGATGATCTAGCAAATCAATTAATTGGTATTATGTTATTTTTTGAACGCCGAAGAAGAGGAAAAAAAGGGTCTTTATCTTTATATAAATTCGCCCGGTGGTTCTATTACTTGTGGGATTGCTGTTTATGATAGTATGAATTTTATTGAAGCGGGAAGTCACGACAATTTGCGTTGGAACTGCAGCCTCTGTAGCCTCATTTGTGCTTGCTGGGGTGGTTAATTTAGGTAAAAGAATAGCTCTCCCTAATTCACGGATCATGATTCACCAACCAGAAGGTGGAAGTCAAGGTCAAGCTTCGGAGATTGTGTTTGAAGCTTCCGAAGTGGCTCGTATTCGCCAGGAAGTGGCTAAAGCCTATTCCGAACGAACAGGACAAAGCTTATCTCAAATCATCCGAGATATGGATAGAGATCAGTACATGTCTGCTCGGGAAGCAAAAGATTATGGCATAGTAGATCAAGTGGCGATCGAACAATAAAATCCCGTTTCTCTTTAGGTGGCAAAAGGCCTCGTGCTCTACCTTATGCTCAGCAAAGCCTTGCTGAGCGTAGCTCTCACCGAGCGCTAACAAAACCGTAGGTTTTGTAAGCGCTCGTTCTAACCCCTAGGGGTTCCTTGCAAATCGTCGATTTGCTTACAAAAACCTCCGGTTTTGTACGCACAGCCGGCCTATGCTCAGCCGTAGGCTGAGCAAGGCGCGGTTCGCTGTGCAAGCGTTGCTTTGTAACATCTTTTGGTTGCGACGCGACCCGTGCACAGCGTCGCTGTGCACGGTGTTTGCGTCGCAACATCTTTGGTTCACGTAGTGAACTCTTGGAGGTCAATACGCCCTCTGGTTGCCTTGCAAATCCAAGATGTTGCTACGCAACCATCTAGAGTTTGCAAGCGAAGCTGTGCAAGCAAATCGAAGGGCTGCAAATCGTAGATTTGCAACAAAAGCGAAGCTTTTGTAAGCGTAGCTTCACAAAAGCTTCGCTTTTGTGCGCAAATCTACGAGTTGCAGGTGCGAGGTTTGCTTACAAAAGCTACGCTTTTGTAAGCAAGGGTCACTACGTGACCCAAAAAGTGACCCCTTGGGTTGCGTAGCAACCTGCGGTGTTGCTACGCAACACCGCAATTTGCAAGCGAAGCTGTGCTTACAAAAGCGTAGCTTTTGTACGCAAAAGCTACGCTTTTGTAAGCAAACATCTAGAGTTTGCTAAGCAAGGTCACTACGTGACCCAAAAAGTGACCTCGCACCTGCAACTCGTAGATTTGCAAACGTAGAAACCCCGTCGATGCTACACTCAATAAGATCGGGCTTTGGTTAGGATTGCAAATCGAAGATTTGCAAGGGGAACATAGGCTTCACAAAAGGGCTACCCTTCTTGACCGTGTACATTTGGCCTGACCAATTCGAACCTGCTTACAAAACCTACGGTTTTGTACGCGTTAACAGCGCTTAACAAAAGCTGAGCTTTTGTTAAGCGTGCACAGCTTCGCATTGCTAAGCGTAGCTCTCACGAGCGCATACAAAACCTACGCTTACAAAAGCAAAGCTTTTTGTACGCAAACCTCGCTTGCACAGCTTCGCTGTGCAGCCGCTTGCGAACAAAAGCTACGCTTTTGTTAGCGAAGCTGTGCGTACAAAACCGTAGGTTTTGTAAGGGGGTTTGCAAGCACAGCTCGACGTTGCTTACAAACCACTGCTTACAAAAGCAAAGCTTTTGTACGCAAAACCGTAGGTTTTGCAGGCGAAAGCTGTGCTTGCAAATCGAAGATTTGCAGCAAAAGCTTCGCCCTTGTTAGCGTAGCGGCTACGGGTTTGTACGCAAATCTTCGATTTGCTTGCGAACTTTAGCTTTGCTAAAGTTAGCGAAGCTGTGCTTACAAAAGCGTAGCTTTTGTACGCAAAATCGGAGGTTTTGCAAGCCTACGGCCTTACAAACCACCTGCTTACAAAAGCTTTGCTTTTGTAAGCAGGTGGTTTGTAAGGCCGGTGCAGCCGCTTGCACAGCTTCGCTTGCAAACCTTCGGTTTTGCGTACAAAAGCTTTGCTTTTGTAAGCAGGGGTTTTGTAAGCGTTGGTTTTGTAAGCGCCGTCTTTGTTTCACAACGTGAGCTCTAGGTGTTGCTTCGCCACCTCGTTGGTTGCTGCGCTTGGAAATCTTCGATTTGCAAGCCAACTAAAAGCCTGTGGTTTTTTCTAACGCTTATTGCGAAAAACCCAAACTTATAAAACATGGAGAGACACCTTATATTATGTCATTAGCTACGAGCATCAAGGAGTTTTCAGATATACTAAAACCAAAATTTCTACTGCAAACGAAATAAAATGGTACCTTCTCATACCTTACTTATTTACAGGAGTTCTTTCTTTTTAGTATCAAAAATTTGGTTAGGTGCAATACTTTCTATTTTAAAGTTTTAACTGGGTAAGAGATTTTTTCGTATCTACCATTGCTAGCACCACAATTAAATCCGTCTTCTTATTTTGTAGAGTCTTATTTTGAAGATCCACTTTCTCATATTATATCCTTTTCAAGACTGCCGACCTTACTCGAGCATGGCTCGAATATGGTTACAGCAGGTTATGGTGCGGAACAATTTATATCTGGTTTTATAAATAGTTTTTTTTTTAGTCTTCCTTTTCTCATTACCCCATCTTATTAGCATGAAAAGGTTCTTATCTCAAGGAGTGTCCGCGGGTGTGTAAGTTCTGTTTTGAGGCACTATAGCAGCACACTCTTCTCTTTTTCTTAATTGGGGTTCTTTATGGCTTACGATTTTTGATAATTCCTTGGTTTTCAGTAGAACCTTTAAATTATGTAGTGGGAATTTTTTATTGTCCGTTGCTATTGTGAATGAACTAGTCCAAGAGAAAAAAGTCTATATAGTCCCCAAATCAAAACAAAGACAAGGCAATCTTCTCAAAATTGGTGCTTTAAATTTTCTGCTAACGTGGTGTGAAGAGAGCACAGTTGTTCCACTCTTTTAGTAATCTAACCTTAAACGCGCACAATACATATTTAGACCTTTATCCGTCTGGCACTTCTCTGTCGCCCTCACTCGGTCCGTGGGGCAGTCCGGCATTTAATTCTTTACTCATTCATACAACATACTTAGTAGCCTTTTATTTAGGAACTGTTTATTTCTCTTTCTTATATTTATTTTCTATTTTTACACAAGTACTCAATATATCTCCCAATGGACTGGGTTTGCCCTTGCAAAAGTAGCACGTACCCTAAACAAAGTTGTTCTCTTTTTTAATTGTCGCATTCACTTTGTCATCTTTTCCGTTACTATGGATTAGACTATTTAATCGGTAAAGTCGGAGGGATTTTTGCCTGAAGACCCTGCCTATATCGGGAAAACTATTTTGTCTCCAACTGTCATAAGAAAACTAGATCGAGATTTTAGCGATCAAACATCAAAAAAATGGAAATAAGAAAAAAGCCGTTCCTCTCCGACGTCAACTACTTTGATCAGGGTGTTTATTTGTATTTAGAAACAACACTTTAGAAGATGAGCCTAAAGAGGATTTCATATCAAATGAGTCAAGACGAGGTTTCGGGGTCTCGACGAGGAGGTAACACCAAACAACTTAGGTATGGAGTCTAAAAACTCATTTGAAGAGTTAAATTACCGCGGTGAATATGCTTGGACTTTTCACACTCGTTACAAGAAAAATGGCTCAAAAGAGAAAACCGGGTTTTCTTTCTGGGATTGCGGGTGGCCAAGCCTTCAAAAAACCTAAAAATCATTATATGGAGCTAAAACTACAATCTGATAAAAGACAAGCTGAGCAGCTAGCCTCGAGCAGCAGATAAAATTCCGCTTGGTCGTCTAATCAGAGTGGAAAGAGGGGGTTTTTGCCCCCCGCTTATTCGAGTAGCACGAAAGACACGGGTTTTTCAGGTTCCGTTCAAGGTGTCGCAGAGCCGTGCACGGCTTCGCCTCACAAAAGCGAAGCTTTTGTGCGCAAGCAACTCGAAGATTTGCAAGCCCTTGTGCACCAGCCAACGCAGCAGCCTGAACAAACCGAAGTCGCTCCCGCGACCAGTTTATTAACGCCTCGTATACTCCGCGAAGTGAGACGGATTCTACCCTAGCTCGTCCGTCCAGGGGACAATATTGTTGACGAAGCTATAACCAAAATGGAAAGATTTTTTTGGGGCGCGATCTTTAACGGAGCGCTTTCTTGGCGCTAGCGCTAACTCGCGTGCTCCGCGAAGCGGAGCAGCGGCGAGTAAGCGCTCCGCCGATTTATTGACCGAAGCAACTCCTAACAAAACCGAAGGTTTTGTTCAGGCCGGTCGACTACAAAACCCACCCCTCCTAAACCAAAAGTTTGTGCCAGGCCTCGGATAACCTAGATAGTGCCTCTGCAAGTGGACGATTGGGTGGAGAAGCCATGAATTTGTCTCAACGAAACCCATAAACGAGTATGTAACAGAACTAACAGAATCAATTTCTCCTTTTTGAGGATGACGAGGGTGAAAAACTTTTACCGATCGAGAATTTAATCAAAGCCCGATATATCTTTAACCCAGTGTATCGAACATTGCTAAAACAGATATTGATGCATTTTTAGGGAAGACAACCTAGCCAGCATAGTCTGGCAGCAAATCAAGAGTATAATTTAGCAAAAAAAAACGGCAGATATTAGAAAAATATTACAACTGGCTTCGCTATTATTCTCCCGTTGAAAAAGAGTTAGAACGTTTGTATGAAAATTCCCCAAAACAAAAAGTTTTTGTGGACTCGGTGTTATCACCAACAGTTTCAAAGGAACTCTTTCAGATAGCTCGTCGTCTCTTCTCAGTCACTTTTGATCCGGCTCAGACGCCTGCGCAGAGCACCAGTTCTCAATTAAAAGAGGTTAAAAAACAAACGACGTGTGTTATCGTATGATCAAACTCTTTATACTGATCTCGACGCTGATGTGGTAGATGGAAGTATGCTCCTTCATGAACAACTTTATATCAGAGAATGACTTCTTTCCGCAGAATCGGGCTGCTCTCGAGGTAAGTAAAGAAAAACGTACAGTAGAAAGCAAATCAGAAAGCGGAACAAGAGCTCGATCGCTCGCAGGGGAAAACAAAATGAAATCTATGACAACTTTTGAGGATTTAGAAAGTTCTAGCTCACGAAGGGGGCAACCAGAACTACGTTCCGGTAAAAACAAGCAAGCTGCAGCCAATGACTTTGATGTCGAACTAAAAAAATAAAGAGTTTTTAAGCGGTAGACTGCGGGGTACTCGGGTTGCACCAGAGGCGCTAGAACCAAACTCTTTGTTACACAGCAGCCTAATAAGTAGATCACCTTTTATTGAAGAAAGTAATTCTTCTCCAGTTTATGCTGGATGGGATGATACATTACGACAATTTGTAGTGACTAATAAGTTTATTTTGAGAAAGTTAAGGTAACACCAAAACGAGCCCTTTAGATTGCTGTCTCCGAATGTACGTAGTTGTTGCTCTTGCTTTGTTTACAAACCACCTGCTTACAAAAGCTTTGCTTTTGTAAGCAGTCGGTTGCAAATCGTAGATTTGCAGCCCTTTGATTTGCTTGCACAGCTTCACTTGCAAAACCGTAGGTTTTGCGTACAAAAGCGAAGCTTTTGTAAGCACAGCTTCGCTTGCAAAACCATAGGTTTTGCGTACAAAAGCGAAGCTTTTGTAAGCTACAGCTCTCGCTTGCAAATTGCGGTGTTGCGTAGCAACACCGCAGGTTGCTACGCAACCCAAGGGGTCACTTTTTTGGGTCACGTAGTGACCTTTGCTTACAAAAGCGTAGCTTTTGTAAGCAAACCTCGCAGCTGCAAATCGTAGATTTGCGCACAAAAGCGAAGCTTTTGTGAAGCTACGCTTACAAAAGCAAAGCTTTTGTATCCCAAGGGTGTTGCGTAGCAACACCGCAGGTCTTGCAAAACCGTAGCTTTTGCGTACAAAAGCAAAGCTTTTGTGTGCACAGCTTCCGTTGCAAAAACCTTCGGTTTGCTTTGCACAGCGAAGCTGTGCACACAAAAGCTTCGCTTTTGTAAGCAGGTCGGTTACCGAACTATGTTCGGCTTGCGTGCAAACCTCGCCTTGCACAGCTTCGCTTGCAAACCCCACCGCGGAGCGGCGAGGTTTGCTTGCACAGCGAAGCTGTGCACACAAAAGCTTCGCTTTTGTAAGCAGCCGCTTGCGAACTTTATGCTACGCTAAAGTTAGCGAAGCTGTGCGTACAAAACCGTAGGTTTTGTAAGGGGCTGCTTACAAACCCGTAAAGTTTGTACGCAAATCGGAAGATTTGCAAGCGAAGCTGAGCAAGCAAGCGAAGCTATGCAAGCGTAGCGGCTTCGATTTGCAATCAGTCGGTGGCCAAATATCTACGATTTGCTTGCACAAGCTTCGCTTACCGAAGTACGTTCGGCCTTGCAAAAACCCTTACAAAAGCGTAGCTTTTGTTAAGCGAGCTGTGGCAAGCGAAGCGGTTCGCTGTGCAACCGCTTCGGTTTTGCGTACAAAAGCTTCGCTTTTGTAAGCAGCCGGCTTGCACAGCTTCGATTGCACAGCTTCGCTTGCAAATCGAAGGGTCCCGAAGGGACCCTGCCGTGGAGTTGCGTAGACAACACCTTGATTTGCAAGCGAAGCTGTGCAATGCGAGGTTTGCACGCAGGGGTTTTTGTAACGCAAATCGTAGATTTGCAAGGCGTATGTCCTGACGAGTGGTAAGCGCGCGTCAGGACATAGTGCTGCAAAAATGGTCTTTGGCCGCGTACCGAGGCTTATGATCGGTTAAGATTTACAAGGACTGTCTGATTTGCCACAGTGCCATCGGTTGGCTCGTAAGCCCTAAAAAGTATTTGCCTTTTATAATGCATACAGAAGCGTTTGAGCCAACGGGGTTGATTCCTCGTTCCATTATTCGTACATTTGATCGATTTTGCCAAACAACTTTTACCTGGAACCGAGCAAATTGCTATTCAAGAATATCGTATATCTCGTTATCAAATCTTAGTTTCAATTAAAGCTCTGTGTACACTTATTTTCGTGCCTTTTTTAGTCACTTATACAGTAAAGTTTTTTTTGATAACTCCACTAACAGAACATTTTTGGGACTATCAGCAAGGAGATATATTTCTTAACTCGTATCAAGAAAAAAGAGCATTTAATGAAATGCATGATTTTTCTGAAAAGATATTTTTTGAGTCATTAGTCAATTCGAGTGGCGAAGAAGGCTGGGACGAGGAGCGAAGCTATCAATCCCACCTTCCAGTTACCCCCTTGTTAGCGCAAGTGCCTACGGAGAGTAAACCGCTCATTTGAGCATGAAGCTCAGTTCGAGCTAGACCCGTCTGACGTGCTAGGACCGTTCAGGACTAACCTTTCAGCACGTTCCGGTAAAAGAGTTACCTTCGAAATTGAACCAAGGTTGGCTGGCAGCTCGGTTTGCCTCACAAAAGCGAAGCTTTTGTGCAGCAAGCAAATACCAGCTTATGCTCTGCCTCCGGAGGAGCAAGCGGTCGATAGACCAGCAGGGTCTCAGTTTGCAGGAACCTAAAACATCTTTTAAATTTACAAATTCGTTTTCAAAAAAAAAGTTTAGAGATTGCCGAAACATACAATAAACAAAGTATTTTAGCTATTACTTGTTTAATTAGGTGACTTTGTGACACTCCCTTACTTTTATATATTCTTTTTGTGCTTCCACAGATGAAGCCACAAGTTATTATTCTCAAATCTTTTTTTAACGGAATCACTTTATAGCTTGAGTGATACCACAAAATCATTTCTCTTAATTTTAGGGATGGATTTACTAGTGGGTTTTCATTCTCCTCGTGGGTGGGAAATATCGTTTTAGTGGGTGCGCTACGACGTTTTGGATTGCCAGAAAATGAAAGCTTTATCCTGCTATTTGTTGATTTATTACCAGTTTTTTTAGATGTTTCGGTTTTTTTTAAATATTGGATTTTTCGTTACCTCAATAAAATATCCCCTTCAACAGTTGTCACTTATCACAGCATGCTCGAAATAAGGCCACAGTCTCGGTTTACGAAAATCGAAGGCTTGCCTTGCAAATCTACGATTTTCGTCCAAAACCCGCAGGGACAAAAGGCGTAGCTTTTGTTCGGGCTCCGCAGTTTGCTTTAGACAAAGTAGGCCAAAACATTCTCGATCGAGATTCGGTGACTCCAAACGAGGTCGAAAAGCAAATGTCTACTCCAACTAAACGACTCCTATTAATTTAATAAAGAGTTATTTTTTTGTGACTTATGGTAATAGCCTCTAGGTAGAATAAAAAATTAGAATTGCTATAGAATAGTTTTCTACTTAATAATTAAGAAATTAAATTCGTGTTCTTGAAGTTGGGGCCAATACAAGAATCTTACACAACCGGGCGTTGCAAATATATTGCCTTCCAAAACCCCTGCACAGAGAAGCTGTGCAAGCGGCTGAATAGGCCTTACAAACCTGTTGCAAATCGAAGATTTGACACGGCGAGCTGTGCAAGGGGTAGGTTTTGTAGGCACAGCTCGCCATTGCTTACAAACCACACTGCTTACAAAAGCTTTGCTAAAGTCCGCCGAACGTAGTTCGGGTAAGCGAAGCTGTGCAAGCAAACCGAAGGTTTGCAAGCGAAGCTGTTGCTTACAAAAGCTTTGCTTTTGTACGCAAAATCTACGATTTGCAAGACCTGCGGTGTTGCGTAGCAACACCCTTGGGTTGCAGCAAAAGCTACGCTAAAGTTAGCGTAGCGGCTACGGGTTTGTACGCAGCCGCCTGCTTACAAACCCACCTGCACAGCTTCGCTTGCAAACCCGCGTGCACAGCGAAGCTGTGTGCAAGCGGAGCGGCGAGGTTTGCGTACAAACCCGTAGCCGCTACGCGGCCGTGGTTTGTAAGCAAGCGTAGCGGCTACTGGTTTGTACGCAAATCTTCGATTTGCTTGCGAACTTTAGCTAAGCTTTTGCTGCAAATCTACGATTTTGCAAGCGAAGCTGTGCTTTACAAAAGCTTCGCTTTTTGTACGCAAAAGCTACGCTTTTGCAAGACCTGCGGTGTTGCTACGCAACACCCTTGGGATTACAAAAGCAAAGCTTTTGTAAGCGTAGCTTCACAAAAGCTTCGCTTTTGTTGCGCAAATCTACGAGTTGCAGCTGCGAGGTCACAAATTGGGTCACGTAGTGACCTTGCTTACAAAAGCGTAGCTTTTGTAAGCAAACACCTTGGGATACAAAAGCGAAGCTTTTGTAAGCGTAGCTTCACAAAAGCAAAGCTTTTGTGCGCAAATCGTAGATTTGCAGCTGCGGTGTTGCTACGCAACACCGTGATTTGGTCAAGCAAAAAAGCTACGCTAAAGTTTAGCGTAGCGGCTACGGCGTTTGTAAGGCCTGTGCAGCCGCTTGCACAGCTTCGCTTGCTTGCTCTGCTTCGCTTGCAAATCTTCGATTTGCGTACAAACCCTACGGGTTTGTAAGCAGCCCCTTACAAAACCTACGGTTTTGTACGCACAGCTTCGCTAACTTTAGCGTAGCTAAAGTTCGCAAGCGGGCTGCTTACAAAAGCGAAGCTTTTGTGTGCACAGCTTCGCTGTGCAAGCAAACCTCGCCGCTCCGCTTGCACAGCTTCGCTGTGCACGGGGTTTGCAAGCGAAGCTGTGCAAGGCGAGGTTTGCACGCAAGCGAAACTTCGCAACGTTTGTACCCCCGCGCTTTTCTATTTTTAGTATAAATAATTTAAATAACTATGTCACGATATCGAGGTCCTCGTTTCAGAATCATACGCCGATCCGGCGAGTTACCTGGTTTAACATCTAAAGTTCCAAGAAAACAAGATCCAACCAGGCCCAAACATGGTCCAAGTAAAGGAAATCAGGGTGCCCGAAAACGTAAAGAATCGCAGTATAGCGTTCGTTTAAAAGAAAAACAAAAGCTTCGTTTTCATTACGGTATAACCGAATCACAACTTTTAAAATATGTGAGAGAAGCTAGAAACTCAAAAGGGTCTACTGGTGAATTAATCCTTCAAACGGTTGGAAATGAGACTAGACAGTATTCTTTTTCGATTAGGGATGGCTCCAAGTATAGCGTCAGCCCGTCAATTAATTAGTCATGGTCATATACACTTAAACGGTAATAAGGTTTGACATTCCAAGTTATCGGTGTGTAAAAAAAAGATAAAATTTCGGTAGCTCCTAAAAAACACTCTCGTCAATTAATAGATTCATTTTTAGAAAATTCACGGCAACTTCCAATCTCATTTAACACTTCATAAAGATCGTGTTGAAGGTGTTGTTGAGCAGATTGTTGACCGAGCCTCTATCAGTTTAAAGATCACTTGAACTTCTTGTTGTTGAATTTTATTTCACGAAAAAGTGTAAAAGCTAAAGTATTTTTCAGGTTCATCTCTAAAAGTTCTTGGGTTGCGCTGTGCTTTTGGTAAAGGGCTTGCTCGAGGATCCGTGCCTTGGCTTGTCGGACCGTACCGGCTTATACCCTAGGCGAGCCCTTACGGGGCTGTCTGTGAGATCTCCCTTAGTGAGCCAAACCCTCACCGCTCAGCTTGCTTACAAAACCGACGGTTTTGTACGCACAGCTTCGCTGTGCAAGCCTACGGCTTGCAAAAACCTTACAAAAGCTACGCTTTTGTTCAGGCGGTTGCACAGGCTTTACAAACCCGTAGCCGGTACGCTAACTTTAGCGTAGCTTTTGCTGCAAATCACGGTGTTGCGTAGCAACACCGCAGCTGCAAATCTACGATTTGCGCACAAAAGCTTTGCTTTTGTGAAGCTACGCTTACAAAAGCTTCGCTTTTGTATCCCAAGGTGTTTGCTTACAACAGCTACGCTTTTGTAAGCAAGGTCACTACGCTGACCCAATTTGTGACCTCGCAGCTGCAACTCGTAGATTTGCGCACAAAAGCGAAGCTTTTGTGAAGAGCTACCGCTTACAAAGCTTTTGCTTTTGTATCCCAAGGGTGTTGCGTAGCAACACCGCAAGGTCTTGCAAAAGCGTAGCTTTTGTAAAGCAGTCGGTTACCGAAACTATTGTTCGGGCTTGCTCTACAAAAGCAAAGCCTTTTTGCTGCAAAATCCAAGATGTTTGCTACCGCAACATCTAGAGTTTGCTAAGCAAACCCAAGGTGTTGCTACGCAACACCGCAAGCTGCAAAATCTACGATTTGCGCACAAAAGCTATGCTTTTGTGAAGCTACGCTTACAACAAGCTTCGCTTTTTGTTGCAAATTCTACGATTTGCAGCACTTCGATTTGCAAGCGTAGCGGCTTCGATTTGCCAAGCACAGCTTGGCTTGCTTCTCTGCATTCCAGAGCAGCCCCTTACAAAACCTACGGTTTTGTACGCGTGCAAATCTACGATTTGCAAAGGCTTCGACCTCACATAAGCTTTGCTTTTGTGCGCGAAGCGGAGCGGCGAGGTTTGCAAGCAACAGCTTCGCTTGACGAACGTAGTTCGGTAAGCGAAGCTGTGCACATAAAACCCTCCGGTTTTGTAAGCCACACAAGGGCAAAGCTTTTGTAAGCAGGTGGTTTGTATGCGTACAAATCTACGAGT